>CM059256.1:37371691-37954662 GCA_030347555.1 Lablab purpureus
ATTTTTAATTTTGGAATTCTTTAAAAACAAAACCTGGTAATATTAATAACATTAATACATCATATTCTACAATATTCATCAAAATAAGAGTAGTTTTTTTTATAAATATTTTCTACAAAATGTGTTCTTCAAAATTCATCAAATGTAAACAAGTACTAGATAAGTTCAATGATAACATTCACAAACATAGCAAAAGAAAAGTCTAAATAAGTTATAAGTACAATAAAAGTTCAAATTCAAGTGTGAGAAGCTTGAACATCCACTTTCTCCATCAAAAGATGTAATAGTTTGCTATTTTGTTGAATTTCTCTCGTTATTTAACATCCTATTGCGAAGATCATCCCTCTCAGTTTCATCAGCCTGTAACTTATTTTTTAATTGTTCAATCTCTTCTTTCATGGCCTGGACAGATGTTGAAGTGGAATCATGATGAGATTGTCGCCCAATTGTTTTATCCTTCTGTTGGTGTGTATGGCGAAACAACTCTGATGGGGTACAAGATTTTCCATTCAACTTTATCTAAAATACGGTGAACAAAATACCAATTTAGAAATAAAAATATCTACTATAAAAACAAACAAGTTTCTAAACTTATCATAATGCTTAATGTAATAAAGAATATTAAATCACAAATACATACCATTAGCCAAATGGGAACTAAGTAATGTTGTTTATTCTTTCCATAACCAAATGAGTAGAGGTTTCCATAATTAATGTATATATTAGCTTAAAATTTTCAATGCGAAATAAAGACATCTAAAAGTTCAACATGTACATCAGTAAATAAACCAACAATAGTACCAACTATAAGGAGGGCAGTAACAAATACCAATATGTAAACCAGTAAAGAAACCAATTACAAGGAGGATAGTAACGAATACTAAGCAACCAATAAATTTGAAGACTTGAAATTTCTAAATTTGTTTAAAATATACAATGGGAAGTATATTGCATAATAAACATGGTTGAAAAACTATTTACCAGATTTTCTGTGTTGAGAAATGCTAATAGAGCCAGATGTATGGAGTGAAACTCTAAATCCTTGACATTTAGAAGTTCGATTTGCTTTTGCAGTTAATCTTTTGAGTTTATATTGTTTTGATCCCTAATGTTGACATAAGGTATCCCAGACATCTTTTGCAAGCCAATTTGGCTTCCTCATTGTCTTGTGAGCCTTATTTAGTGAACTTTACAATATGCTTGCACCTCTCATTTCAATGTTCCTTCTTGCCCACCTATGGTCAGGTGGAAAAATAGTATATTTTCTCTACACAAAATAAATATAAGAAGTTAAAATTAAAAGAAATGCAAGAATTACTAATTAGTTTAAAGTTAACAAGTGATATAAACACATACCATGAACTAGGGGTGGCAAAGTGGGTTGGGCTCGGCGGACTGGCCCGCCAACCCGATAGCATATGGACGGGGCGGGTTAGCATTTTGAACCCGCAAACCCGTATCAACTCGGCTCATCTAGCCCGCCAACCCGTCGGGTCACAGGCGGGGTGGGGCGGGCCAACCCGCTGGCCCGCAAAAAAAAATATATTGCACTTTTAAGATGTCATGTCACTATATACATCTTTAATATATTGTTGTAATTACAAAAATTCATTTAAATTGGACACAAACAAAATAGCTGCAAAGAAAAAAAAGTACAATTTAAAACCAAAGATCCAAAAATAAAATAAAGAACAAAAAAAAAATAGACTTTCCAAAAAAAATGCAAAACAAAAGAAATAAGCGGGTCAGCCCGACTTATGACGGGACGAGTTAAAAATTTTGGCTGGCCCGGCTTGTTTTTGGCGAGCTCATGGCGGGGCGGGTCTAAACGGGTCGGGTTGGCCCGTTTTGCCACCCCTACCATGAACTTTGTGAACCAAGGTCTTTAGTGATTTGAGGTACCTTTTTCCATGATGACCATGCTTATGTATAATGACTTTTGAAGATATCACCAATTACATTAGCTGCGAAGTATGAGGGAAAAAAACCTACAAAAAAATTACAATTATAAATGCAAGTTATATATAAGTTTTTAACAAAACTTAACATTGTTAAATTTTAAGTGATTTAACCATATCCATCAAGTGTTAAAGCAGGCTTTTGACTAGTGTTTTGGACATTTGATGGATTCTGGTCTTCATGAGAAGCAATTGTTTCTTGTGTTCGAGGGTTGGATGCTTGAAGACTTTGCGGTGAAAGAATAGCTAGTTGGCCTTTATGTTTAGAATTAGTAGGATTTAATGGTCCAAGTGGTGGAATAGTAGCATGTGTTGCCAAAGGTGGAGTACTATTACGTGCTCCTAGAGGTGGAATAGTGTATTCTCCAATAAAGGATAATGGAAATATGTTAAAAAGTGGTCACTACTGACCAATGAAGGATTTCTCAGAGGCTGTCATAGTATAATTAAAATGCCAGTAACAGAAAACCATTCTTTTAATAAAAAAGAAAGAATATTATTACATCATTATACAAGTTGCAATCTTGACTAGATTAACACTACATGTACTAATCATATACAAAATTCTTAATATAATTAAAAGATAAAAGATATAAAGACCAAACCAAAACCCACTAAGAAAATTTGTAATGTGAGAAACCACATCTATCTCTAAAAATCAAAACATGATACAAGGAAGCACTCTATCCCACCAGGTAAAAATGAATTATGAGAATCATGGACAGGCCAAATGAAAAGTTGTCATCATTCACCAAGCTAATAACATGAGTTCATCAACACTTTCCAAGGTAAGAGTAGCAAGTATCACATACCTCCAATCAACATAGTAAGCGTTGTTGTTGAACTGTTAACCTAATTTTCCTAATTCCTTTATTCCAAATACAGAAAAAGCCATACCTTTTAACGATCAAAGAAAATAGTTCTATTTGAAAAACAAAAAATCCCCCTCCCGCGTTTGATATTTTGAACGTATAATTAATGAAAATTACCACCACATACATTAATTCAAATATAGAAAGGAACCTTGGAGTCATAGAGAAAATTATTTAGGGTATTCACGTTAGAAAATGATAGTTGTTAAACTCACATTCAATAAACTACCTTAAACACACGAAAATCACCTTTCCGATTGTCAATCCCAAACCCTAAAATTGATTTTGATCCTATTTTCGTCATGAGAATCCTAAACGTTGATTTTGTCAAATACCTGAATACAATGTTTGACTTCCTTCACCTTCAATCTTGCTAAATCCTAGTCTCTACACACCAATGTTCTACTTTGGAGTAAACTAAATGGTGAGAGGAAAAATAAAAAAATGGAGTGTAAACAATGTAGTGCAACAATAGAGAAGTGTGAGTTGGAGACAGAGTTTGAGCCGAAGGTGGAATTTGAGTTGAAGGCAAAGTTTGAGCTAGACGTGAAGTGTGAGGCAAAGGAGAACGAGCCACCAGGGTCAAGATTGTAAGTATGTGATGTTCATTTTTGCAGTATGAGAAGAAAACTTACATCTTTTGCAGTATGAGAGCAAAAGCTCACGTGCCAAAAATTTTAGGAGGGAAAATCAATGTTTAGAAATTTAATTGGGGAAAATACATATTTTCTTACTTTTTAATTAATAAAATAAAAATTTAATAAAAGTGTCACCAATTTAATAATTGATTTTCTTTGATTAAAAGTTCAATGATTAAATTAGTCATTCATTTAAAAAAAAAAGTTGTTATTAATTTGCTAACTAATAATGACTAAAATTTTCTGTTATTAATATCAGTCACTATTTTTTTATTTTTAAGTAGTAAGTTTAGTCAAATAGTTTTCCTTAAACTAAATTAATGATCAATATCCAAATTTCATCAATAAACAAATTCAAGTGGTTTGATACCTAGTCTCAAATTAATCATGAAACAATAATGAAGAATTTATCCTAACAATTCAAGCCTCTATAGTAGAATTCATGATAAACAGAGCTTATAAATAGGGCAGGAAATAGAAGAAGAATAAAATATGAAAAAAGAAAGGAAGAGAAGAGAGAAAAATAAAAAAAAATGTAAAGCTCTCAAATCTGAAAATTAGAAAAATGAATTAAAAATATATAATAAGAATCTTGACTAGTCTGGTTATAAAATATAATTAGTGATACATGAATCATCATTGGTTGTGGGTCTTAATTTTAGTCATGAAGTCAAATTACAAATGTTCTGACATTAATATTAGTGTCACATAAGCAATTTAACAAATCTACTTAAATTCATAAAACTCTAAAATATAGTAGGAAACTGCAAATCAAATGCAAAAAATAATTAGTCCAAAATCACTATAGTGAATGGCTATAGGAAAAAAAGTAGACAAGGTAAGATCAGATAAAAATGAAAATTAAAACATTTATATCAAATAAACCCAGTTTATGACAATCTATAGGAAATGGAAAAAAATATAAAAAGTAAATCATATTACAAGTAAAACTGAAGGCATTGTACAATTATGAATGAGTCATCAAACAGTTTCTTTCCGTTTTCTACAAAATCGTCTTAGGCACAAAGTTTGCTTTTTGTCAGTTTATTGAGTAAGTTGTTTTGTTTTTGCAATACATAAAAGGAAATGATAGAGTATATTTAAGGTTTTACATATTGTTCCTTTATTTGGAATCTATACAAATATGTATTTGGACGAGCAAAGAAAATGCTAATAAGGTAGATTGTATGTATTAGACACGTAAAGAAATTTTTAGTATTTTAACAGTAGTTTTCGTAATGGTATTGAACCCTTTTAATTAACATCACATTGAAGGTTGGATATCATGTGACAACTCCATTCAACTCTTACCGGACAATTTAAGAATAATATACATATTATGATAAACAAATAGTTATGATCTTCATATATATATATATATATCACCCAAGCATATAAATCATTATTAATTAATATATTTTTATCATCCAAATCTGATTAGAGAATTCTATATATAAAATCATTATTAATTAATATTCTTTTATCATTAAAAACAGTAAAGTGATTAGACAATTCTATATAAACAGGTAGCTCTAGTAGCATATATTATTTCGATCAACTGTTCGCTTTAAACGACCTTGTAAGGAAATTAGATACATCTCTTATAATTTTAGAAGGATTTAATATTCATCATGCATACTAGGCAATCTATTCATGTGAAAAATAACATGACAAACAACATGGTTCTAAAAAAAAGGAAGATTAGCTTGAAATAAAAGAGATTGAGAAATGGTAAGAATGTGTTGATGCTTTCTCTTTACAATATCATTTTGTTGTGGTGTCTCAACACAAGAAGTTTGACGATGAATTTCTTATGAAGCAAACCGATGTGTGAGACTAAATTCAACTTCATTATCAGACCTAATGATTTTAACATGTTTATTGAACTAAATTTTAACCATAGAAACAAAATTTTGTATAAGGAGTCCAATTTCAGATTTATTTTTCATAAGAAATATCCAAGTAAATATGGACATGTCACTACAAGAAATGTTATCTATACCTACACACACTTTTACCTACACATATTAAATAAATGTAGCTAAAACTAAAAAATACTTTTACCTACATTTATTTTATATAACTAAAATTCAAAATTTTATATCTACATATATTAAGTGTGGGTAAAACTTCTTACTTTGATAAACAAAACATATAACATTTTATTAATAATTTAAATAGGTTATAGTGATATAAAAATAATAAAATGAAGAGATAGAAAAATAATGAAACTTTATCTAATTTTATAAAATTTACTTATTATTAAAATACCAGACGTGGCAACATGCAAGAAACTTGAATTTGGCTTTTTATTTAAGACACCTACGACTTTTTATTGTCAATTACAATTGTAATGAATTTGAGTAATCTTTATTTTTTTATCACGTTTGAGAATTTATATTTATATATAGTGTAAATTATATAAATTACATAAAAAATTTCTAAATAAAGGTTATCTAGCGATAGCATTTTTGGAACTTCGCTACACACCTCTATTCAGGATATAACCTATAGGCATTCCAAAACAAATTTCAATGAGCAGAAGTACATCCGTCTTTTTTTCTTTTCCCTTCACTACTTCGTTTTAGTCGCACGTCTGTTTTCTTTCTTCGTCTCGTCTCCCTCACATCGCACACGCTTTCTTCCTCTCACTGTTTTTCTTAGTTTCTCAGGTAACACAAATCCATCCACACCTTCTTGGTTTGCTTGCAAGAAGGCGCACTCTCATTCGAATTTTCTATTTTATTGTTGTCTTACTTTATTTCGATGAAACTCCAAGAAATCTGATGACAAATAACCCTAAATGACAAATAATCGAGAAAT
The DNA here is from genome assembly GCA_030347555.1 of Lablab purpureus. Classification (NCBI taxonomy): domain Eukaryota; kingdom Viridiplantae; phylum Streptophyta; class Magnoliopsida; order Fabales; family Fabaceae; genus Lablab; species Lablab purpureus. The sequence goes on from CM059256.1 coordinate 37,377,983, forward strand.
TCATCTTCGTTTGTTAGTTTATGCAACTTTTGATTTGTCTTCTTTTTTGCTTCTGTCTTCCCTGAGATGTTAATAATATTGATTTAAGAATGCAATCTACTTTCTCCATTTTGATTCTGTCTTGTAGTAAAGATTAACTATACTCTGTATTTGTACTATTTAGCTTCTGCAGTAAATTATAGATTTGAAAATTTTGTTGTGCAATGCTGGCTTTGCAGGTTTCAGTTTCCACTCACTTATCGTCGTGAACACTGTAATGTACATATGATGTTGAATTTGGTCTTTTAGGATTGGATTTGGTCTTGAAACATACTGATTCTAGTGAGGTTTATTGGGTCATTGATTCAGTTCTTTAAGCATGAATGAGCTGTAAGATTATGTGTGTCCAAATAGTCAAGTACTTACATGACTTTTTTCTCATTTATTTCAGGCCTTTTGTTTTCTTTTGGAGGTTAGATCTTGGGGTGAAGTGACTGAGGACTGAGGAGTTTATGTCAGCCAGTTTTTTTTTTTTTACAGCGCATGGTAGGTTAATCTCGTGGCTTTGGAGGTTGTGGATCAAAGGTTTGGCCGCCAAAAATTTCATTTTTTTCTTATGATGAGACTTTCTATAGTGTTCTTTTAAATAAATTTATCATCATGTTTGTGAAAATTTTATCTGGTATATTAATTTGATCAATGAATCAGATATGAGTAACATAAAATGTATTAGAAAATGAGTTAGATTGATAAAATTGTGGACTGATACACCGTACTCTCAGAGCTTAGTGGTTTGTCCTCATAAGTTTAATAAGCAAACCAGTTGGCTCTATGATTCTAATAAGTATCACTACTTTCTCTGTTTCTTTTAAAATTAAATAGTGGAACAAACTAGTAAGTGAACTATGTTTCAAAGAGACGGTAAAAGACCTCTAAATTAAATGGCAAAAGTTGTATGCAGAATTTACAAAGTTGAGTTAATTTTGATGGGAAAATATTCAACTCTCCCACATGGTGGTCCAGTTTCCATCCGAGTTAATGTTGAAATACTATGGTTGCGTTATAGTAGAAAATTTTGTTATATGTGTCATCGTCGATGGTTAGAGCCAAATCATAAATGGAGATACAATAAAGGAGATTTTGATGGAAGCTTGGAGTTTAGAGGTCCCCCTAGGCCTCTTGATGGAACCATAATCTTAAGACAATTGGAAGAACTTGAAAATTCTTTTGAGAATGAAAAAGGAGGTAGATCACCATGGAAAAAGAAAAGTATCATGTTCAATATGCCTTATTGGAAATACAATGTTCTTCGTCATAATCTTGATGTAATGCACATTGAAAAATATGTTTGTGATAACATTGTTGGAACAATAGTACACTTAGAAGGGAAATCAAAAGATAATGACAAGGCACGTTATGATCTTGTAGACATGAACTTAAGAGCTCAATTACATCCTAAGATGCATCAAGCTAGAGATAAAAAATATTTTCCAAGAGCTTGTTATCAAATGACATCAAAAGAGAAAGAAACCTTTTTGGATGTTCTCAAATCAATAAAAGCTTTAGACGAATATATCTCTAATATTTCAAGATGTGTGCAAGTGAAGCAACACAAAATATTTGGTCTTAAAAGTTATGATTGTCATCTTTTAATGCAAGAGTTTCTCCCTATAGCTATAAAAGGTTGTCTACCCAAAAAAGTGAGTTTGGTAATATCTGATCTTTGTCATTTCTTTAAAGAAATATGTGGTAAAGTGCTTAGTGTGCATAATTTGGAGTATTTGGAGAATCGAATAGCTAAGACACTATGTCAATTAGAAAAGATCTTTCCTCCATCTTTTTTCACTGTCATTGTACATTTAGTAATTCATTTGGCCTATGAGGCAAAAGTTGCAGGCCCAGTACACTATCGATGGATGTATCCCATTGAGAGGTATTAAAATTTCATTTTCAATTATTTAATCACAATTTAGATTTATATAGTGATATGTTATCATCTTATTTTGTAATATAAGTTACTATTTTAGGCTCTTGCTCACACTAAAGTCATTTGTTCGTAATCGAGCACATCCAGAAGGGTCCATTGCAGAGGGGTATTTAGCTCATGAATGTTTAATATTTTGTTCACGTTATCTCTCTAGAGTAGAAACAACTTTTAATCGACCAAGAAGAAATGATGATGGTTTTGATTCTAGAGGTAGGCCACTTGGGAGAAAGAGTAAAGTTGGGTTCAATGTAAAAAAAAGAAAAAGAATTCCTCGAGTATCTATCGATGAAAAAACATTGCTACAAGCACATAGATATGTGCTTTTTAACAATGAAAGCGTTGATCCCTTTAAAATGTAAGACAATATTTAATGTTTATATTTAATTGTTTAAATTTATTTGAGTACCTTACTATAATGTTTAACATTTTTGTTCTTCTATTTATAGAGAGCATGTTGATCTTATCAGGCGAAAAAATCGTCGACTATCACCATATGAAATTGACAAAATTCATAATCAAACATTTCCTAATTGGTTTCGAGAACGGGTAAGTGTTATGGGGAACTTATTTTTGTTCTTGAATTTTATAATCACTAAAATTGTTATATTTTACATCAAAGTTATGTGATAGGTTGCACGTTTGGAAGAACAAGGTAGTATACTAGTGATTGATGATATCAAATGGTTATCACGTGGTCCACTTGAAAAGGCAAGAAGATATAGTGGTTATATCGTTGACGGAGTTAGGTTCCATACAAAGAACCGTGAAAGATCCCTAAAGACACAAAATAGTGGCATTGTTGTCACTGTTAAGACAAGAAGTTATGCTAGTTCAAGAGATAAATGTCCCAGGGAAGGAGAAATAAACTATTATGGTGCATTGACTGATATAATTCAGTTGGATTATGCTGGTAGATATAAGGTTGTTCTTTTTAAATGTGATTGGGTTGACATAAATAGAGGTTGCAAAACTGATAATTTTGGTATGACATTAGTGAATTTCAAATGTTTGCAACATACAGGAGATGATATATGTGATGATCCATTTATTTTTGCATCTCAAGCCAACAAAGTATTCTATGTGGAAAATGAAAGGGAAAGTGATTGGCAAGTTGTTGTGCATGCTAAAATTATAGATGTATATGATTTAGGTGATGAACAATGTAATGAAATAGAACAACAAGAAGAAAGAGGCTTGCAAGAGATCAATGATAGTGACCTAATTAGAGCAGAAGTTGATGATAATGATGATGATATCATGGAAGTCATGATAAACATGGAAGATTTTCTCAAAAATGTTGATGATGAAGATGAAATAGAAGATTGGGATGAAGATTTCTTCTAACTTTTTATTTTGTTTTCCATGTATGTAAAAGGTATCTAATTTTTTAATGTTTCTACATGTGTAATAATTATGTATCAATCATAAATGTCATAACTATATACTAATTTTGATTTGGATTCAAATTATATGTAATAGATTCTATTGGAAGACGCAAAAAGTTACATATTATTCGGAAAAGTGGTCAAGCTCAAGCTCGCTAAGTTACCTGTGGATAATTCTATTGGAATTATCATTCAAGATCAAGAGCAAAATCATATTGTAATAGAAAATAATGTACAATCTGGAGGAGGTCAATCACAACCAGAACAACAAACACATGAGACAAGTCATGGTTCAACAAGAACTTTAAATGAAGGTGATTAATTTTAGTTATTTATATTTCTTTAATTATCCAAACATATACAATTTTATATGTTGATCTTAATCACTAACATTACTATTTATGATTAGGCAAAAGGAAAACCAGAGGCTATACACATATGTTAGATGTGTGGGATATGTCAGATGATGAATTCATAGTTGTTGAGGTAGATGATTTAGGAAATCCTATTGGATCAGAAGGGAAAACTCTTTTAAGTGCTATAGGGAGTCTAGTAAGGAGGCATCAATGTGCTCCAATCAATTACCTTAGTTGGAAAGACATGCCTGAGTCCAACATAACTGATATGCTTGAACTAATAAAGGTATTATTTTAAAAGATAAATAATATTTGTTCAAGTTTTTACAATAGTACTTACAAATTATATTTTGTGATTAATTTTCATGATAGAGTAAGTTTCACTTTGTACCATTACTTTCTGAGCAAACCAAGAGAATATTAAAGGATAACATGTGTAATAAGTGGAGACAATTCAAACATGATTTGAAGTCAAAGGGATATGATGCAAGTAAGACTAAGGAGGAAATGATTGCAAACCTCCCGGATAAAAGAGTGGATCTTCTCAATACCATGATTTAGTGCATTATTGGTGTTCCAAAAAGGGACAGGTGCGTGTATATAATATCATTAACATATTACCTAAAGTAACATCTATTTACCATTTTTTTTTACTTTCCCTAAACTTGGTTATAGGACATAAGTAATATGAACAAAAGAAGTCGTTCTAAATTTGAGGATTTACATTGTATGGGTACTAAGAATCTTCCTAGACTTATTCATGAGGTAATTTTGTTCTTTGAATAATATTTTTTATTATATTACTTAGATGATTAAATGTCATAAATATTACATAGTAGAAATATGCATATTGAGACTTCTTTACTTATATTAGAAAAAAAAAGAAAAAGGAACACAACCCTCACGAGCTCAAATTTATATTGATACTCGAACACGAAAAGATGGGAGTATTGTGACGGAAAAGGCAACTCATATAATTGTAAGAACTTGTCTTATCAAGTATAATATAAAGTGTTGATTGTCATTGATTAAGCTTGGAATTGATGCATTAAATTATTTATTATTTTATTTAAAATGGATTCATGTAGGATGAATTAAAGAAGCACATGGTACAAGCAGAAAGTTCAGGAGATTCTCAGACCACCACTCATGATTATACAAATTGGAAGAATGATATCTATTCAAAAGTTAAAGGGCCAGAAAAAAGAGGATATGTGCGTTGTCTTGGGAAACTTCCACCAACTAAAGATTCAAATACTTCATCTCAAAGTTCTATAGGAGAACAGAGAATTCAAAAATTAGAGAAGGTACTTGGAAATCTTTTATCATTTCTTCAAGCACGATTTTCAGGGGATCAAGAGATTCATGATATTATACAAGTTGTAAATCAAGAGGTAAAAACTCTAATAATTGCATTTGATCACTTATAAAAAAGATTTAACATTAATATGATATTTATAAAGATATATTTTTTTATGTAGATGCCTAATGTTGGAAGTGATCAAAATGATTCTAATGGTAATGTTCAAACAACTACAAGTGGAAATAGTTAAGTGATATTAATCATGATTTGAAAATTAATTTGAAGTCATAATTATTTCCTTAGTTGTCTCTAAAATCAAAATTCTAATGTGATTGCAGATACGCTATAAATGATGTGGATTATGTGGATTTTGCATGCTTATGGACATATGAGCATTATTGTTGGGAAACAACATGTTTAATAGTGATAATAGTTGGACATTTACTTTTAGTATTTGTAACATACGAAAGATGATCAATATGCAATAAACATGAATATCTCATATGAGATCATGTGATTAACATTTCTGAGTTAGTATGACTCTTGTGGTATATAAAATGATTTTTTTAGGATTTGTGTTTGATATATCACTATTTTTATAGATGTTTTTGTATTTGTTATTTATCAATTTGGTGTTGATTTAAAGCTAAAATTGTTGGTCTTGATTGATTGGATCACCCATTTGCAATATAATGACAAATTTATTCTCACAATTGAGAAAAGTGTAGGTATATGTTGACAAATTTATTCTCACAATTGAGAAAAATGTAGGTATATGTTAAGAAATTTATTCCTACAATTGAAAAAAGTGTAGGTATAAACTATAGTGACACACCACATATGTTGTTAAATCTCATTCAAAATTTACATTAATATTGTGTGTGGGTATATGTATAAAAATCATATACCCACATATATTATATCTATGGTGACATTTTTTATATGTCACTAAATGTTATATTTGTTGTCGTGTGTCATTCACTATGGTCAGAAAATATTTATGATCAAAACTATAAGGAATTGAGACTAGCCCCCATATATAAACATGTTAGAGATTAAAGGGAGCAGAAGAAACAATAGTGCTATCATTAAAAGGTATTTTCTTTTGTTTAGCCAAATGACAAGCATTATTACCATGTGTATTGGATCTATTACAATGTATAGAAGGGAAAATTTGCTTTAACTGAAGCAATTTCCATTTAGATGGATGTCCTAAGCATAAATGTCATAAGACATCATTGAAGGTATGGAAATTATTTACAAAGTGAAAAGGTAAAATAGCACAACTAGCAGTTTTCATTGCATACAAGTCAGACGACAACTCAACAACACCAATCATCCTCAAAGTGCTTAACTCCTAAATCTGACAACTAGAAATAGAAAAATTAAAAGTGCAGTGAATAGTTTTCATTAGCTTGGAAGGAGAAATAAGATTGAAATGAAACTAAGGTAAATACAAAACATCTATCAAATACAATTTGTCATAATAAATGATACTACCAGAACATGAAGCAACAATATGACTACCATTAGGAAGATTGATGAAAATGAGTTTGATTTGTTTATAAGAATGAAACAGGTCCAATTTATTACACACGTGATCAGTTGCCCCAATGTCAATGATCCATTAACATTATGTTGTAACTGATTTCTAGACTGTTGAAGCAAAGTTAACCATGTCTGATGTTGCTCCGGCATGAGAGAAAAATAGATTTGAGGAGTTAATTTTACTACATGCATAACATAAAAAAAAGGTAATAGATTTAGAAATAATTATGGTATACCAATAATTTTATAGAGATAGGAGATAAAGGTTCATAAGTGGAAAAAAGAATTTTGTGAGGATAAACATGAACTAATGATCCAGTATCAAGAATCTAATGGATAGAAGGAAAGCCTATAGTACTTGATTGGGTAACATTTTAGATCATGTGTTTGCCAAAATTACCATTTTCAGACTTACTCTATGTAGTGTTAAAGTTTGCAGCTAGGGTTTTGGATTCTTGAGACATGGTAAGGTGTTAATAATATGGAGGAGGTAGTTGAAGAAAAGTTCCCATATTTTCTTTTTATCAACAAAAATTTCCCATATTGAAAAGTTCAGTGTCAGAATTACCATAGCAAACACAAAAACAATGATATTGGTAGAAGTTGTAGAATTCTTTAACAACTAACTAAGAGGAAAGTCATGTTTTTAGTTGCACACATACAAGGGGTCTACAAAAAGTACATTGTTTGTTATCACTGAATCGACCGTGACCCCAACCACCTGATTTGGTGTTGATTCCTCTTCTTTGATAGATGTTATTTCAATTGGCATTAGTCTAGGAATTGTTGGTTTTTACAACACTAATAGTTGATAAATCTCCAGCATTAGAATCATAATTCTTACATTCTTATTGTGATAGCATTGCAAAATCCTTTGTTTATAAGGGAAAAGGACTAAGAATTTGGACCTTTATCATTAAGCCCTTTTACGAGGCATATAACCAGTTAACCATCGACTCTAATATTACTGTTAGGTCTTTCAAGGGTGTATGCCAAGGAATACAACACCAACGAACCACTAGTCAACCCACATAAGGAAATTGACACCACCTCCAACCCAAAACCTTAAGATAATGAGTTTATACGTTTTCTTCCTTATATGTTGCTCAACACACTTATTTATACTCAATGTAAGACTCAAACTCGTACTCAGATTCTCAATAATAACATATTCAGTAAGTATCCTTATATTATTTCATGTCTTTTGTCGAATTGTAGAAACATGAAGAATTACATGCACAGATAGCGATCAAAGATTATAGTTCTTCCAATCAATATTTCACATTAGTGAAGGAAATTGTGTGGAAGCTTGGGAGAAAAGATACCATATTATTGGGGAATGCTACTATGCATGTTGTAAAAGACATGTTTTAAAATCCTCTTTTGCCTCTCACCATTCATCGTTTGAGACATGTCATTCTATTTATTTATTTATTTGTTTTTAATTATTAATTATTGTACAGAAGGATGGAATTGTAATTTTCCATATCTTCTTCTTTTAACTCCCAACTCTGTCTGCTCCCTCTTACATCTACCCCCTCCCGCATTTGTCGTTGGTTCATTCCCCGTTCATTACCACGCCACCACTATCATTGAAATCATTGTCTCCACTATCATCCACATCGTCACTCCTAATTCCATTCATCTACTTCCTTGCAGATCTCAGGGACACTGCCGTTGAAACCCTTGTTTGGTAGTAGATCTCAGTTGCATAGTGGATGTCACGGTAGTGAACCTTGTCGTCAATGGTTATGGACCTCACTGATGGTGAGTGGATCTTGTCGGGGCCCTTCCAGATCTCAATGGAACCGTCATCAGAGCACTGTGGATCTCAGCAACATAAAGGATGTCGCGGCAACGAACCTTGTCGGTGGTAGTTACCGACCTTGTCGGCGGCGGTTGTGGACCTTGGTGGCGATAGTTCTAGACCTCGTCAGCAACATAGTGGATCTCATCGACAATGGTAGTGGATCTTGTTGATAGTGGGCAGAGGTAGTACCAATGGATCTATAACATCTAACTTTTTATTTTAAGACAATTTTTTCCTTGACATAAGAAAGAGAATGAGAATGTTGACATGAAAAGTAAAAGCACAAGTGTCAGTCGATGAATAGTGAAAGACAAAGAGGATTTTGAAACATGCGTTTTACAACATGTACGGTAGTAATAATCCATATTGTTATGGCTCAAAAGAAGGTAAAGAAATATAATTTCATTGGCGAAATTCTTGTTAATTTATTGATGGATCTTATTAGTATTGAAATTGTCATTAAGCACTTCTAAGAAGCCTATAACATATTCATTATCCTTACTGTTGCATATTTTGGTCAAATTGTAAGAACAACAAAAAAGTTATATATACAGGCAAGGGTTGGTTTTAAAGATTTGAGTTCTTCCGGTAAAGATTTTCAAATCAGTGAAAAAAATGATTAATGAATGAAACTATGCAGAAACTTGAGAGAAAAATTGATACCATATTATCAAAATCTTAAAAAAAGGTATAAAACATAATTTTATCAAAGAAATTCTTACCAATTTAACGATATGAAGCATGTCTCTATATATAAACATAAATTAACTGCACAAAGAAAAATAAAAACTAATTTTTGTTACGTCTTTATGCTTAACTATGATAGTTTCTTTGTTGAGATTTAATTTTTTCACGTATATGGATCGAGGATTCCTATTTAGAAACTGTTTATTTATTATTATTATTAGTATTAACATTGTTTTTTGTGATCGTCGAAAATTTTCCTTTCAAATGAGCCTTAGATGTGTTTTGAGATCTTTGTTTGACCAATTGTGCCTAACAATAGTTAAAACCACTAGGTATTTGATGAGTATTATTTTACTATTTTGTGATCATCGAAAATTTTCCTTTTGAATGAGTCTTCGATGTGTTCTCGAATCTATGTTAGACCAATTATGCCTAACAATAGTTAAAATCACTATGTATTTGACCAACATTATTTTACTTTAAGATGCTACCGTTGAAGCACTCTGAAAGATTTTCACATACATAAACAAGTTGATAATATATTGTTGCATGGCATGATGACATAATGTGTTTTATCAATATATTAAATATAAATATGCTAATTTTTTTATATCTTAGTTGTTTTTATTGTTCAAATATGAGAGGTATTTCAACAATATAGAAGTTTATCGTTATTTATGTATTATTATCCATTAGAATAGTTGGTTTTTATTTTTTATGGCTTTCATTTTTTTTCCTTTTCTTTTTGGGGGTGGGTGTCTAACCAACACCATTTTTGCAATGCAAAATTTTGTTTGACTAGATAAATTGTGATTCTTGATTGGTTAATTTTGATAAATACATATTCCATTGGGAATTCTTTAGTGTGCTCCTGTCTAATATACTGAAAAGAAAATTTAATATATACCCTAAAGAAAAGGTTTTTGATAAGGATGGTTGGTTTTATCATCTTTTTGGCTCATGGATCAAATGGTGAATCTTGATGTGTAAGGACCAAGAAAATGTATGTAAGAGTAAGAGTGGTTTAACTGAAATGAAATATAAATATTTTATTATTTAAGTTGAAAAGCCTATAAATAGAAAAGTTTAGTTATTTAAACTTCATTTCACAAAAGCTACCATCTCTCTAAAATACTCTCCTCTGACTTCTCTCTAAGATTCTGAAAGATCCGCTCATCTTCTTGTAGATCAGAGCCCACCTTAGAGATCCTGATGGAGAATAGAATAGTTCTAACCGATCAGAATTTGTTTTAGAGTAAGTTTCTCTTTGCCCTGTTTTCTTGAGTTAGAGTTGATTTTTGGTTATATGGTTGGATAACCGTAGTTGCATGTGTGGTTTTCTAGGACAAAGATGAATCTCTGTTAATCAGTGAGTATGAGAGTATGTTTAGATCGTTGATTTGAGTCTTTTATGTACAGGTTTAGTTGTCTTGTCAGCATTGAAGGTGCTGGGAGCTTAAGCTTGAGAGGCAAACCTTAATAGGTAAGGGAAGCTAGTTGTGTTTTGATAGTACCTTAGGGTAGAAGATATGGATGTGAAGGTGACGTGGTCACATTATCTGATTTTGTGTAGGATTGTGTTTGTTTAAACATATTTAAAATGTTTGAGATGTGATTGGAATTGTGTAGATGGAATGGAATAGGTTGTATGCTTATCTAATATATGTTAGAATGTTACATTTGGGATCAACTTGATTCAAGCAAGTGTTATTTTGAAACAAAATATTCTTTTTTAGCATAGAACAGGTAGTATAACCCAATTTGAACCAAGTTAGGATGCATGTAGTACATTGCAGATTTTCTGAATTATGCAGAGTCGCTGGGCGAGTCAATCTCTCGTTGGGCGAATTTCATATAATTGAAAACCCGAGAGGTTTTTTCGCTGGGCGAGTTAGATCTCGCTGGGCGAGACGATGCTTTTAGAATTAGGTTTGATGGTCTTCATAAACATTGTAGCCTTGGATGTTAGCTTTCCAATGGCTTTGGAATCAATTAAAAAGGAGGTCTAGAAATCAAGTTATGCTTGTTTTAGTGAGAAAAGATCAAATTGTCAATTTTTGTGAAGTTGTAGTGGTTTTGGAAACTTTTAAGCTAAGTATATGTTTTATTTAGTACTTGAAGTCTTCATAAGAGTTATAGATTATCTTCTTATCTTTGAAATGAGTTATATTTGATCTTGAATTGATGAGTATAACTTAGAATGGTGAAATTTCAAAGGTTTGCAATATTTAATTTCACTATGATTGAGCGAGTATAATGTGGTATGAATTGTTAGCTTATATCATGATTTGGATTAATATAAAATGTATATGAATAATTTTGTGTGGTGTTATGATTATGAGGAGTTGGAAACATAGTTATTTCCAGGGAGGAAATATTATGTTGATGTCTGTGAGATGTATTGAATTGGGGATTCGAGAGATATCCTGACTCTACTGATGTTGGACTCACATAGAGGAAAATATCAGGTGGTGAGAGTTGAAGGAGGTTCCTATGACCCAGCATGGTGTGAAAAAGAACTGTGTGTGGTAGGTCATGGGAATTTACCCTGTCATATGAGGTGGATGAGTTCTTTTATGTAGCTTTGTTGTGTGAGACAACTTAGTGAAGACGTTATGACAGTAGATCTCTGAGTCTAAATTCAACGCATGTGTCTTCCGGAAGTAGAGTCAAATGTCTGTGATTTGATGTCTGTAATTTGACATGAGAGGTAGCCAATGGACTGTGAGCTAGACACTTGATTTTTTATAGATATTGGGTGAATGAATTAAATATATATTCATGAGAGTGCATGAATGAGATGTGAATGAATTATCTAAAAATGTGTTTGGATTGTATAGATTAAGAAAATATATGCATATGGTAATGTATTCAAGTTTTTTTTTAAAACACTAGCTTACCCTGTTTTGTGTTCTTGTATTTTTTATTTTTAAACTGTGATGATCGTGTGTTACACGGGAGCAGATGATGTTGCAGGATGAAAATGATCAGTAGAGAGACGTTGAGGAAAAGTAAAAATAATTTATCTTTTGTTTTTTTTTTAGATGTGTATTTATTATAAACCCCTATGAAGAGGGAATTAAATGTTTTAGAAAGTAAAATGAGTGTTTATATACTAAGTAAATGTAATAATTTTTTTTGGGGTGTCACATGATGCATCTCTATTTCTTCTATTGGAGATAACACATTGACTAGAGATGAAGTCAATTTAGTGTATATAAGAAGGTGCAAATCTCACCTTACATGTTGGTTTTGTGGGGTTCAATTAGGCATAAAGTCCGCTTCTTAATAATATATCGCTATCAGACCACCTATAAACTTATAGTCTCACGCTCAAGATGTCCAGTCCTCAGCGTGAGGGGGGTGTTGGAGATTCCACATCGACTAGAAATGAAATCAATTTAGTATATATAAGTAGGTACAAACCTCACCTTATATGCCAGTTCAGATAAGACCATGAAACACCTCCAATTATTTTTTATTTCGTTCATGCATATTGGAGCAAATATGAAGTTCCAACTATTGAAAACTTGTAAATATCAGCATTTGGACTTTCTAAGGGTGTTTCTTGCCCGAATACGAATAATAAAGTTGATTTTATAACTGAAAATATTTTAACATCACTATTCACTTTTTAACATTCATTTATAATAACTTTAAATAATAATAAAATAATAAATTATATTTTTAAAATAAAATATATATTAGTTTATTAAATAAAATATTATTATATGTGATTGTGGAATAGGAGTTTTCAGTGTCAATGCTCTTTAGATAACTTCATGGCTTGAAACCCACCTTGTAATTTCTTTTTTCGTGTGTAATCTCTTCAAAAGCATCTGTTATTGAAAAAAAACATTTTTTTAAAATAATTTATATGATTATACATTAATTTTTATATTTTTAAGTTATTTTTTTCATTGATCGAAATTGTCACTTTATTTTATGTTTTCTTTTTTAAATTTAAAATGTTACATGTGATTAGAAAATATTGCCATATTTGATTAATAGTTTTTTTACTAATCTGTTACATTTATAAACTTATAGCAATAAATTTTCTATTTATTACTATAGGATTGTATTGATCTATAATAAAATATTTAAAAGTATTTACTTTTTTCCAACTAAATAGGAAACACAACTATAACTACAAATTACAAATTAGTATTTTAATAAAGACTAAAATTGTATAATTCTTAGGAGGTAATAATATTAGTCAATAATAAATAATAAAAATCAAATTACAACATTTTCATTCAAAGGCTACAATATTAATATTAGATTAAACAATAAATATAAAATTAATATTTTAAATGTATATATATATATATATGAAAAAAATATGACAATTTCATTACAAGTTTACTTAAATTTGATAAAAATTAATTAAGATTATTTAAAAATAAAAAATCATTTTTTTTAATTTGAACATTTCCTATCCTCCTTGAAGATAGAGAGGATAGAATTACATTTATATGTATGTAATATATATTATTTTTAATAAACAAAATGTCTGTTTTTATAAATATCACTACAAGAAAGAGTGAAAATAGCTGTCAAAAGTTATCGTCGGCTCGCAACCGACGCTACTAGCGTCGGCCAATTTCACTCTACACCGACGCTAAGGAAAGAAAAAAAAACTTAGCGTCGGCTTGGCCGACGCTAAGTTGTAAAATAAAAAAATATATATATATATATAAATTAGCGTCGGCCAAGCCGACACACAAATTAAATTAAAAATTAAAAATTATTAACGTTGCGTCGGTCCAGGGGAGGCTAAAATAATTTAAGGGGTGTAGCGTCGGCCTAACCATGCTATTTTTTAAAAGTTTTTTTTTTAACGTAGCGTCAGCCTAGTCGACACTACTTTTTTTTTTTTTTTTTTTTTTTTAGTGTAGCGTCGACCTAGCCGACGCTATTTTTTAATATATTTTTTTTAGGTTAGCGTCGATTAGGCCGACGCTATTTTTAAATTTTCTTTTTTTTTTTTTAGTGTAGCGTCGGCCCAGCCCACTATGGCTGACGCTATGCACAGTATTTTCTGGTGGATTGCGTCGGCCTAACCGACGCATGGCCGACGCTATTTGAAATTAATAGCGTCGGCCTGGCCGACGCTATGCTTGATTAGGTTCCTTTTTAAAGCATTGCAAAGGTTATTTGCTCACTCTTCCTTCGTTTTCTCTCTTCTCTCTCTCGCTCTCTTGCTCTCTTGCTCTCTTGCTCTCTCCTTTCTTCTTCTCCTCTCCGGCGCCTCTCTGCCTCCATTTCTCTGCCTCCGCCGCCCTCTGCCTTCGTCTTGTGCGGTGCATCTGCTGTGCAGTTCGATTTCGTGTTGTGGTGTTGGTTTCGTGTCTCTGGCTCTGTCGCATCGTCTCTGTCTTGCGTCGTCTCCGTCTGCGTCTGTGTCGTCTTCATCTGCGTGTGCGTCTCCGTTGAGGTCAGAAATTAGGTTTATTTAGGGTTTGATTAACTGACTCTTAAACTGCATGATTAGGGTTTAATGGTATGAATTTGTTCTGCAGCTTGCGTTGAACTGAATGATTATTTGGTGTTGAATTGTATGTTTAGGCAAATGTATGTTATGATGTTTAGGGTTTATGATGTTTAGGGTTTAGGATTTTTTTTAGGGTAGCGTCGGCCTAGCCAACGCTACTTTTTTAATTTTTTTTTAAAAAAAAGGTAGCGTCGGCTTGGCCGACGCTACCAATTTTTATTTTATTTTATTTTAAATTATTAGCGTCCAACTTGCGTTTGTGAAGCCGACGCTATTAGCGTCGGCTTTTTTCTTGGACGCTACGTCTGTAGCTTCCATGGTTTTAGCGTCGGTTGTGCAGCCGACGCTAATAACAATGTAGCGTCGGCTTTTTAGGTCTTGCGTCGGTTTTTGGTCGATGTAAAATCGAAGTTTTCTTGTAATGTATATTGAATTTTTAAATATTTGCGGTTTATTGTTTCCTCTTATAGCCATAAATTTTCAGGACTAGCCACTCCCTAATAATATACCACTATTGTAAAAATGCAACAACATAAAAATTACTAATTGTGTTACAAGATTTTCATTGTCACCGATGGGGTCCACAGAGATTTGTTATACATTTCTTTTTTTTCTTAAAAACTTCTCCTAAAAGAAAAAAATATATTATAAATTAAAATTAACTTATATATAAACTAATTTTAGTTTTTTCAAAAAAATTATTTTATTTTATTTATTTTGTCCTGGTACCTGAACAAACCCGTGTTTCACTTTTGTCCTATAGCTGGATGATCAGATAATGCAAAGGAAGAGAAGAGGTGGTGGTCAAAATAAGCATTGCTGAATTTGTATTTTTCTATATTCACTGCACAGAATTATAAAAGGCAAACCCTAGGAAAAAAAATTTGAATAACCTCATAGCAATTCCAATTATTCTTAGCTTGCCTCACTCATCATCTTTAGATTCTCTTGTTAATATGGAACATCAAACAGGGGTTACCAAGATCTCTAGATAAGCTGAAATATCTTCACAACACCCCCCATCAAAATGCACACGTGTGAAACTTTGTGGTGAATAGATCTAACAAATTTTTAAGTAAACTACTATGAATGAATAATCACCCATTAAAGTAATCATAATAAACATAAACAAAATGAAATGAATGAATAAATCATAATAAACATAAACTATTTTTCAATTAACTAATTATGTTGACTCTAACATGATATTTATCTTTTTAATAAATTTAATCTTTATACCTTTAAAAGCAAGAAAATAAAAATAGAAAGAATCATAATATTCTTATCCACTAAAATAAAAATTTATTACACTAATGCAAAGTTGCACCAGCGTCATATAAATTTCATAACTAACCCAAAACTCTATAAATATCTTTTATAAGTAACTCTATAATCATGAAACCTTTGAAAAACATTTTGTTCTTCGTCATCATCCTCGTATTTAGAAATCCTTAAGCAAGTTTCGAACTTGTTCTAACGTGACGAACAACACAACCGTGAAGGTTCCCTGTCTCGAAATCGTGGGAACAAAACCTTTGTAAAGAGCCATGGGACCCTCCGCACGCATAGTCTTCAAGGCACAGTCAAGTGCACCGGAGTACGGCAGCCGCCCACCGGGTTCCACCTTCATGTTCATCACCCTAGTCTTGATCACATGGGGTTGGACATAACCGCAGCCACAAACCCCGCCGAGAAACTCGCCGTTACATGGGTCCCAAGCCCATCACGCATTACACCCTTTTCCAAAATCATCTCCTTTAACTGGTCATAAGAGGCAAGTTGTGAGGCTGTCACTATCATAGCGCGGTTCACCGTAAGTGACGAGCCACGCCATAGACTAGTGACACCTTCGTCTTTTGACATTCTCGTGATGGCATCAACGACGGACTTGTAGTTTCGTCGTTGAGCTGGAGGGAGTCTCCCGTCGGCTTGCATGCGGACCATCGCCACGTCGGCGGGGTTTCCGACGGCTGCGCCTATTCCACCGGAGATTAGCCTGCCATGATCTTGTAGGTTAGGGGCATGGTGCCACTGGCAGAGTTGGGATCTGACCATTTCTTTTTTAGCACGTCGTAGAGTCCCATGCGGGTGGTGGAATAGAGAATCTGGCGGTGGCAGAGACGCCCGAGAAAAGCCCGGCGACACCTTGTTGGACTAATTTGACTCCGACGCCAATGGGACCCACCTTGGGTGGCGGTGCACGGACGGAACTAGGGTGGAAGGCGAGCGCGGGTCGGAGGTTGGATGGTGGGGTCTCTCCTTGGAGCTGCATTCGGACCTTGATGAGGTCAAGAGGGTGGGTGGAACACCCTGCGATCACGGAAGCAATGCCTCTTTCCACAAAACCTTTCACACCCATTTCGAGTCAGATGAAAAAGTTACTGTTTTATAAGAATCAGTGGAATTGGGGAGGTGGGTGGGGTTGATTTTGTTAGAGAATTTTCCGGGAAAAGGAAGAAAAGAACGAAAAGTATGTATATACAGAAGAGTTGATTAAAGGGTTTGGTTTGGGTTGAAGAGGAGAAGTTGGAGTTGGGTTATCTCACTAGAGACCGAAGGATGTGGAAGAAGATTGAGGAAGCTTTGGATCTCTCAGAAATATACTGAAAAAAACGATGGTTTGTGTTGCAGGGGAAGGGAATTTATAGGTTTGTTATGAAAGGAAGAAAGGAGGGTGGAAGCTAGAACCCGACGCAGAAAAATCTGAACCTGAATAATAAACGCACCTGTGAGGGCTCTCCACATATTATGGACTTTTGGCTTGAATATTATAGTATGCAAAAACATTATGTTGACACTGTTTAACATTTTTTGACACTCAGTTAATACTGTACATGCCTGAATAGATGATGACATGGCGAAGGGATATTTTTGTCCAATTAGAAAAGAGGGAATATTTTTGTCTTTAAGTTAAGCCTTCGTTCCACTCGTCTTTTGTCGCTCTTATATCTGGCTTTCATTTACATACCCAGTATCTCTTTTCCCACTCGTTAGGGCAGCGTTTTGAGAGGTAAAAGGTAAATTGGAGGCTGTTTAGGATTTCGTGTGCTGAAACAAGGTAGTTCCTTTTTTTTTCAGGGGAGCTAGGCAGGCGAAGAGCGGCTGAAGAATAAGAAGACGTCCATTTGTATTTCATATTTAAGAAAGGACGATAGGAAGAACAACAAATTTTTTGTGCATCCAAATTGAAAAAGTGTCCATGTGCGTTGCTCCTGCCGTGAAGATCCTCCATCGAAGCTTCTGCCGTGAACATATTTAATTTTTAATAATTTATACGTATTGATAAGGCAATAATGGTCTAGAATTGTGCAGTGTATTGTGTTTGGATTGTTTGTACTTGCATTTGATTTAATGATGTAGTGTAATAAATGCAGTTTGATTAGTTGTTTGAGGAAGCAAAGAGAAACGAAAATAAAGCAAAAGTGAAAAGTTGGTAACTGCAGGCACAAGAATATGGGAAACTTAAAAAGGAGAAGAAATGATAGAAAAGTAATGTGATAGCACGAGGGTGGAAGGGTTCAACCTTGAAGCCAATAGACTTGAGTAGTTGTCAAGAACTTTCAAAATTTTTAAGAGGTCATAGATTGAAACCCAATTATCATTGTTATATCCACACTTTCAAATGTTTGATTGTAGGATGACTCCTGTTATTTTTACCTCTGTGTATTATTTTCTTTGTTGCCTTTGTAAATGGTTTAAAAATCAAATTTTGTACTCTTTGTTGGTTGCCATAATTGCCATTGTGTGTATGTCTTGTTAAGTAACATGATTATTGGGATTGTCTTCTAATTTAACTATTTTGCCAGTAATACTTAAAACATAAAGAAAAACAAACATCTACAGAGGTAAAGGGCACCAAATGCCCTCTAACCCAAAAACAATGTTGGTTCCCATCCCACCTACCTATTAGTTCTCTCAAAATAGGACTACTTATACATAATGGTTCATGTAAATGAACAATATGTTTCACCACCGCCGTAAGCACAAGAGACTTTCAGCACTGTCTCACCGACTCCCCTGACCAAGTCCATCAACAGGTCGCCCAGCACCGTCGCCTCCAATAACCCTGGCACCACTCCCACAATCACACCACGCACCAAGCCCCGTCATAACACCCCGCTGCCTCACAACCCACCACCGCGTCGCCCACCAAGTCCCCTCGCACACCAACCGTCGTCGCACAGAAACACACGTCGCACACGAAGCCGCCTCGCACACAAAGCCGCCTCGCACACCACCGTCGGCCACCACCGCCGCTAACTCGTCCACCACCACCGCCTCAACCAACACCATCACCGTCGGAAGCTCGTGCCACCCACACCACTGAAAACCTACCTCACTTTCGCACTCACCTCTCCATGCCCTCCACAACCTTTCTCCCTCACTTTATTTGAACGCCATGTCACTACCACGTCACCGCCACGTCAGCAGTTGTCAAACGGGAGTGCTGACATGGCGTTGTTAATATATCACCACTCATTAATTTCAGTTTGGACATGTTGTAGATAAATTTTTTGTCTGTCATTTATTCAAAATTTTAGCACTGTCACCACGACAATCAATGCACGAATTTTTTTCTGTCATTTATTCACAATTCTTACAACTGTAACCAAAGAATCAAAGCACGAATCGTCGCCGCACTGCCGTCGTCCACCACCACCGCCGTAAGCACAGGAGACTTTCATCACTGTCTCACCGACTCCCCTGACCAAGTTCGTCAACACGTCCACCGCCGTCGCTGCCGCGCCTTTGAACCACCGCCGCGTCGCACAACATCGCCGCCTCCGACAATCCTGCCATCACTCCCACAATCACACCACGCAATAAGCCTCGACACAGCCCCCCGCTGCCTCGCAAACCACCTCCGCGTCGCCCACCAAGTCCCCTCGCACACCAACTGTCGTCACACAGGAACATGCGTCGCACACGAAGCCGCCTTGCACACCACTGTGGTCCACCACAGCAAACTCGTCCACCATCGCCGCCTCCACCAACACCACGGCCGTCGGAAACTCGCGCCACTCACACCACTGAAAACCTACCTCACTTTCGCACTCACTCTCCACGCCCTCCACGACCTTTCTCCCTCACTTTATTTGAACGTCATGTCACCGCCACGTCAGCAGTTGTCAAACGGGAGTGGTGACGTGGTGATGTTAATATATCACCACTCATTAATTTTAGTTTGGACATGTTGTAGATAAATTTTTTGTCTGTCATTTATTCAAATACGAAATGGGAGTTTGATAAAATATAGAATAAAGATACACAAACAAGAACTAGTCCCAATGAAAAAGCAGAAAAAATTGGGGCTTCGAACCACCGTCGCGTCGACCAGCATCGCCGCCTCCGACAACCCTGACACCACTCCCACAATCTCACCACACACCAAGCTCCGTCGCAGCCCGTCGCCGCCTCGCAACCCACCGCCGCGTCACCCACCAAGTCCCCTTGCACACCAACTGCCGTCGCACAGGAACACGCATCACACATGAAGCTGCCTCGCACACGAAGCCGCCTTTCACACCGCCGTGGGCCACCACCGCCAACTTGTACACCACAGCCGCCTCCACCAACACCACCGTCGTCCGAAGCTCGCACCACTCACACCACGGAAAACCTACCTCACTTTCGCACTCACCTCTCCACGCCCTCCACGACCTTTCTCCATCACTTTATTTGAACGCCATGTCACCGCCACATCAGCAGTTGTCAAACAGGATTGCCGAATTGGTAGTGTTAAAATATGAGCACTCATTAATTTTATTTTGGACATGTTATCGATAAATATTTTGTCTGTGATTTATTCAAAATTTTAGCATAGTCACCACAACAACCGAAGCACGAATTTTTTTCTGTCATTTATTCACAATTCTTACCAGTATAACCAAAGAATCAAAGCACGAATTGCCGTCGCACTGCCACCGTCCACCACCACCGCCGCAAGCAAAGCAGACTTTTAGCACCGTCTCACCGACTCCCCTGACCAACTTCGTCAAATCGTCCACCATCGCCGTCGCCGCGCCTTCGAGCCACAACCGCGTCGCTTAGCACCACGGCCTCCGACAGCCCTGACACCACTCCCACAATCACACCACGCACCAAGCCCCGACACAGCCTGCCGCCGCCTCGTACCCACCGTCGCGTCGCACACCTGACCCCCTCGCACACTAATCGTTGTCGCACAGGAACACGTGTTGTGCACGACGCCGCCTTGCACACGAAGCCGCCTCGCACACCACCGTTAGCCACCACCGGGAACTTCTCCACCACCACCGCCTCCACCAAAAACATCGTCGTCGAAAGCTCACACCACTGAAAGCTTACCTCACTTTCGCAGTCACCTCTCCACGCCCTCCACGACCTTTCTCTCTCACTTTATTCGAACGTCATGTCACCGCCACGTCAGCAGTTGTCAAACGGGAGTGCTGACGTGGCGGTGTTAATATATCACCACTCATTAATTTTAGTTTGGACATGTTGTATTTTGTCTGTCATTTATTAAAAAATTTAGCACTGTCACCACAACAATCAAAGCACGAATTTTTTCCTGTCATTTATTCACAATTCTTACCACTGTAACCAAAGAATCAAAGCACGAATCGTCGCCACACTACTGTCGTCCACCACCACCGTCGTAAGCACAGGAGACTTTCAGCACTATCTCACCGACTCCCCTGACCAAGTCTGTCAACACGTCCACCATCGTCGCTGCCACGCCTTCAAACCATTGCCACATCGCCCAGCATCGCCGCCTCCGACAATCCTGGCACCACTCCCACAATCACACCACGCACCAAGCCCCATCGTAGCCCGCCGCCGCCTCGCAACCCACCGCCACGTTGCCCACCAAATCCCTTCGTACACTAACCGTCGTCGCACACGAACATGCGGCGCACACGAAGCCGCCTCACATGCCACCTTTGACCACCATTGCAACTTGTCCACCACCGCCACGTCCACCAACCCCACCGCCGTCAGAAGCTCGCGCCACTCACACTACTGAAAACCTACCTCACTTTCGCACTCACCTCTCCATGATCTTTCTCCCTCACTTTATTTGAACGTCACGTCACCGCCACGGCAGCAGTTGTCAAACGGGAGTGCGAACGTGGCGGTTTTAATATATCACCACTCATTAATTTTAGTTTGCACATGTTGTAGATAAATTTTTTGTCTGTCATTTATTCAAATACGAAATGGGAGTTTGATAAAATATAGAATAAAGATACACAAACAAGAACTAGTCCCAATGAAAAAGCAGAAAAAATCGGATTCGTAAAGAATACTACTCCTAGACTTCCTAATATAAGACCTGATCCAAGAAAGACTAAAATAAAATCATGTAGCGATTCGGACAAATCCATTATATGTAAAATAAGAGATAAATAGAAATTTCATGACCTTATTGATATGACCAGAAAAAAACTTGTTAAAGACTAAAAATCTTTGTACATAGAATTTCACCACCACAACAATCAAAGCACGAATTCTTTTCTGTCATTTATTCACAATTCTTACCACTTTAACCAAAGAATCAAAGCACGAATCGTCGCCGCACTGCCGCCGTCCACCACCACCGCCGTAAGCACCGGAGAATTTTAGCACTGTCTCACCGACTCCCCTGACCAAGTCCATCAACAAGTCTACCACCGTTGTCGCCGTGCCATCAGACTACTGCTGCGTCGCCCAGCACCGTCGCCTCCGACAATCTTGGCACCACTCCCACAATCACACCACGCACCAAGTCCCGTCGCGTCGCCCACCAAGTCCCCTTGCACATCAACTGTCGTCGCATAGGAACACACGTCGCACAGGAACACACGTCGTACACGAAGCAACCTCTCACACGAAGCCGCCTCGCACACCACCGTTGGCCACCACCGCCACCTCTACCAACACTACCGCCGTTGGAAGCTCGCACCACTCACACCACTGAAAACCTACCTCACTTTCGCACTCACCTCCCCACGCCCTCCACGACCTTTCTCCCTCACTTTATTTGAACGCCATGTCACCGTCACGTCAGCAGTTGTCAAATGGGAGCGCTGACGTGGTGGTGTTAATATATCACCACTCATTAATTTTAGTTTGGACATGTTGTCGATAAATTTTTTGTCTATCATTTATTTAAAATTTTAGCACTGTCACCACAACAACCAAAGCACGAATTTTTTTCTCTCATTTATTCACAATTCTTACCACTGTAACCAAAGAATCAAAGCATGAATCGCCGCCTACCACCACCGTCGTAAGCACAGAAGACTTTCAGCACTATCTCACCGACTCCCCTGACCAAGTCTGTCAACACGTCCACCACCGTCGTCGCCGCACCTTCAAACCACTGTCGCGTCGCCCAGCACCGCCGCCTCCGAAAATCCTGGCACCAGTCCCACAATCACACCACGCACCAAGCCCTGTCGGAGCCTGTCGTCGCCTCGCAACCCACCGCCGCCTCCGACAATCCTGGCACCACTCCCACAATCACACCACGCACCAAGCCCTGTCGGAGCCTGTCGTCGCCTCGCAATCCACAGTCGCGTCACGCCCCTGCACACCAACCGCCGTCGCATAGGAACACCCGTCGTACACGAAGCCGCCTCGCACGCCACCGTCGGCCACCACCGCCAAGTAGTCCACCACCGCCGCCTCCACCACCGCCGCCTCCACCAACACCATTGTCGTCGGAAGTTCGCGCCACTCACACCACTAAAAACCTACCTCACTTTCGCACTCACCTCTCCACGTCCTCCACGACCTTTCTTCCTCGCTTTATTTGAACGTCACGTCACCTCCACGTCAACAGTTGTCAAACGGGAGTGTTAACGTGGCGGTGTTAATATATCACCACTCATTAATTTTAGTTTGGCCATGTTGTAGATAAATTTTTTGTCTATCATTTATTCAAAATTTTAGCACTGTCACCACAACAATCAAAGCACGAATTTTTTTTCTGTCATTTATTCACAATTTTTACCACTGTAACCAAAGAATCAAAGCACGAATCGTCGTCGCACTGCCGCCGTCCTCCACCACCGTCGTAAGCACATGAGACTTTCAGCACTGTCTCACCGACTCCCCTGACCAATTCCGTCAACACGTCCACCACCGTCGCTGCCGTGCCTTCGAACCACCGTTGCATCGCCCAGCACCGTCGCCTCTGACAACCTTGGCACCACTCCCACAATCACACCACGCACCAAGCCCCGTCGCAGCCTGTCGCCGCCTCGCAACCCACCGCCGTCGCGTCGTCCACCACCGTCGCATCGCCCACCGCAGCCGCGTCGCCCACCAAGTCCCTTCACACACCAACCGCCGTCACACAGGAACACGCATCGCACACGAACAGGCCTCGCACACCACCGTCGGCCACCACCGCCGCCTCCACCAACACCACCGTCGTCGGAAGCTCACACCACTGAAAACCGACCTCACTTTCGCACTCACCTCTCCACGACCTTTCTCCCGCACTCACCTCACCGCCACCTCAGCAGTTGTCAAACGGGAGTGCTGACGTGGCAGTGTTAATATATCACCACTCTATAATATGTGATGAATTTTCCATTTTTGTATTATTTGAACATTTTAAATTGATACTGGTGTCCAAAAGTACAGAAGAAAGGTAGGATTTTTGACTTTTGAATTTGACCTTTTTGCATGAGTCGTAATGGGTGACTCCAGCAAAGACTTCTCACACGTTGTCTGGTTTGAAGATTGAACCAGACAGCCACACTTTGGTTTTCGAATGAAGGTGAAGGCTTTAATGCATGACTTTCTGTTTGAATATGTAATATTACTTTATTGTAATATATTTTTTTATTTCTAATTTAACTACTTTTTTAAGACCAATTTTTAATTAATACCAAAAACTCATATTTATGTGACTTTTAATTATAATGAATAATTAATAATTAATTTTGTAATTGATGTAAGTGGTTGGATTAATATTGTTCCCCGAATAAATAAGAAAAGTAAATATGAATCATCAATCACTTCTTGCCAGAAACAATCACCAATGTATGATAAAAAAATAATTTACAAACATAAATATGATAAGCAGATATTGACATGAAATATGGTTTAATCTCTTTCTTTCTTAATTTATATAATACACAGATATCTAATTTAATTACTTTTTTACTTTATGCTTCCACTTAACTTAAATATAATTAATATTAGTTTAATAAGTGGTCATAATGTGTGTCCCTATACGTTGGAATTATGTGATTTGCATGAATTAATTAATTAACATTTATATAAAAATAATAATTTACATTAATTAAAAATCAATTATTTAAATACTCTTCATTGGAACATGAAATCATAAATAAAAAGATATGTTTAACAGCTTTTTTTCTATTGGTAAAATAATATTTTCAACTTCCTTCTACTATTTTAAATGTTTCTAATTTTATTTCTTTTTCTTTTAAAATAAGTCAGTATACTTTTTTCATGTAATTAATATAGCAATATTATATCAATGACATATGACATAAATTTTACATATCAAAGTGAGTGAATTAGTTTGTATGAATTAAACTAAAATTAGATGAGTTTAACTTGATTCATTTTATGCTAAATAATAATTTATTTTTTCAAAGTTTTTAATTATTTACTTGTAGCTCAATATTTCACTTGTTTTGACATTACATCATTGTATGTTCAGCATAATATTAGAGATTGAAGTAGGATGGGCAAGAGACTTTACAAACCAATATCACACTTCAATTCAAGACAATATTTGAGAAAGCAACATGCATGATCGTGCGTGAGTGCACAAACTGTCTTTCAATTCGATGTATGGTTCAAAATATATATCATAATTGAGATAATGAAAGTGATTTTTTACCCGAGAGGGTTTAAAAAATTTAGAATTTACGTATATATGGGTTTTTTTTTTAATTATGATAAGAAGTGAATTCTTGTTATGTCATACAACTTCAAATAAAAAAATCGTGTAATGTTGAACAAATTTTGTTTAGTTTTATATTTTTATTTTTGTTTAGTTTTATATTTTTTTTATTATGTAGTGAAATCGTGTTTGGTAGTATAATTTCTGTTTAATTTTTTTTTGTTTTGTAGTGAAGTTATGTTTAATTTTTTTGTTTTATAGTGAAGTTGTGCTGGTGCTATGTAGCACAACTTCAGTTTATTATTTTTTGTTTTTGTAGTAAAGTCAGCATGACTTCAATTGAATTAATTTTTTTAAAAATTTAATTACAAAAGTTAAACGAAAGTTATATTATGATTTCTTTACTTAAAGTTATATTATGTAGTATGACTTGATCTCTTATTATAATTTTTTTAAAAATTATTTATATATATAAATTTTAAATTTTTTAACCATGATCCGTATAAAAATCATGAAAAGTTGTATATAAATTCTTTGAAAAAATAATACTCACACAAAGATTGAAAGAAATTTCTTCTAAAATTGTTTTGGGTACTTCCCCAACGATGTAGGTTGTATTCTATTTTGTAATTCAAAAAAGGAAATATTATTAGAAGTGTTATCCTTTAAGCAAAAACGACATTACTTCTCTTTATAAACAATCTTATATATGTATAAACCACTTATATTTTTTTTATTTCTTAATTAAAATAGGAAAATGATACACATGTATTTTCACTTCATATATATTTATTCAATATTTTGTTCTATCTCTCTCCTCCTATCATATCTTAATAAATCTATAATTTTCTTTCTCTTTCTTCATGTGTATTAGATGGAGATGAAAATTTTGAGTATTCATCTATCATTTTCTGTTAAAATATATTGAATTGTAAAAAATGGAAGAATTAACGACAGTGGAATATATGTAAAACATAAAGCTAGAGAAAACTTTAAACTTCTTTGAGTATCCAATTAAACTTTCACATGTAAATTCAAAATTGTGAAACATATAACAAGAAGTTGAATTCTCCTACAAATCTTATGTAAGAAACCCATCACTTTTGTGATTCATCCAACAACCAAACAATGTCAACACAGGTTAAAATTACATTTGTAAGCACTACCTTATCATCGAACAATTTCTTCAGCACTATAATTAGTTCAAAGCTAAAGTCCTCTATGGGTTTCTCGACTTTGCAAGAGAAGAACAGTAAAATCTCATCATGACAAATCTTAAAATCTTTACTATAGTATGAGAGAATGATGGAATCTAACACTATTTTCACCCTCAAACATCAAAAATATGAGAGAAAGGAAGAAATATTTAAAACATTTCCAAAATAAAATATTTTTAAATTTTTAATCTATTTATCTACACCTTATATTCCTACTAAAGAAATAATATTTGAGAAACAAAATTTCAAAATACACAATTCTTTTAATTATAATCTTACATCATTCACATTCGTTATTATTTATTAGACTATTTATTCACAATTTTAATCATTTGTAAAATCAAATTTTTATTATAATCAATATTTACAACATGTTACAATTTTCCTATCACTTAATGGGTACTAAAAAAATAAACTTTTTATGAATCTGTGACTTGATATATTGTTAAAATGGGTCTAGTTTGACTGGTCGACTCACGTGATCTATGATTCAGGTTATACTAAACTTAAAAAATAGTGACCTAAATAATAATAAGCCCTTTTAAGCCTAGCCTATTTAGTCCGATGCCTATATACCAAGGTCAAGTTAGCTCGCAGGCTAATAGATTGACTTATTTATTTTTTATATTAAATTTTTAGTTTTTAATTCTTATGTTGTCATATTAAAGGAGAAAACTCTAGTGTCTCAAAGTCTCTCTTCTCTCCTTCATCTCTTCCCTTCCTCTTTACAAGCTTCTCCCTCTTTTCTATTGCATCTCGTGTCTTGTATCTATCACCTTCACCACTATAGTTTTACACCTCTGTCACAACTTTTTTTGTTTCACATTAGGTCAAGTTCTTCTTTACCATTTTTATCTTATTTTTTTAATATTTGGTAAGTTATATAAAGTAAAATTATTATAAAATATTAGATAGGTTTCTATGTTTTTTATATATTGCACTGCAAAGTTCTTACTTCCTATAACAACATCAGAAGTTACTCCTCCAATTAGTAATCAATTTAGTAATAACAAAGAGAAACAATATTGAAAAAAAATTATGGAGAGACTATAAGAAAACAAAGATAATAAATTACTAAAAGTATTTGACTTACTTGGAAGTACTTAATAAATATTCTAAGTTTGTTTTATAACTTGTTTGTGTAAATTTATTATATATTTATATTTTATTTATTATTGATAAAAAATATTATATTATAAATATATGGTAATATTTTTACAATTTTTTAAAAATGATTCATTGACTAAATTTTTAGCTTAAAAGATAAGATTAGACAAAAAGTTATACCCACTTTAAAACGCAGGTTAGATTGTACTGTCAAAAATTTTTTCCTTGCCAAATCCGACTAGGTCAAGTTGATCATTTTCACAACTCTATCTGCTATACACCTCAAACTCTATCTGCTATACACCTCCATCTGAATTTTTTTAAAAATATTTTAACTGTGTTTTGTGATAGAAAGATGTTGAGAGAGAGGCACGGACCTCAGCTCTCCCTGTATAATCCCCTAAGAAAATTAATGATTTCCTAATAAAAAATTAAATTCTAAATTTAACTAATTGTTTAAATTTTTAATTATACATTCTTAAATAAGCCCTAAAAAATGTAATTTAAAAAAGAAACATACTTGTATATCCTAATATCAATGTAATAAATATAATATATAATCTTAATAAAAAACAATTCAATAAATACAACATTATATTTGCTGATAAAAAAAATACAACATTAGATTACATAAATACAATTTTATCAAATACAGTACAATTTAAAAAATTTAAATACTTATACACTTTTTTACTAACTCAATTTTAAAAAGTTCATATACAGTTAGTTTAAAATATCTTTTGACATAATTAATTAACTAATAATTTAATTTTATATAAATTATTTAAAATATGTTAAGTTTTATCTTATTTTAAATTTCACTTTATACCTTCTTTTCATAGTTTTTTTTATTATTTTAGCACACCAACACAGGATCGAGTACAAAATTGGAATGGAGAAAAAAAGCTAACCCTAAAACTTTATCTATAACTAAATTTCGATGGGCAGTTGTCAAGCTGTGTATTAATTATGTCATATGGTTAGTGTGCAAATGAAAGAGACTAAACTTATTTTAAATAAATATGAGATAATTGAAACATTTTTAAGTAGCAGAACGATTGAAAAACAAAAAAAAAACTATTAAACTAATTTGTTATCTACATAACTTTTTAATTTCAACAGAAAAATAATAGAATAGTCATTGATATTTTTTTTTATATAGTCAAACTTAATGGATCAAACGTATTATGTAACATTTCACTTTTGGTTATATTACTATTAAAATATCAAAGATAACTAACAAATAGATAGTATTTACATAAGTATTTGGTGTCTCAATAAAATAAACTTCCTTCCTCATAGGGATTTATATACATTATCAAAAAGAGAACAAAAGATCTATAAACAAATATATATATATATATATATATATATATATATATATAAAATATCTTCTGTTTTAGTTCATTCCTGCCGAGCTTTATCACCTGATGTATCCTCTGCTCACGTGTAAAACACGATCATCACAGAAGAAAAAAACTGCTCACGTGTAAAACACGATCATCACAGAAGAAAAAAAAACACAATCACAGAAAGGGTAAGCTAGTGATTTTAGAACTTGAATACATGTACATATCAACACCATATACATATATTTTCTCAATCTATATAATCAAATCACATTTCATCCATACATTCTCATGAATACATACTAAATTAATTCATTCATCCAATATCTATCAAAAATCAAGTGTCTAACTCTCAGCCCATCGGCTACTTCTCATGTCATAAATCACAAACATCAAATCACAGACACTTGACTCTACTTCCGGAAGACACATGCATTGAATTTAGACTCAGAGATCTCCTGTCACAACGTCTTCACTAAGTTGTCTCACACAACAAAGCTACATAGAAGAACTCATCCACCTCATATGACAGGGTAAATCCCCATGACCTACAAGACACAGTTCTTTTTCACACCATGTCTGGGTCATAGGAACCTCCTTCAACTCTCACCACCTGATATTTTCCTCTATGTGAGTCCAACATCAGTAGAGTCAGGATATCTCTCGAATCCCCAATTCAATACATCACACAGATATCAACATAATATTTCCTCCCTGAAAATAACTATGTTTCCAACTCCTCATAATCATAACACCACACAACATTATTCATATACATTTTATATTAATCCAAATCATGATATAAGCCAACAATTTATACCATATTATACTCACTCAATCATAGTGAAATTAAATATTGCAAACATTTGAAATTTCACCATACTAAGTTATACTCATCAATTCAAGATCAAATATAACTCATTTCAAAGATAAGAAGATAATCTATAACTCTTATAAAGACTTCAAGTACTAAATAAAACATATACTTAGCTTAAAAGTTTCCAAAACCACTACAACTTCACAAAAATTGACAGTTTGACCTTTTCTCACTAAAACAAGCATAACTTGAGTTCTAGATCTCCTTTTTAATTGATTCCAAAGCCATTGGAAAGCTAACATCCAAGGCTACAACTTTCATTAAGACCATCAGACCTAATTCTAAAAGCATCGTCTCTCCCAGCGAGATCTAACTCGCCAAGCGAGATCTAACTCGCCCAGCGAGATCTAACTCGCCCAGCGAGATCTAACTCGCCCAGCGAGATCTAACTCGCCCAGCGAGATCTAACTCGCCCAGCGAGATCTAACTCGCCCAGCGAGATCTAACTCGCCCAGCGAGATCTAACTCGCCCAGCGAGATCTAACTCGCCCAGCGAGATCTAACTCGCCCAGCGAGATCTAACTAGCCCAGCAAGATCTAACTCGCCCAGCGAAACAAACCACTGGAGATTTAAATAAAATGCTCGTCCAGCGAGGATTATGGTTGCCCAGCATAAAAAGCTCTCGGGTTTTCAATTATATGAATTTCGCCTAGCGAGAGATTGACTCGCCCAGCGACTCTGCATAATTCAGAAAATCTGCAATGTACTACAGGCATCCTAACTTGGTTCAAATTGAGTTATACTACCTGTTCTATGCTAAAAAAAGAATATTTTGTTTCAAAATAACACTTGCTTGAATCAAGTTGACCCCAAATGTAACATTCTAACATATAGTAGATAAGCATACAACCTATTCCATTCCATTTACACAATTCCAATCACATCTCAAACATTTTAAATATGTTTAAACAAACACAATCCTACACAAAATCAGATAGTGTGACCACGTCACCTTCACATCCAGATCTTCTACCCTAAGGTACTATCAAAACACAACTAGCTTCCCTTACCTGTTTAGGTTTGCCTCTCAAGCTTAAGCTCCCAAAATCTTATATGCTCACAGGAAAACTAAACCTGTACATAAAAGACTCTAATCAACGATCTAAACATACTTTCATACTCACTGACTAACAAAGATTCATCTTTGCCCTAGAAAACCATACATGCAACTACTGTTATCCAACCATGTAACCAAAAATCAACTCTAACTCAAGAAAATAGGGCAAAGAGAAACTTACTCTAAAACAAATTCTGATCGGTCAGAATTGTTCTATTCTCCACCAGGATCTCTAAGGTGGGCTCTGATCTACAAGAAGATGAGTGAATCTTTCAGAATCTTAGAGAGAAGTCAGAGAAGAGTATTTTAGAGAGATGGTAGCTTTTGTGAAATGAAGTTTAAATAACTAAACTTTTCTATTTATAGGCTTTTCAACTTAAATAATAAAATATTCATATTTCATTTCAGTTAAACCACTCCTACTCTTAAATACATTTTCTTGGTCCTTACATATTACTCAATTTTACAAGTTGTTTATTAAAAGTTTCCTTACACTTTGTTAATGTCTTATGTTTTCATAAATTAATTTTATTTAATAAAATATATTAACCAAAAAATCCGACATAAAAAAGTATCTTTTATATTAATAAAACATCAAAATAAAGTTATAACCAAACACATAATTTAGCTATTACAATTTTTCTTCACAATAAATATAATGTCTCATCAAATCATAACTTTTTGAGAGATTATCAGGAGGAGAATGAGCTACAAGCACAACCACATAAGTGTCTAAGACACCACTTCTAACCCAAAACCTTAAGGCAATGGGTTTATGGGTCTTCTTACTTATATGGTGTTCAACTTACTCATTCCTACCCAATGTGGGACTCCAACATCACACTTTTATCCTAACAATCTCTCCCTCAAGTGTGAGTCTATCCATATTGGTACACTCCTCCTTTTTAACCATGAGTACCTTCCTGGTGACCCTCTTCTGGGGATACCTCACCTCACTGGTGGCCCTAATCTGGGATCCCTAACCTGGGATACTCCACCTCATTGGTGACCCTATTCTGGGACCTCACCTAAGTACTTAGCCCGAACCTAGACTCTGATACCACTGTTGGGGTAAAAGAATAACATCTTTATCCCTAAAGAATAATCCTTCTAATAGAGAAATAAGATAAATGCAATAAAAATAACCAACACAAGAATATAACGTGAAAACTCCAAAACCGGAGAAAAACCACGATCGTTGTTTAAAGACAACCAGAGAATAACACTATGTGAAAATTTTTACAACACAGACTAATCTCCCATACCCTTGACCCCAATACACCCACACTCTCCAAAGCAAATAATTAAACCAAACCTCACAACACTCTACTACAAGAGTATAAGAAAAGTCAAATACAAGCTTAAAGTGCTTTTGACTGGGGTGTCTAGATACCATGGACTCAAGTCCATTATATAACTTTTGTCACCCACTCCTTTGAATATTCAAGGCGATGTGTGACTTTCAAGATGTATTATTTTCATCAACCTCAACAATCTCCACCATGATAAAAATAAACACATCTTCCTTCTTCATTGCCTATACCAACAATCGTACTCCACCATAAAGAGATACCACTTGGAATTAAACCACTCCAAGAATTTACAGCACACCCTGCATCACTGATGCCCGTGTATAATCACCACACACCCTGCATCAATATTAGGCAACGCCCGTGTACAATTACTGCCACAACACACCATGCATCAATGCCAACCAATGCCCGTGTATAATCACCACACACCCTACATCAAAGTCAGCCAACGCCCGTGTACAATTACTGCGACAACACCACTTGGAATTAAACCACTCCAAGAATTCACAGCACACCCTGTATCAATGCTAACCAATGCCCGTGTATAATCACCACACACCTTGCATCAATATTAGCCAACGCCCGTGTACAAGTACCGCTAGCAAATACTCATCCTTTTCCATAGCACAACGGATATGCCATAAGGACACTTAACTCATCTTCTACAGAAGATCATCCTCCCCCAAAGCAACTTCAACAACCAAAGATAATTCTCCAACAATAAGGAATTAATATTTTCTGATGTGAAAGATCAAACTCAGCTGCAACCACAAAGCATACTAAGAAAAACCCTACTAAACCATAAGCTCAAGGCAATGAGTTTATGGGTCTTCTCACTTATATGGTGTTCAACTTACTCATTCCTACCCAATGTGGGACTCCAACATCACACTTGTATCCTAACAATCTCCCTCTTAAGTGTGAGTCCATCCAAATTGGTACACTCCCCCTTTTAACCATGAGTACCTTCCTGGTGCTGGGGATACCTCACCTCACTGGTGGCCCTAATCTGGGATCCCTAACCTGGGATACTCCACCTCACTGGTGACCCTATTTTGGGACCTCACCTAGGTACTCAGCCCGAACCTGGGCTCTGATACCACTTGTTGGGAGATTCTGAGGAGGAGAATGAGCTACAAGCACAACCACACAAGTGTCTAAGACACCACCTCCAACCCAAAACCTTAAGGCAATGGGTTTATGGGTCTTCTCACATCACACTTGTATCCTAACATAACTTAATCATAATCTAATTCATCGAACTTTAAGTTTGTACATCATCTGCATCATTTATGTTTTCTTATATGGTATTCACTTAAAAAAATTACTATTGAAAGTCAACATATTTTAACAAAATGAAGATTATTTAGACCTATTACGTAGAAATTGAAGATTATTTAGACTTATTGTGTAGAAATAAAACGAGTTTAGTTGTACTTAAGATTTTCTTCCCATTCACTTCATATCTATCCAATTTTGAAGGGATAACAAAATGATATTTGGTCTGCAGGCTGATCCAACCCATTAAAATTTGACGATCCGGGTTAGAATTTTTAATCCACCAGCCTGTTTTGGACTATCCTACCTAGTCCGTCATTTTGATGGGTGAAAAGCGGGTCACCCGTCTGTGTTTTTTAAATTTAAAAGATTAATTTTTTTATTATATTATTTGCTAAATATAAACATGTAATAATATTGTAACTTAAATCATTAATACTTATAAATTAAGTTTCATGTATCAATTATAATGGAGTATTTAAAAGGTAATAATCATTTTAATTTATTTAATTAGAGACATTAATTCATCTATTAGAAGTTTTAGAAAATATTTATATGGTTAAGTATGGTTTAAAATTATATATATTAAAATAAAAATTAGTTTTTAAAAAGAAAAATATAAAATATAAAATTAAAAAAAAGTGATGGTCTGACCCATCAACCCGCCAACCTACATTTTGATAGACCCGACTAGGAGATTCAATCTGCATGGTGGTGGTAGGTCAGTCTATCCCACTTTATTTTTGCAAACCACCAATGAGTCAGACCAAAACGAGTCAAACTGACCCGTTCTGTCACCCTACTTCAACTCATGGTCCTATAATATTTCAAAAACTGTATCCAAATAAGGATGAAAAATCTTTTTATTTCTACATATATCACATCTACTTGTGATTTCCTAAGACATGATAAGATTATCATTAATATTCTTTCTCCATGGATTGAGATTATTTATTATGTTGTAAACTTTTTTTCTATAACTTTTCATATGCCCATGCCGATTGGTGAAGATTTACATTAAAAGAATTAAAAAGGTTTAAAAAACAACGTCGCCTGAGAGATTCGAACTCTCGCGGGGAAACCCCATGTACTTAGCAGGCACACGCCTTAACCACTCGGCCAAAGCGACACTGGATATTCTTAGGATTCTTAAGCAGATATTTATAATTTTACAAAACTTTTGGTAACTGCCTCAGAACTATAATCATGAATAAAATAAAACCATAGTTCACTATTCCTTTTATAGCTAACTAAATAAATTAAAAAGATAACTATATTATTTACTATTAAATAATGCAGAAGTGTGAATAGAAATTTTGTATAAGAAGAAGAATTACTATTGGGAAAATGCCAAAGTTGATAAATGAAGATATACTTGGTAACTTACAGACTTTTTTTTAATATTGATGATTAACCTTTAATAGAAGCATGGCTGGTTAATATTATAATATATATATATATATATATATTATTGTTTTAATTATATATCCTCTTTAAAACATATTTATTATTTTATTTTTATTTATTTTTTATATTTTTTATATTTTTAATTTAGATATTTTTATTTTTTAATTGTAGTTTTATTTTGGATATTCTTAATTGATGGTGTATTATAGAATTACTTGAGTTTCATTAATTTAATTTATTTTAGTTTTTCTTTACTTTTATTAGATAACATTTTAATTAGTAAAAAATATGTAAAATTGACTACTTGCCTTCTTGATCATAAGGTGAAGGATAATAAAATTCAACCGGCATGAAGGAGAGGTGGAGGTTTTAAATTAATTTTTCTTTAGTAAACACGTATGACAACTACTAAAGATAAAACATGTTTTGAATTACCTCAACTACTAAAGACTTGTTTGTAGTTTAGAAAGTGTAAAATATAAACTATACAGTTAAACAACTTTTGTGAAAGTTTATTAAGCAAATAATTATTAAATAATTATAATTAACTTTTAAAAAATTATAAACATACCATTAATTTTAATAATAAATTATTATAACTAATTATAAACAACTTTAATTAAGGATGAAAAAAAATTCATATCCACAAGTATCTACGGATAAAATTAATCTGTTATGAGTAGAAAACATATACTATATATGAGTATCTGTGGGATGAGGCGAGTATCATACTATTCATATCTGCAGGTATCCACTATTCGTTGAAACATCAAATTATATAATTTAAAAGTTAATTTTTTTTAAAATGACTTTTAAATTGTGTAATACAAAAGTTAAATTTTTTAAAAAATAATTTATGGATTATAGATTTCAGAAATTAACTTTTTGTTTACTAATGCAATCTTTAGGAATCCATGAAAAAAAGAGAAGAATATTTTTGAAATAATCAAATTTTACGGGGTGTATATTGAAAATATGGAGGTGTTAGAATCACCTGATTTTATAGCTTAGAGAGAGGCCCAAGAAGGAATTGTTTGCAGACAGATGTGTCCATAAGCATACCCAGTACTCACCACCGCCTCTAAGCTTCACTCTTTGCCATCGCCAAGGCAAACAAAACCACCATGGCCACCACCATCAATTCTGCTGGGGCATTCACCACAATCCAAGAGAGGGTCATTTTCGGGAAAGAGATCAAGAAAAGCAAGTTCATTGCCATTGCTGGCCCCATCCCCGATGAAAAATCAGCCATGTCTTCCCTTTCACAGGTTCATTTCCCTTCACTTTTTTTCCGCTTATTTTACTCTCTCTTTTTTTTTTTTTTTTCCTTTCACATTGGTTTTATGTTTTGGCTTCGTTTGTGATTAGGTCCGGGATCCACGTGCCACCCACAATTGCTGGGCTTATAAGGTACCATAAAGGATTTATTTTTTTTACTTTGACGAAACAATCAATAATTGTTGTTTGTAATTTTGCCACTTCATTATGTTCTGGGGGTCCCTGAATATTTAGTTTGTTTTCATTGCCTTCCATTTATATGAATATTTCACTCAGAAGGTATGATATGAGTAGGAAATGATTTCTCTCTTGCCTGACTTATAGTTGGAGATTACTACTTTCTGGTCCCTAGAGCATGCGCGCATTGAGGTTTCAGTTCTCATTGTGGCAGCTATAGTTCATTCATTAGTTTTAGTTTTAGCTTAAAGGTGCCATGTTATACTTTTCTCATTAGCTAATTTATATACGAGTTAAGGGTGTTGTTGATTCATTTGGAACAGAAAAAGGAAGATCATAAGTGAGGAAATATCCCATTTGGTCTTACCATGTTCTGATTATGTGCAATCAGCAACTTGCTTGTCTACTAAGTACTGGTGATAATTATTTACAACCCTTTTTGAACTGCCACTTTTTTTTGAAGGGGGTTAGTTTGGCCCCGAGGGTAGGCTTATCAGTGATATGAAAGGGGAAGTGTAGAGAGGGATGGGTGGTTTTCTTGTTGAAGAGCTACGAAGCATGCACAGACACCCGAACATAACCAATGTCCAAAACATGGGACACCGGGTCTTTGCATATGCATAAATAGGTCATGCACTTTCTTTATTAAGAGCCATCATTAGATTACAGTATAATCGCTTTAGCTCTTCATATAAAATCTAAAATAAGAGGAATTATATTTCAGGAAATATATGCTCATCTTCTCAAAAGCAACTTACCTCAGGGCCATTTGGTTTAAGAAACAATGAGAACATTTTAGTGTTTCCTGTTTTCACCTTTTCCTTTATAAATTTCTAAAAACAAAAAGGAAAACAAAATGAAAAAATAGAACATTTTCTCAAACTAAATGAGCTCTAAGTTGTTAATAAACCTCAAAAGAAGAAAAATACTAGGAGACATTATTCTTTAATATATTTATATTATTTTTAAATCTGACTTTTTAATGCTAAAAAAAATCACTAATATTTTTTTATCATCAGTGTCCTTAAAGTGCCTGTGCATATAAAAGCGTTGGCTCAATTTCCCATCAAGATATCATTTTTCAACAAGATATGATTTTTTTAGTTGGACACTGATTGAGGTTGTCTGGCACATGTTCTATGTTGGGGTTAGAGACGAGTCTGACACTTTACACTTCAAACAAGAGTATTGGCCCTGCCTCATAATTTTTGGGATTATTAGAAGGAAGAAATGGATGCTGATGCTAATCTCTATGCATGTCTGTTAAAAAAACCCGTTTTAACTGATCAATGGCTGAGCACCATGAAGAGGCTAAGAAAATCAGATATTCACTTTATCTAATTGTTGATATTGGCTCAGAAATCAAACTAGTAGGTTTCTATAGTCCTCTGTATGGATTGTCTTGTGGTAAGCATCTGGTACGTCTTCACTGTGCAGACTGTCTAATGCTGACCAGAAGTTTCTATTGTACTATATTTTTCACTTACTAGTTAGTTAGTCAGCACAGGAAGCGTGTGCCTCGAGTCATGAGATTTGTTAGAGTGATTCATAGCGTGATTCATGAAGTCTGTTGCAACTGTTTTATAGAGTATATATATATATATATTGATAGGCATCTTAGGTAAAGCACAATGATAGAGAAAGAAGTCATTTCTCATTGTATGTGAGAGTGATTGTAATCTTCGAATCTTTCTATGTAACTCGTTTAGAGAGGGAAACTTGTTTCATAGTAATTGTTTGTGGATGTTGATTAGAGTTTGTTAATACTTTGAATCATGTTAAATAGTTTCTTGTGTGTTCTGTTTCTTCTTCAAGCTTCTGATTTTTGTGTATGGTGTTCTAAGAATTCTTATGTTTTTTTGAAAAAATCGTTCCAGTGAGCTTGCGCTAAATTTCACAACATTGATGTAAGACCTGATAAGCAACAACAAAAACAGAACTATAAAAGAGATGAAAATAGCGTTGTATTATTTGTGAAACAAAACAAAGAGGATAAAGACGATCCTTTTCCCTCTAGCCCAACCCAGAAATCTGGTTCTCCCTCCCAACAATCAGCCCCCTTCAAAGATTACCATAAACTACCTCTTATACTCTCATTTCTCATTTCTCTCTCCAAAATGCCACG
Source organism: Lablab purpureus (assembly GCA_030347555.1). Lineage (NCBI taxonomy): Eukaryota > Viridiplantae > Streptophyta > Magnoliopsida > Fabales > Fabaceae > Lablab > Lablab purpureus. The sequence goes on from CM059256.1 coordinate 37,416,570, forward strand.
TAGGCAACTCTGTTAGAAACAGAATCAAGGTGCGTGTGCCTGTGGACCCCATGCAATGGGTTTCCACTTCTTCCTTCATACACCTTTTGGACCTTCCTAATATGCCCCCTCTATTTCTTTGATTGTATCAAGACCCTTTAACAATAGTGTAAAAGTCCAAGGTATGTTTGGCCATTTGAGATATACAACAAATAATATATTTGTGTGTTCATGTTTCATCCATTCATTCATACTTTTTCGGGGTGGATGTGAGCCATATAGAAGGGTCTCTTTGGTTTTCTACCTTGGTCCAGGGGATTTTCTAGTAGTACATAATCTAACTCTTACTTATGAGTGTGATGAGAGGCAACCATGACCAACTATATTGTCTTGACTAGCTCCTATTGAAGTTCGTTCTAGTTGAGGCTAAATTGTGAGGATTTATGGTTTAGTCCATGTATTCCTAGCCTATTTCATACATGAACATCTCATGTGATGGTAACAAATGTATTTAGATATAAGAGTATTAGTGCATTTGACCCAATTGAGTGAGTTTGCTATTGAGTATGTACTAGTGTGTATGACATTTGTGTATGTTTAGGTCTACCTCAATCTTCTTATATGTGTTTATAACATGTTTAATGAATATCTTTACTTTTTTGTTTGTGTTGTTTGTGTTTTTTGTTTGAATTGAATGTCCTTGCAAGTGGACATGATTTTGACAAGCATGAAGTGATTTGTTAAGGGACAAATGAGTTAAGCTCTTATAAGATGAAAATCTTAATTTTTTTAAGTTTTATCATTTAACATCCATGTTTTTATCATTACAAACATAACAACTTGAGTTTGTTTAATATAATTTACCTACTATATAACAAGTATTGGATAAAACTCAAAGATGATATTTTATCATAACCAAGGAACAAGCCCTTTGATTAAGGCATATGTCATATCTCAAATACAAGAAGTAAAAGAAAATGAGCTTATGCCAAATGAGTGCTACATTAGAATAAACAAGTTCTCAAGAAGTACTAGACGACCATGGCAAGCTCAAACGACCATATTATTAGTAGGCACTATATCTTATATACATCTTTGTGTACATATGACTATATCTTACATGCCCTTAAAGTTAATCTCTTATGGCATGAGACATAAGTATCATAGGATGACAATAATAGAAGATATGAAGCATCTTGTTGAAGCAATCTTCTATAAGAAAATGAAGGCTATTGAAGTTAATAAACATTTGTAATGTTATGCAATAAGAACCAAGAGGTAGACAACTCTATATAATGTTGAATATGCCTTAAGTCATTTTACATTGGTGGACTGTCTAATAGACAATATTTGGTTTGGAGCATCTAATATGTGTACACCGTTTATCTTTTAAAGCTATGGATGACAAAAAATCCATACTCACGAATATTTGTGAGTAAAATTCGTAATGAATATCCTTAATGGATATATGTGGGTAATGAGTATAGGAATTTTAATTAACCACTTGTTAATTAGAAAGGTATGGATATCATGGTATCAAATGCACGGATACCTGCTATCCACTAATCTTTATTAGTGAATTTTATTTGGATATTTTAAAAAAATCAAGTAATCAAAATAAAGTTATTGGTGAGAGAAATATTAATCATCAAAGAATAGTTTAAAATTTGATGTATATTTATATTTTTTATTTAGATATATGAAATTGAAGTTGTTCTTGTAAAGGTTAATATTGTATAACTTATACTTTTGTGGTACAACTTATTTAAATTTGAAGAAAGACCAAATTTATTTGCATAAGTATTTTATTATGTAATTTTATTTGAATTATACTTAAAATGATTTTCTATCTGAGTTTATATTTTAAAATATTTTTACTTAAAATTAAAAAATAAAAACTAAAAAATTCGTGAGTATCCATTGATACTCAAGTATAAAAAAATACATGCCTAAGGATAATAGGATGAGTAATGGGGTAAATCTTTTAGATGAGGCGAGTAGCGAATTGGTACTACTTGTACATGCCCCCACCTTCTTGTCATCCCTATCCATAGGTTAAGCGTTTGTTGCTTGCTATTATTAGATGACTATTCTATTAATTGGTCGAAACTTTTTGTTATTCTATTATAGTGTTAGTCATATCATTACTAGCTTATATATATGGTGATCTTACTAATGATCATAGAGTTCGAAACATTTGAACTTTATAATTCCCTCTTTGCTTCTTGAGTGTGTGATATTTACATTCTTGTGAATCATTGCATTCAATTCTTCTATGTATTCATCAAGAAATGATTAATAGATATATCGTTTTTTCTCATTATGTTGTGTGCTTTAGTCTTTCCTTTATGTGTTTTTGTTCCTATTGCACTAGATCGTCTAATGCTTTGTATGTGTTTATGTGTGTGAATTTCTTGGTCTTATACCAGCAAATTATCCATCTCACATTTGGCCCTAAAAACTCGCCCATAATTCCCAAGAACCACCCCATTTCGTTCCCCATACCATCCACACCAAAACGCACACAAAAGATTTACCAAAAACACCAACCAAAATCCATAAACATCCTACCTATTAGCTTCCACACCCTTCTTCTTAATTTCTTCTAAGAACTTCTTCAAGAACCCTTTTATCCTATCCAAGAACCCTTAACCTTAGCCTAGGTCGAATAATCTCAAAGGTTGAACCATTTTAAAAAGATCCAAGAATCACCTTCTTGGAAGCATAACTTGGTTTGATCTTGTATTTGCTTTGAAGTTTGAGTGGACTATCCTTCCTTTTCAAGAAACTTCCAATTGTAACATCTCGCTACACCAACCAAGTTTCCATCATGTTGTGTACTTTGATATCCTGAAAAGACTTTGTAGTTGACATTAGAGAACTAGACATAACCCAATTTGGGGTGAACCAATATAAAAATTGTGTTATTACTATATCTTTTATTGCATGTACATATCTTGTTGGATATTCCTTTTGAAAAGGTTTGTGAACCTATTTATAAAACTACCAAACAACTCCCTACTGGCGTCTAATAGGCCTTTTAAGAAAAGATTTTCCAAAAGTATTTTATTAGTTATATTGAAACCTCCTTTCTAGAGCTAATATGTTTTTTGATAGTTGTGATTGACAATCTATTACCTATGGTTGGTCATGCACCCAAGTTTGCACAACTTTGTGTCTATGACACTAAAAATGAAATTCAAATTAGAATTAAAACAATAAGGTACATACAATTTTCATGATACATGTACATAACTCTATAAATGTTATTTCAAACTTCAAAGTTATTATTTAGCACTAAAAAAGTTATACTTTAATTATTGGAACCAAAGCCAAATTGATTCGAAGATGGTAGCAAAATTGAAGAATATGCTAGATGAGTATAATGCACATGTAAAGTTATTTTGAATGGCTAGAAAAAGATTAATAAATGGACATATGTATGAGCTTAAATTGAAGTTCATTTCTAAAAGAAAAAAAAATGGTAGAATATATCATATCACATGTGTGAAGCAGCTCCTCTTATTAACATACCATTAGAAAGAGTTATGGTTGTTGGAGTTCCAAAATACACCATTTCAAAGAATAAATGAGCTACATACAAGTTGTCTTGATTTACTATTATGCTTTTATTTCCATACAATGAAGATGGATATAGACATAATATCCTTCATCAATCTACATATACTTTAGAATGCTACAAAAATTATTACCTTATTATGAGATAATGACTTTGGAATTTAACATATAATCAAATGAAGTTCAAACTTAATCAAATGAAGTTCAAAACTCTTCCAATAATTATTGGTTGATGGTTATACTCCAATAAAATTTGTATTATAATTTACATTAGTCAAACTAAATAAAAGAGTTATACTTATCTTTTACTTTTGTGTGTCGCAAGTATACAAATCAATTTTACTTTAATGATATAATAAAATAATACTTAGTGATAAATATTTCATGTTATGTGTGTGAGATTCACATGTAATTCACTGGTAAGAAATTCAAAAATTAGTTATAACAATGCATCTTAGTTTAAAAGCAAATTTGAGAACTAATAAAGTATTTTTGTTTCAAAAAAATCACGTGATATTTGAAAATTTTACCCATATTAAAAGTTCCCAAGAAAAAGTAGTTCGGGTTTGGCATGGCCCGTCTCATAAAGAAAAGTAGTTTCTCGAATCTCATTTCAGTTGTCACGCTTCAGTAGCAGTCGCAAGTCAGAACCCGCAAGGTCTCATTCTAATCACAGTTCACCACTCCACACAACTCAACGCAACTTTTAATAACACTACCATTCAACACTTCACAAACTCAGCTTGTTCTAATTCCTTATTATTTTTGTTATTCCTTTTTTCATTTTTAATTCTTAGTTCACCTTCTTCCTCGTGCAGAACATGAAGCTGCGGCTGCCAATCCTCCTCATTGCTCTGGTGTTGTGCACCCCATTTTCCACCTCTTCGAAGCCCAAGGACTTGTTCCTAGGAATAGCTCCTGAAGGTCCCCCCCCCCTTGCTCCATGCAATGCTAATCACTATATTGTTTTCAATTTTATTTGTATTTTGACACTGTTGTTGTTTATCTTTTCTACTGAACAGATGACAAGTATTACAGCGTTTCCGATGTTATAAGATGTAAAGATGGATCCGGAAAGTTCAACAAGACACAACTCAATGACGATTTTTGCGATTGCGCTGATGGAACTGATGAACCGGGTTTTTATTATTCTTTAGCAATTTGATTTGTTTATTTCACGTAGATCATCTGCTGTTCTCAATATTTGTTGTTTGTTTTTTCTTTCCCTTCTTTTTGGGGCAGGTACATCGGCATGTCCTGGTGGAAGATTTTTTTGTCGGAATGCAGGACATTCTCCTGTTTACTTGTTTTCATCTAGAGTGAATGATGGAATTTGCGGTGAGCATGATTCGTGTATCTTTCAAATTTTATAGATGTATTGTGTAATTCATATGGTATAGTTATAATGAGTAGTGCTTTAGTTGAAATATTGAAACAAGGGAAAAAGGGGGAAAGTGATACAAGAAAAATATCTAAACTGGATAGATGTGCATGAGCAAGGTCCTATCAGTACTGATTTAGAAGGTCGTCTCTTGACATTGATTTTGCATTTATGGATTACTTTTCAGCATGCCTTTGTGATGTATAAGCTAATAATTTTGGATCCTGTGCATATATTTTGAACTTATGGGAATGGTTTTAAATCTTGTTATTGTCACTAGTATTATCCAGGGAGTTTGTGGTATGTGGCAAAGTATTGGAGATGCTGGTGGAGTAAAAATGACACTTGATGTACAAGCAATTATTTTAGGACATCGTGATTACAGTTATTCCTTCTGTATTTTATATTTTAGCTACATTTAGAATTTCCAAGTATTTTTAGGTTTGTTACCATGTAACGAACTTGATGAGTATGGAGAGCACACCTTATGTTTTCATCCTTCACTAACATTGTGCATTTGTACATCACTTCTGGAAGTGTTTTCCTTTCTTATAGATAATGAATTCAAAATTATTTTTGTATATATAGTTAAAAGTGCTGGTATCCAATACAGTAGTGATTTGTAGTTTGGATTATTGGACTTGTGTGTTTTGTTAATCTGAAGTAATTGATTTTATTCTCCTGTCTTAAACTGTAGATTGCTGTGATGGAACTGACGAATATGATAGTCAAGTAAAGTGTCCAAATACCTGCTGGGAGGCTGGGAAAGTGGCTCGTGATAGACTGGAAAAAAAGATTTCAACTTATCTAGAGGGTGTCAAATTGCGAAAACAAGAAATTGAACAAGCTAAAGTAGCTATCGAGAAGGATGAGGCAGAACTTTCAAAATTAAAAAAGGAAGAAAGTATACTTAAAGAGATTGTAAAGCAGCTAAAGGGTATCTCTTTTTGGTTCTATCCTGTTCTTTTGTATTTTTTTCTGAATATATATAAACTACATGGGACTTTGGTTGAAGAATTTTGATCATAAAAATACTGATCATTTTAAAAAATAAAGACAATGTGTCAAATGTTCTTGTAACTAACTGTTTTCAAATGTGATAATGGGATAGAAGGTATTAATCAAATTCAAAGAGATCCTATGGTTCCAATTAAGAATTCATTAGGTCCTTTAAGAATAGCCTTACATTTGCGATTGCTATTTAATTACGCTTAATCAGATCTCAATACTTACAAATTTGCAACTTGACAATTAAAAGAAACTTTTCAAGTATTAAAATTTAATGGACAAAGAGAATTTATAAACCTGATCTATTTAGTAACGTCATTTTACTGATAGGTTTATTTCTCATTGGTAGGAGACTCTAGTGAATGTGGAGAAATCTGGTTAGGGATGCAAGAATGCATGTAATGTTATTTTCAGTCTGAAGTGTTAGTTGCCTTTATTGGTTCTGCAAATAACTTTTTTTACGTATAAATTAGGGATGAAGAAATGCATTTGTTGTTACATTCAGTTTGAAGAGTTATATGTCTTTATTTTTTTGAAAAACATTGAATGTACAAGTTGGGTACGAAAAGATATTCTGTACCAACTGTCTGTTTAATTACACATATTATCACAAGCAACTGCTTGCATTTGAAATCAGATCATCATTATCAGTCTATTTAACATATGGTAAGTTGAAGATTTTCTTTTGGCATTTCTCTAGTTGTATAATTGAGGAGGGGATAGCATTTTATATGCTCTAAAAAGTAAACATGATAATGCATATTTGACTGCTATGTTTACAGATTTCATGCTATGTTTATAATATATGGAATTTTGATCAGGGAGAAAAGGAATATACATTCATTTTGGTTAATTTGTTGTTGTGTAGCAATTTTCTATCCTATCAATGAAATACTTTCTTTGACAAATACCTTTTGCTTGCATTGCAGATCATAAAGAACAAATAGAGAAGGCAGAGGAAAAAGAACGTTTACAGAAAGAAATGGAAGAGAAGCAGAAAAAGGAGTCTGAGGAGAAGGCTAATGAAGCAAAGGATGAAGTTGGTGAAGATATGGGTAATAGAAATAAAGATGGAAAGCATTCGGATGTAGAAGATAGTGATCTGGAAAATAACCATGATAAAATAGAAAATCCAGAGGGTTCTCCTGCAGTTCAGGTTTGATTGCATTGGCCATGAATATTGTAGAACTTCATTGTACAATTAAAATGCACACCATATGGAGGAGTTTTAATTTAACTTTTGAATTCATTAATCTGATACATATGCGTGTGAGAGATTTTCTGGATCTCTCAATTTCCTTAGGTTAGTTATGCTATGAATATGATAAAAAGAGTAACCTTGTGCTTCTTTGTGCAGTAAACTACCCTACCTCTAAATAACATGCAAATATGTTAGTATTACAAGAAAAAAGTAATTTTGTTGCTATTCATATGTTTACCTGTATTATACTTGCAAGCAGTGGTGGAAAAACAACTTATAATGACTTCTTTTGTGTTACCCCATTTTGATGCAGATTGCTTTATCTTTCTTACCCATTATTCCTTCAGTTATGTGTTTGTATGTGCACCACATTTGCATGTGTATGATCTTTAACTATCCTATCATGTGGTGGTTGTTTAATTCTTCTATTTTATCATTCCATGCTTTCTTGCAGGATGAAGCAGGGGAGAAATTGGCAGATGTACTTGATAATGATGATGGTGACAGCGATAGTCCTGGAAGTGAAGGATCTTTGCTTAATAAAGTGGAAGAGGTGAATATAAATTTTTCATTTTTTTTTTCTTCTGAATTTTTGTTAGTGTAAATGGCATTTTCTGCAAAACACATTGTATTTTAGTTTGTTTTTTCTCGTAATGTAGAATGCAAAAGTAGCCAATGAAGAACCTATTGTTAAATCTGAAACTGATGTTAAGGTTGGAAACAAAGAGTCCTCAGATGAAAACATCAATAAGGTATGCATGTAGTCCATGTTCTCAATCTCTCATGCTATGATGGCAGTTTACTCTTATCTGACATTCATCTCATAGTTACACATTTCGATTGATGTATACTGCCTGGTTCTTGATATGATTAGCTCATAAACAAGTATTTCTGGGTCCTTTCATTCTTATCAGTTAGTGTCTTGTAACTTTGCCCAAAAAACATAATTATTCTGAGACAAAATATAGCACCTATACGTCTCATGAGAGAGTTGAAGTGAGACACAGCGGATTGTCTCACAACAAAGTGATTTTATTTCCAGAACGGTTGCACTTGGTTATTTTTGTACTAATTGTTTTACTGATAATTACAATATCTAGATTCTAGGGTACTGCTAAAAAGGACTGCAGAATATTTCTGGTAGAAAATATTTTCGCTGCATTTGTTTTCAGATTTGGATGCAAGGGAACATTAGGGATGTTCTTTCAGATCTATACATATGGCAGATGGAAATATTAAAACTGAAAAGTTGAGATTTGAAACAACACTCCTCTTGTGGTGATTCTAATCCTTATTTCATGCATGGATATTTATGAAATTATGGAGTTTTTGGTATTGAGAGAGGCATTAAGAGACAAGAGTCCTTGAATAATGTTACACTTGAATTTATAGTATGTCCAGAAAATCAGTGAGTTATCCTCAACCCAGGTAGTAAATAGCGGCCTCTATCGCGCCGCGCCGGAGGGAAGCGGGTTTGAGGCGCGACGCCAACAACAGAGCAGAGCGGTTCAAAATAACGGCCCTCCCGGCCGTTGCGGGAGCGACGAAATCGTGAGAATAGCGGCGAGCTGGCGAGAATCCCTTCAATAAGGGTATTTTCTATATTTTGTCTAGGGTTTTTAATCTCTTCTCCCATTTCGTGTTGTCTCTGCCGCGCTTCATCTCTGCCGCATCCGCATTCAAGTCTTCTCTTCCGCGTTTCATCTCTGACAGTCGTTGAGGCTGACGATGTGTTGAGTCGTTGAGGAAACTCGTCGTCGTGGAGCAAGAGCTATTGCCGGAGTTCAAGGGCGGTGGCGGTGCGTTACGATTTGATAAGGTGTTTTTTTTAACATTTGATAAGGTGCATTACAATTTTAAAGGAGGTTTTAAATTGAAGCTGTGTTTTTAGCACCAAGCACATGTTGAGGATTTTGTTTAATTAGTGATAAGGTGTTTTTTTTAACATTTTTGTGTTTTTTGTTGGTAGAATTTTTCTTTTAATTTCGACCCTCTTTTTTTATTTTGCAATTTTTTTTAATTTGAGCTTTTTTTTTAATTTCTTTCTATTTATTTTTGTGGACAGAATTATTTTTTTTTCCTTAATTAACAAGATCATGGTTCAAAGTGCTAGAACGGGAACTAATCCTAGTTCCACTCCCACATCATCGATGAGTTCTTCAATTGGAATGTTCAAGCCTACTGGGGACAATATTGATGTCTTTTGGAAGTGGAACATTTTGAAAAGTTTGAAAGACAAAAATAACAAGAAGAGTGTCACATGTGATTTTTGTCTAAAAACATCTACCGAAGGAATAACTAGAGCAAAAAGACATCAACTTGGAATAAGAGGAGATGTAGGTGCTTGTAGAAAAGTTCTTGAGGATGTGAAATTAGAAATGAAGGTTACCTATAAGGGAAAAAAATTGATAATGAAGTATACATGGAGTGTGTGGATGAAGAAGAGGAGGATGACATCCAAGCCATTGCTAGAATTTAAAGACCTTCATCTATATCAAGTGAAGCTACTTCTATTACTACCAAGAGGAGGGGTATAAATGTCAAAGGTTCCCTTGATTTACTCTTTGCTAAAAAGCCGGAAGAAAACATCAAATTGAATAAGGATTTGAGACAAACAAGTGTAAATGATGCTTGTAATAAGGAAGCAAGAGCAAGGGTAAATCAATACATTGCCCGTCTTTTTTATAGGAATGGAATTGCATTCAATGTTGCTAGGTCAAAGAATTTCAAATTGATGGTTGAAGCTATTGACGCCTATGGTCCCCATATAAAGCCACCAAGCTACCATGAATTGAGAGTTCCACTCCTTACGAAAGAGTTGGAATATACCAATGGTTTATTGAAGGGCCAAAGAGGAGAGAATAAAATATTGGTGCTCAATCATGTTTGATGGTTGGACAGATAGAAAAAATAGAACATTGATTAATTTTTTGGTAAATAGTTCATTGGGAACAATGTTTGTGAAGAGTGTGGATGTTTCTGAGTATGTCAAGACGGGAGAAATTTTTTTGAACTCTTGAATAGTTTTGTTGAGGAGATTGGAGAAAAAAATCTTGTTCAAGTAGTAACTGATAATGGAAGCAATTATGTTATGGCAGGTAAAAATCAATCATCTTTTAATTTTATACTCACAATAGTAATTGATAATTGGTGCTTTTAATTATTTTGTTATTGGTGTTTTTAGGCAAAATACCGAGATACCCTTAATGAAGGGATTCTAGTCGGCGTGTCACTATTGACGGCCGCTATTTTGAACTGCTCCGCTCTGTCGTTGGCGTCGTGCCTTAGACCTGCTCTGCTCCGGTGCGGGGCGATAGCGGCCGCTTCGGCCACTATTGACTACCTAGGTCTCCATTGTTGAGATCATCTAACATCAAACATAAGCCTCTCAAGTAAACAGGACAGCAGATAAATTGTTTTGTTGACTGACACCCTACCAGCCTTTAAACCCAGTACTCAGGCTTGGCTTAGGCAATCTTGGAAAAGGTAGTGGTTACAACCAACCAAAGATCTATAATCTGTGTAGAAATCATTCCCATTGTTAGAAATCGTAATATCCTTTTTTACTATCACTTTAAAACTTGCAGTCGGGAGACAATCAGCAACCCACCTGTGTAGCACTGAAGACCTTTCTGGTTTCTAGAGAACTTTATCTGATCGTCCATAACTGACCCAATCATGAACTGTCTCAAAACCCAACTTAATAACTGAACCACATTTTTTTCTTCTTCCTGGGTATTTAAAAATCCTAGGTGTCAGTGTCATTGCACTTATTTGTCGCCATTGGCATTGAATACAGTCACTATTTTCTTGATCTCTGTATGTGATGTACCCTTCTGAATTCTTCAGACTTCAGCTCTTACTCTATATCCTACTCCAATTAGGTTCTTTTCTTTCTCAAACAAATATATTACAGTTATAAAAATGTATTAAATTTGCAATTTTCTTCCTCTTCTCTTTTCTGCTGATTGTTCTCTTTGTTGGCATATCTGTAGGGGAATGAAGTATCTGAAAATACCGAGGGATTATCAAGGGAAGAGTTGGGTCGGCTTGTTGCCTCACGTTGGACAGGAGAAAATACTGATACACCAAGTGCTGAAACTGATACTAAATTAGACAATGAAGATCGCAATGATCTTCCAAAGGAGACAAAAAATGACGAATATGAAGGCTATGCTTCTGAAACTGATGATGAGAGCAACAAATATGATGATGATGATGATGATGGCCGCAAATATGATGATGAAGATGATGTTGACGAGGAATATCAAGAGGAAGAGCATGATGACCTTAGTTCTTCCTACAAATCTGACTCTGATAATGAACTAGACTTGTCAGGTTTGTTATAGATATTACATAATCTTTATCCTAGTTTGGTATTTAAATGAAGTTGTAATGAGATAATTTAAATCAACTCATATGGTACCACAGCAGATAATCCTTCTTGGTTAGAGAAAATACAGAAAACTGTACGAAATATTTTTCAGGCTGTCAACTTATTCCAGGCTCCAGTGAATATGTCAGGTAGACACTTCGCACTTTATTGCTTGTATTATCAATTTAGATATAACTTAAAGAGTTAAACCTTTCTCTTTGGTTCTTTAGATGCTGCTCGTGTGCGCAAGGAATATGATGAATCAAGTGCCAAGTTGTCAAAAATACAGTCTAGAATATCAAGTCTGACGCAGAAGCTAAAACATGATTTTGGTTAGTATGCCACTATTAACGTTTGTCACCGTTGTTGTCATACATTTTTAGTTGTAGAAATAGGAGTTATAAAATTGGCTTGAATAAACTGAAATAGAACTTAAATATTGCAGGTCCAAAAAAGGAGTTTTATACATTCTATGATCATTGCTTTGAGGGCAAGGAGAACAAGTTACGTTATATCTCCCTACCAGTTTATTTCTGCTGTATTTGACTCTTTTTTCTGAGTCTGCAATTTAGATAGTCTTGTTTATCTCACTTTTTGGTGGTGTAAATTTTGGTTCAGGTACACTTACAAAGTCTGCCCCTATAAACAAGCTTCTCAAGAGGAGGGCTATTCCACCACCCGTTTGGGGTAAGGTTTTAGTAACTTGTTGATAATTTTTGTTAGGGTGCCATTCTTCAATACAGAAAAGGGGCACACAATTGGTGAAAATAAAGTTCTATTCCTCCTCTAAAATGGATAAATAGTTCAATTTCTATATTTTTTGCAGGCGCTGGGACAAATTTGAGGATTCATATAAAGTAATGGTGTTTTCTAATGGTGATAAATGCTGGAATGGTCCTGATAGGAGTTTGAAGGTTATATGTTTTGATGTTTTTAAAATTAAAAAAAAAGGATGTATTATCATTTCTTACAGTTTTGGCAATATTTTTTTTTGTAATCATTCTATACTGAAAATCTACTGCCTTTTGTTAGATACAGGAGTGTACTTTTGCTAGGTATAGAAGTATAATATTTCTTTTTTCCTTAAGAGTATGTTGATAGATAAATACTGCCTTCTGGGTTTAAGACAGGGGAAACAGGTGCACTCCAAATAAAAAAGCTGAATTTTTTCAAATTAGATTATTTTTTTAATAAAAACCATAGTAATCCAGTGGTGGATATTTTCTACAGTTGTATTCAACTGCAGGGGATTGTGATCCCATTTCAGCTGTCATTCACTATTGTTTGTCATCATAGTAATTATAGTAGTTGTAGTTGCACAGGGAAACCTGAAAGTTTCCAATTTGTTGATCCTATGTGATTTAATTGTTGTGTTTTTAACAGGTCAAGCTAAGATGTGGGTTGAAAAATGAGATTACTGATGTAGATGAACCAAGTCGTTGCGAGTAGGGATTACTGTCTTGTTTTTTCAATCCTGCTACCTCTGTTCCCTTCTCTTTTCTGTCAAATTTTGCTGTGATGCTATCCCCTTTTCTCATTGTTGTCTCACTGGCCTCATGGCAGATATGTAGCTTTATTATCTACCCCAGCCCTTTGTCAAGAGGAAAAGCTAAAGGTACTTTTCTATACATGATAACAAATGTTGTCCTTACCTGGCCATGGTATTAATGTCAACCGTGAAACTTCACAGGAGTTACAGCACAAGCTAGACTTATTGAAAGTGGAACAACCAGCAAACCATGATGAGTTGTGAACAACGGGATGGATTTTAACAGGTAGTTTTATGAGCTGTGACCCTTTTTCTTGAGACATGAATCCTGAAGTTGATTAAATTTCATTTTGAACAGGTATTATGAAGAAGTAGTGCCCTTAAGTTTTGTATGCTAGAGCTTACCCAAATTTGATATTGGGTGGGGTTAGGGTGAGGCTATGAACATCTTTGACTTGGGGTTGGTAATCCTTATGGCTGTCCGACTTGGCAACATTCTAATATAATTAATCCCATTGCACATTTTTCTTTTATTGAACTCAAATACGACATGGTCTCTGCCTCGGCTTGAATTTTGTCCATTCCATTGTCAGAGGATGGATATTTATACTATATGCAATATACTAAACACTCATAATTTCTTAAGCCTAATTTTGTTGGATTGAGTTTTCCTTATTATCGATTTTAAAATTGATAAGTGGTTCCGACAATCATTATTATATCATATCCACTGGTGTGATGTCTAGAATTTACATATTTTGTGTGACTTCTTGAGAAAACTTAATATAATCTATTATTAGGCATTTTCTGAGTATTCTCACTCTTTCTCCAGCTCCATAATAAAAATGACTAACGTATTTATGTTATTATTATTCATAATTAATTTGAAACTATATTTGTAGTATGTAATTTAGAATATAGTTCTGAATTACATACTATAGATATAGTTCTGAATTAGGAAATCTAAATTATGATTTTGGATGAAGCAATTTAGAATATAGATCTACTAGCCTGCAAAATCTGAAATATGGTTTTATATCATGTCATATAGAACATAGTTCTGAATTATGAAATCTGAATTATATTTCAAATTAGATAATTTAAGATCATGTTTTGGATTACATTATCTAAAATCTAAAATTATATAATTCGAATTTTGCAATTGAAATGTATTTTAAAATTGTATACTTTAGAGTATTCTAGATTTAATAATCAGGAATCTAAACAATAGTTACGGATTGATTAATTTAGACTATTATTTGAAAAAAGTTTTTTGATTTACTCAATTTGTAAATCACTAATAAACCAATAATTATAAGTTTCTTGAATCAACAATCGATAGACTGGTTTGAAACTTGTCCAAATAACGGAAGGACTTCTATGTATTCTTTCATGGAGTGAAATTTGTTATTTAAATAATAGATAGAGGAATGTCTTTTATGTATTCTACATTGAGTGAAATTGGTTATTTAAATAATAGAGGTATTTTAGTAATGCATCAGTGGAAGAAGAAAATAGGAGGTTGGAAGAAGAAAATATTTGCTATTATTAGACAAGAAATTCCTTAGTGAAAGGCCCAAGTAATTGGCCAATTTGATCTGAAAAAGTTGAAAATTGATCAGTCGATGACTAAAAAAATTGCATCTTTTATATGTATGGAATTCAAATGGTTATTATTTTGCGATGTGCTAATTAGTTGTTAAATTAGAAATAAGTTTACAAATTGCGTAAAAAAAGATTGTATAAAAATATACCAAAACAAAGTGAATAACTGATCTATATTCGTGATGTGAAAAATTGAATTAATTTAAATTGAACTAGATGATGTATTCAAATTAAATCAAATATTCTGAAGAGTTAACAACACATTTATTTTAGTTAGAATTCAGAAATTGTTAAAAACTAAAAATCAAAAGAGATTAGATAACTAATAAACGTGACAAGCAAATTGCGATAATCATTAATTTTAACTAAACATAATAATTGACATAAAAAATGCAATAACAAAATATTAACTCATTAAATTACAAGTTCCTGATAAAATTATTTACTAAAATGGTTGATAAATGAAAATTAATAAATTTCACATGCTAATACGTTATTTTCATATAAACTTTAATTTATATTTATTGAACAAACACAAGTGTTTTTAATTTAATTTTTAACTAATTTAAAACTTCTCCGATATTCTTATTTACAGATAAATTATCTTAATTATATTTTTTACATTTAATTATAATTTTCATATGACAGATTCTACTATTATCTTATTCTATATCTTAACATATTTCGGATAAATTTTTAAAATAACATACATTAAAAAAAACACCATGGTTTAATTGTTAATCTTATTTCTTTTGAGATTATGTTAAATGACATTTATATCTCCTTTTAGTTATGAAAGAGAGATACACATTTATTATTTTTTTAGTAGATGACACTGGTATTCGTCCACTTTTTAAATAGAAATGACATCTCTTATGTTTTTTAAATAAAAGTATTTTATTTTATTTAAAAATAACATATTTACTAAAACTTTAAATTAAAAATTATAAACAAAAAATTAAAATAATTTAATTATGGTAAAATTGTTCTCTTCTTTACAAAGTCTTAAATGTTGTTTGCATGTTAGAAGTTGTGTTTGATCTTGATCTATATGAAAAACTTGGTTAGCTAATTATATTGTAAATGAGAGAATTACTTTCACTAATTCTATGTTTTTTTATCTACACTCCATTTATTTTAGAATGATAACATTTTCACTGAGAGTTCAATTTGATATTGAGGTAGGACATCGCTTGTCCAATACTTAAAAAAAATGTTTTATCTACACTTTGGTATAACTTATATTCTTACTACATTATAGTTGTTGAAAATAGTTTTTTTTAAGTGATGAATGGTGACTTATTTGTTGAGTCATTGATGAGTAAGACAATGAAGTGGAGATTTTTAAGAGAAACGATGAATGATGAATGGGAAATTCCTAAGAAAGATAATAAAGGGAGATTTCTAAGAGAGACAATGAAGAAGAAGAAAAAGGAAGAAGCACAAGGATGAACCATAGAGGACATAAGCGCTAAACTAGTGGACTGATAATGAATGGTGGGGATGATGAAGGATGATCAACCAAAAAGGGAAGAAATGCATTAGAAGGAACAATGGAATAACAATAAGGTTAAGGAAACATTAAGCATTAGGGTGAGGGAAAGTACTATTCCACTATGATTAGAAGGAGACCAAAGGCGAAAGCACAAAGAATTGGACCATGACAATAAAAGGTTGTTCAAACTTTTATAAAGGGAAAACATCGTAAATAGAGACAATGATAGTTGTAAGTGCTACTATGATTTGGTGAATATTGATTTTGGTTTGTGTGTGAAGGACTTGTATGAGATCATGATTGAAGTTTGAAATTGTTGAAATTTAGTTGTTGGGTACTTTGTTTTGGTTGAAGGTGGTACAATGAGTATTGTAAAGATGGTAATATATTTGTATAGATGTACTTGGAGGAGAACATTTTTCCTTTTACAATGTAATTGTTTGCACAAATTGTCGCTTTAGCAGTGGGCATGGAAAGAAGAAAGTATATGAAGATGAAACAGAGGATTGATAAATGTAGGATAAACATGAAAAAAGAGTAGATATAGACAAAAAACTAAAGCATAAATAAGGACTTGATACAATTCTTTGTACATATGTTAATAAAGTGACACCCATGTTAAAGGGAAGTATGTTATGCTTAAGAGTTAGGGTTCATGACATGTGTATTTTTTACTGAATATGGATACATACACTTTGCAATATAACAATTGGTTTCATTAGATTGCAACACACCAAAGACACTAAATTTCATGGAAATTCATGTCACAAAATGACTTAGGGTTTGTTATATGTTTCATTTTAATTATTGTGCACACATGTAGTATTATAAGCTCCTGGATTAGGTTTGTATTTATAACAACATATTAAACTAATATGATATGAGGCTCCATGTGTGTTATTATACCCAGTTTTTAATGGACTGTTATTGTAGTAAATGAGTTTAGGTTGTTGATTGCAGTTGATAAATATTGGTTAATATTGTGACTTCACATGCATTGTTCAATATGGAGGATGTCAATACTATTTTGGATTAAAGATCACTGGAGACACTCCAAACAATGATGAGCATATTGTCACTGAGGACACTTTGACACGAATTCAAAGTTGCACAGTTGTGCATGTGAAACAAAAATTTTGTCTTATTGTTGGAATAGATAGATGCCCCTACAATTATAGAAGAACTTGGTAAAGGGGAAAAATCCTTAAATTTAAACACCTGAAGGTTGTATACATTTTATCAGGGTGTCAAAACATAATTTTCTTCTGTTTGTTTCTTCAAGTAAAGGGGTGGGTAGAGCGATGGTAGAAATCAAACGTATGCAAACCAAGACATTTCATTAATTCAAAATTGTAGACATTAATATGCACATGTAAAATATAAGGTCAAGATTAACTTGATCACTAACACCATTACTCTATCTATTCTTGAAGAATCAATAGCAATTTGTATTGGTTTCCTCGTTGTTCCTGAAGGCTCACCATCATCGTTGGACCAGTATTGATCTCCCACCTGTCATACAAATAAAAAAAATGTGCAGAAGATAGTACAGTGTAGACGAGTAGCAACACACTACCCACTTTATGCATACGTGTCTTTATGTGTTCTATGGAATTAGGTAATTGATTAAACTTTTTCTTTGCCAGTTCCTGTGCAGCTTAGGCCGACTCCTTTTTTTTGCTCCGAAGAACTCAACAAAGCCTTGCTCTGAACATTGCTCTAAACGTTGTCTTGTTATTTCTACTATGAACGTTGCTCTAAACGTATTTTGACAGAGTTGCATAAAATACGCTGGAATATATTGGCGCCAGTGTCTGAGTTCCTGGTGCTTCATCTTCGGGGACAGGCGCGTTATTCGGTTCCTTTTTTAGGTTACATTATTCCTTCATTGCTTTTTTAGTTGTGATTGATTTTCTTGGTTTTGATGATTGCTTTTCTGTGAACTTCATTTCGCATGTAAGTAAAGACGACAGAGTGGAGATGTATGCATTTTGATTATGGGATTCATGCTTGCATTGTGATGGCCAAGTGTGTGTGGCACTGTTTATTAGTTGTGTGTTGTTCATAATTTGTTGTGTATGATGAATTGTGAGGATGCACATTTGTGCAAAGTTTGTTTCGATAGGGAGTTTTAAGAGATGGATTTAACTTTTAAGTGAATTGATACCACTCATAAAAAGGTATTTGGCTCCTCTGAAAAAGGAGGCTATTGAGGCTTTGCCTGAAGGGTTGAGAGAGGCTGCTTTGGTTCTTGATTTGAGTCTTTTTCCTATTAAAGGTTTATGGCTACCTTCACTCCTACTAATAAGATTAGTGGGGTGGAGAAGATTGGGTGATTTTTATTGGACTGGAATTGGTTTTTTTAGTGAATTTTGTCCCTTATTTTGTGGAATGGCATGGAATAGTAAATAATGTTGGTTGGTTGTTGGATTGATTAAAATAGGATGTAATCTGATGCGAATGAAATATATTTAGTCTGATGTTTTTTATTGTTGTTCTTGTTATTTGAGAGTTTGTGTAGTGGTCATATGGGATGAGATGAAACTAACTTATTATTGTTTAGAGGTATGTGATGAAATGATTGTTAGCCAGTTTAGATGGTTTGAAGTTGGATGAAATGAAACAAGCTAGCTAGCTTATTTACATTGTTTGAAATTGAATGAAATAATGAAATGTGATGTGTTGATGATTTTGTTTTTGTTTTCTATCATTTTGAGTTGTTGGATGAAATGAACTAGTTTTCTAGTTCATGTTTGGGTTCAATTATTTTTTAAACATTGGAATGGAATGAAATACTTGCTAATGGTATTGTGATTTTATCTCCTATCATTAGACATTAGTTGTTGCACGATTTAGTCTCATTTCACCTTGTTTTTGGATGAGCAATTTGAAAGAATTAGTGTCTTTTCAAGCCTTTACTCCTGTGGATGATGGGCAACAAGGACAATGTACTAAACCAAATGATGTTCATACGGATTCAACTCAAGGTGAAAACAAAAGTTTAGTTCCAATCGTCAATTCAAGAAAGTTAACTTCAGATGTTTGGAATCATTTCAAAGAGACAAAAAATAGATGGGAAATGGAAAGCTGTATATAATTATTGTGACAATTTTGGGTGATGCAAAGCAAGGTACATCACATTTGGGAAACCATTTCAAGACTTGCAAGCTTCGAACAACACAAGACATGAAACAAGCATTTCTAAAAACTCGAAAAGTAAGGACTGAAACTATAGTTGTTGGAAATTATGTGTTTAATCAACAAACAACTAGACATGCATTCTATAAGATGATAATCCTACATGAGTATCCAATGCCAATGGTTGATCACATAGGCTTTAAAGAATTTTGTGTTGCTCTAAAACCTCTATTCAAGGTGGTTTCTCGAAACACTATCAAAAGTGACATCATGAAGGATTATAATGAAGAAAAACAAAAAATAAAATTAATGTTGTCAAGGATTCAAATCTGAGTGGCAATTACAACTGATATGTAGACTGCTAGTAATAAAAATGGAGGCTACATGACTATAACAACTCACTTTATTGAGGATTTTTGGAGGCTACAAAGTCGACTTGTGAGGTAATAATACTATGCTACTATTTTATTTATTATTTTTATTTTAACTTTGTTCTTTTTGACTAAATTATTAAAATTTGTCTTTCAAATTTAGGTTTATATACGTGTCTGCTCCTCATACTAGCCAAGTTCTTGCTGAAGTGTTGGTTCAATCTTTGATGGATTGAAATCTAGATAGAAAAGTTTCAACTTTGACTATTGAAAATTGTTATTATTGAACGCATTTTAGAGAAGATTTCACTTAGTCTCGTATTTTGGGTGGTCAACTATTTCACATGCGATGTTGTGCGCATAAATTGAATTTAATTGTGAAGGATGGTTTGAATATAATTGCTAATGTCATTGAAAAGGTTAGAGAAA
Source organism: Lablab purpureus (assembly GCA_030347555.1). NCBI lineage: Eukaryota > Viridiplantae > Streptophyta > Magnoliopsida > Fabales > Fabaceae > Lablab > Lablab purpureus. Next base: position 37,436,620 of record CM059256.1, read on the forward strand.
GTGCTAATGTTTGGACAACACCTAAAAAAGAAGAGAAATTTATAAAGACATGTGTTCAATTGAGTACTCCATCTAGTAGGAAATTAGTTCTTGATTGCAAAACTAGGTGGAATTCAACATTTTTAATGCTTCAAGTAGCCATACAATACAAGAATGTATTTGATCAATTGTCACAATGAGGGAGTCAATATAAAGCTTTGCTTAGTGAACATTGTGAAAAACAGGAAAAACACAAGGGAGGATTTGAATTGTGTTTTAAAAACTTTTCGCAGTTTTTCAAAATTCGTCTAAGGAATAAGGATTTTTTAAGAGAAACTTCCCTCTTTGGTGAGAAGCAAATAATAAAATAAAATTGATAGAGCTTAAAGAAGAAGAGGATTACTCCAAGATTTTATATTGGTTCGTCTGAACTCTTAGACTACGTTCAATTCTTCAATCAACAAAGATTGAGTTCCACTAGCAGACTATCACTGCAACTTACAAGTATTCTTTCGGATCGTAGCCACTTTTGGCTAACTCGTTCAAGTATTTTTTCACATAAAAATTCAACAAATATTCTTTAACACAAAGCCACTTTTGGCTTCAACAAGTATTCTTTAACATAAAGCCACTTCTGGCTTCAATAAGGGTATAAAAAGATATTTGTAATTAAATCACAAGGTTTTGAGCTACACTAAAATATTTACATCTTATAGACGAACTATTGACATATTTCAAGCATGAGTAAAAAGTTACTCATAAAGTTTTGATGAAGATTTAATCTCAATAAGTCATGAAGATTGGAGTTTTAATGATGAAGATATAAAGATTTATTTCAATATTAAAGACTTGATTTTATCTCACAAAGGAAGGTTGCATCATGAAAATCAAGGCAAAATATATTTGCATTCAAGGAGAATAAATGCTTTCAAGAAAGAAGATTGTTGAAGATTCTCTCAAGTGCTGAAGATACAAGTTTAGAAGTTTCAGTTTTGGGTGATGGATAAAAAGAGTAAGTCATGAATCCCATTCAAGACCATTTCAAACTTGAGAGCAAGTCATCTTTTCGCAAAAACCTTTTTCTACGCTTTTAATCGTTAGGAATCGAAATAGAATCGATTATATCACTTAAAATTTGAATTAAAAGAGTTTAATGAACAAAATAATCGATTAAGTGTTTTTGATAATCGATTATATTGCTTCTGGGTTTCATATAATCGATTATGGCCTTAATCTAATAGATTATATCAGGAAAAATGTGTTTTCTAGTTTTACTCTGATATAATCGATTACATCATTTATATAATCGATTAAATACAACGTTTTTGCGAATTCAATGTTGAACCAACCTAAGAATGGAAACTTTGAGTTGATTTCAAATTATAAAATGAAAAGCAACGTCTTAGGTTAAACATCATCTGATCAAACACGAAATTACAGTGTTCTTGCGCTAAAGTTTTTCAAAATCGCTTTATTGCTCTCTCAAGGTTGATCTAAGTTCTTGGAAGTGGTGATTGCATTGTGCTTAAGCTTTAATATCCAGCACTCATCAGGTGTTTTCTTTTCTGTTTACTGGTTTATGTAATTCATCCCTTGGATCAGTTCTAAAGGGAGGTATTTGTTCATCTCTTGTCTGTCAAGAGAGGTGGGGATCATCCTTAGTGTGTCTAAGGAGGTGTTTTCATCCTTAGTGTGTCTAAGGAGGTGTTTTCATCCTTAGTGTGTCTAAGGAGGTGTTTTCATCCTTAGTGTGTCTAAGGAGGTGTGTTCATCTTTAGTGTGTTTAAAGAGGTGTGTTCATCTTTAGTGTGTCTAAGGAGGTGTTTTCATCCTTAGTGTGTCTAAGGAGGTGTTTCCGTTTATCTTTATTTGTTTTTACATGTTGTCACTGGATTGGTGTTTGTAATTGCATTTAAAGATAGTGGGGTATATCATCACGTGTTGTGGTGATTGGGCACTGGATGTAGGATTGGCTTAATCCGAATCAATATAAATCTCTGTGTTCATTCTCTCTTTCCATATCTCTTTATTTTATTATATTCGGATCATATTAATAATTGTTATCCCGATTGCTTTTATCAAACATTAAGGAAAATCCGAATCTTGAAATTGAATTAAGATTAAGTTTTGGAAAAATATTTTAAAAGGGAAAAAGTTTTTGAAAACTCAATTCACCTCCCTCTTGGATTTTACACTGTTTTTATTTCTAACACGAACAAGAGATTTGGTACAACTTCTACAGGTAGCTAAGACAACATTAGCAGCGTTCTTCTAAAGCTGGTTTGAAGAGAAGAAAGAGCTTAGAGAATTTTCTTGCAACAACATGTTTTCTTAGCCTGTGTTCAATGTGTTATATCACTTTTCAAGATGCAAACATTCCTTTTTATAAAGAGTAAGCAACTAGCTCTTAGAGATCCATTATGACATCTTCAGCTTTAAGTTGATCTTGAGAAAACTTCTTGTGTCTGATGAGGGCTTTACGTTCATGCATTAAATGCAGTTCTTCATGCAATAAATGCATGCCTCCATACTTTATACAAATTCAGATAACTTGTAGCATTTATCCTTCATTGGACAATGAGTTTTGCCTCTTTTGATGAAAGAAATGCCTCTGTATATGGCAGGTGTACTTTGAGAGAAGATAAGGCTTTGGGCGCGTCAAGAATTTGATGAGAAAAGCTTTTACTTTTCATAAGGAAGGCATGATGTGATGTGAGAAATTCGCTTGTACTTGTTCATCAGACTACTAAGAAGAATGTTTATGTAAGTTTCATAAAAGCAAATTCTCAAATGTTAGTAAAGACCAAAATGTATCATCTGATGATCTTTTTAGGTATCGTCTGACAAACGATACGTTCATAATCTGATAGTCTTAAAGATATGCTTCGTCTTGAAACTTAGAACGTCTGACTTAGTATTTAATTATTTTAAGCGTTATTCAAAATTATGGAGTGTTTGGACTTTTCCACAACAAACATGATTGGCAAATGGCAAATGAAATTTGTCAAAAGTTGGAAATATTTTATGATGTGATACTCTTGTTTTTTGGTACTTCATATCTAACTGCTAACATTTTCTTTTCAAAAGTTTGTGAAATTAAGTTGTCTTTGATGGAATGACTTAGTTCTCCATTTATATTATTCATTAAATGGCTACATCTAAGACTTTAAAATTTGACAAGTATTGGGGTGTGATCAGTGGGGTGATGATTGTAGGTATTGTGTTAAACCTTAGGTATAAAGTTGTCTTATTGGATTACTTTTTCCTAAGATATAAAGATGAATTTGGTTGTGAAATTGAAAAGGTGAAGATTATTTGTAAGAACTTGGTAAGAGAGTATGAAATGAGCATAAAAGGTAAGAAGTTAGTTTCTTCGAGTCAAAATTCTACTATTGATGTTGATGAGAGTGTTGTTGGAAGAAAGATTTTGCAAGACATCAAACTGCAAAGAAAATTGAACCATCAAATTATAAGTTAAAACTTGATTATTATTTAAAGGAGCCAACATTACCTGATTCAAATTAAGAATTTGACATCTTAGTTTAGTGAAAAGCTAATGGGTTAAAGTGTCCAATCTTGCAAATGATTGTAAGAGACTTTTTAGCATTCCTATCTCAACTATTGCTTCTGCGTCTTCATTTAGTACTAGTGGTCGATTTCTTACTCCACATCGTAGTAGATTACATCCAGACACTTTGGAGACATTGATGTGTGTCCAAGATTGACTACAGACTTATATTGAAAGTAATGAAATGAATACTTCAAATTATATATTTATATTCATTCAAATTAATTGTTACAGTTAATAATTTTATTTTTCTTTTTCAATCTTTTCAAAATTAAAAGTGGACAAGATGAAGCTTAATACAATATTAGAAGAAATAATTGATGATGATATTAGTTGTCTTTTTAATATTTCATTCTAATTTTATTAATAATATCATTATGTAAATTGTTCATGAGTTTTATTTATGTTATTTGTTTCAGGAATTAATTGGTCAAAGTGAAGATATTGAAAAGAAAAACACTAATTTTAAAGTGTGATTTTTATTAAAATTGTTTGTAATATATGTTTTTGAGTGTACGCTTTTTAATACTATTTGAATGTATGATTTTTAGTACTACTGATTCTATTTGAATGTACGCTTTTTAGTACTATTAATTTAGAATTATATTGTTCTAACTTCTATTTAGATCATATTTAAATTATATTTTTATATTGTAAATTTATAACAAATTTTATTTTAAAAAATAATAAAATATTTTTTTAAATCTGTGAAAAGTTTTTAAACAAAAATTAAGAGATAACAAAACAAATTATTTTGAACATAAAGGGATAATATATAATTACTATCCGTATTCGACTCAACTTATCATCTCTAATTTTAACAAATAATTTTAGTTAAAACTTAAATAAATTTATTAAGATTAACTTTTTTTGTAATAAAACTGTTTTTTAATTATACTAAAAATAAAACATTCAGTCTTTATACTAAATTAACTATTTAGTCTAAATCAATAAAGTAGATAAAAAACTTTAACAGAAATATTTTCTAAGAACAAAAATTTAAAGTACATCGTAAAAGTAAAAATACAATGTAATCAAAATAATTTACATCAAAATTATTTATTAATTTATTTATTATTATTATTATTTATTATTAATAGTTTCTGTCTCAAATAATCAGAAAACAAAAGAAAGAGGTTGGAAGAAGGAGTACGAGAAAGAAAAGGCCATGGTTTCCGACGATTGATTCATAGATTTTATAGCTTAGAGAGAGGCCCAAGGAGGAATTGTTTGCAGACAGATAGATGCTTTTGTCCATAAGCATACCCAGTACTCACCACCGCCTCTACGCGTCACTCTTTGCCATCGCCAAGGCCAACAAAACCACCATGGCCACCACCAGCAATTATGCTGGGGCCTTCACCACAATCCAAGAGAGGGTCATTTTCGAGAAAGAGATAAAGAAAAGCAAGTTCATTGCCATTGCTGGCCCCATCCCCGATGAAAAATCCGCCATGTCTTTCCTTTCTCAGGTTCATTTCCCTTTTCACTTTTTTTCCGCTTATTTTACTCTCTTTTTTTTTTTCCTTTCACATTGGTTTTATGTTTTGGCTTTGTTTGTGATTAGGTCCGGGATCCACGTGCCACCCACAATTGCTGGGCTTATAAGGTACCATAAAGGATTTTTTTTTTTTTACTTTGACGAAACAATCAATAATTGTTGTTTGTAATTTTGCCACTTCATTATGTTCTGGGGGTCTCTGAATATTTAGTTTGTTTTCGTTGCCTTCCATTTATATGAATATTTCACTCACAAGGTATGATATGAGTAGGAAATGATTTCTCTCTTGCCTGACTTATAGTTGGAGATTACTGCTTTCTGGTTCCTAGAGCATCCGTGCATTGAGGTTTCAGTTCTCATTGTGGCAGCTATAGTTCATTCATTAGTTTTAGCTTAAAGGTGCCATGTTATACTTTTCTCATTAGCTAATTTATATCCGAGTTAAGGGTGTTGTTGATTCATTTGGAACGGATAAAGGAAGATCATAAGTGAAGATAGAAAACATAAAGACGCGTATGCATAAAGTAGGTAGTGTGTTGCTACCCGTCTACACTGTACTATCTCTGGCTCATGTTTTTTTTATTTGTATGACAGGTGGGAGATCAATACCGGTCCAATGATGACGGTGAGCCTTCAGGAACAGCAGGAAAACCAATACAAACTGCTATTGATTCTTCAAGAATAGATAGAGTAATGGTGGTAGTGATCAGGTTAATCTTGACCTTATTTTACATGTGCATATTAATGTCTACAATTTTGAATTAATGAAATGTCTTGGTTTGCATACGTTTGATGTCTACCATCGCCCTCCCCAACCCCTTACCCGAAGAAAAAAAAAATAGAAGAAAATTATGTTTTGACACCCTAATAAAATATATACAACCTTCAGGTGTTTAAATTTAAGGATTTTTCCCCTTTACCAAGTTCTTCTATAATTGTAGGGGAATATGTCTATAAAGGTAAGTTTAAAATATATAATCCATTTTGTGCTGTAGCCATCCCAATCTTCCTCATAGTTGTGTTAATGATAACATAATCATTAGAAGAAGAAGAAGAAACAAAGTGCAAGATAGAGAGGAAATGAGTTTGTTAACAGATATCAAATTGAATAAGTTAAGAATATAACACGGTGAAGAGAGACATGAGGGGATAAAATCACAGTACCAGAAAAATTAGCCATAGAATGTTGATCATTTGGAAGAGAAACATGTATAGGTTGAATTTTTTTAAAGAAAAAGAAACATAAAGAGGATGCTATGTGGTTAGTATCTCCTGAGTCCAAAATCCATGGACTTTGGAGAGGTACCTGAAGGTTGAGGTGAAGTGTTAAGACCATGGCTGCTGACCAAGTTGGAAGTACATGTTGTAACTTTAGGGGAAGTGGAAGGGCAAGCGATGCTTGAATTTGTTCAGCACTAATACTTGTTGCACTAGGGTCATTAGGGGAAGATATAATCATGTTGGAGGCAGATTTTGTGATTTGATAGCCTGGGGGAAACCATGCTTAAAGAAGCATGTTTTCACAGTATGATTGGTCTTTCTGTAGTGAATGTGTTGTGTATTTTATTGTTTCTTGCCATTGGATCGACCTCTTCATAGAAAGTTTGATGAAGGCTGAGTTAGGGTGTTGCCAAAGCTAAAGTTTCATGTAAAATCCCAATATTCAGTTGATGTTCTTGTTGGACCACCATAGAAAAAACCTTAGTAGTTGAAGGTAAGGGATCAAGAAGCAAGATTTGAGATTGAACTGTAGAGACTTGTTATCGAGCCCTCGAAGAAAGTACAAAACAGAATCATTGTCCCTGTATTCTTACACACCATATATGTGTTCTGCAAGAATTGGAGTTGCATGGAGTTAGTGGGTGAAAGTTGCAATATTCTTCCTGAAGAATCATGCATTTGGTGAAGTATGTGGTATTAGAGGAATCACCTTGTTTGAGAGAATTCAGATCAGATGAAGTGGGAGATTCGAACATTGTCACCTTGAGAGAAACATTGTTTGAGTTCTTGTTATGTATTAGAGGTGATATCAATGTAGATAATATTGTGAGCAATTTCTGGGGAAAATGAACGGATGAGCCAAGAAAGAACGGATGAGCAATTTCTAGGTATTGCAATGTTCCAATGATGCAAACTCGGAAGCATTTGAAGCGAGTTTCTTCATCTCCAATGCTGTGATCATTGAACGGGACCAGCTATGATAATTGATTCCATCAAGGACAAGGGAAACAAGAATGTGGGACGAGTTTTCATTAGGATGTATGTAGTTGTGGCTGGAAGCGTCAAGAGAGGCAGTGGTGGTTGTCATTGTTGCAGAAGAACCAATAAGGAGAAGGAGATGATGGGAAAAGGGAGAAAGGGTAAAAAGATGAAGCTAAAACTGATACTGTGTTAGAGGATTTTACCAAAAGAAAAACTGAATTGCATTTGAAAGGAAAGGGACTTGTATAAAGTTTGATTACAAGATAAAAGCAAAACTAGGTACTAGTCATCTAACAGCAAAGCTCCAGTATACAACAGCTATAAAAGCTATTAACAAACTTAGAAAGCTAACTGTAAGTCTTATAACCGTGGTATGTGCTCTTTTATGGTCTTGTACATAAGCCAGTGTTATGTGTAATAAGATCTAAGATGTTTTGTTTTGATGCTGGATTTGGTATATAATTTATACTGTGGTTTATATTAAATTTCAGGCATTTTGGAGGTATCAAATTAGGAACTGGGGGATTGGTCAGGGCTTATGGAGGAGTTGCATCAGAATGCTTGAGGAATGCCCCAACTTGCCTTGTAAAAACAAAGGTGGATTTTTTTCTTAGCCCGCAATGCATTTCACTTTCTTTAAGGTTTTCTGAACTCATTATGCCTGCTTATGGTGTATCAATTTATGAATAATCTTGTAAAAAATGTAGGTACCAATGGGTGTAGAGGTCCCCTTTGACCTACTTGGAGTTCTCTACCATCAGGTTAGTTCTGGCGGATGTATATTGACGACTTCCTGATATTCAATGAGTTCTTAAGTTAGACTTGGATTGGACCGGAAAAAACTGATGAGAAGTACAATCTTTGAATATTCATGGTTTTTGTTGCAAAAGTCCTGCAAATGAATGAATTTTGCATAAATTTGAGCAACACATGGTTTTTGTCGGCCTGTTATGAACATGTTTGGTAACACGGTGAGTTGAACTCACTGATTTTCTAAAGCAACAACTAGTTACTTTTGTGGTGACTTCACCGCTATTTTATCCTCAATGTGGATTCCTACCGCCAATACAAACAAACTATGTCTACACTGCATTGTTAACCTCTTCATTTTAACGTTTTTGCTGAAAAAAAAAATACTAGTTCAGAAATCATAGGTTCTCTTCTATTTGATTTCGTTAAATGCAATGATATTAATCTCAGTACTTGTGTATGGTAAGAAGTGTATAAAAATATAAGCTGCATGCACCCTTGCAATTACCTCTAGTACATTTTTCTTATTGCAAGAACTATATTTACTATTGTGTTCCGAGTCTAAATGTTTTTGCATCTGTTGCTCATTTCTTTTTTTTTTCCCAGGTGCAATCATTTCACGTGGAAGACATCAAGCAGGATTATGATACCGGTAAAGATGGCATATCTATGGTTACTTTTAAAGTTGATTTTGACCAAGCTGAGAAATTGGAGGATGCACTAAAAGCCAATTGTAGCAGAGAATTGAAGTTTTATAAGCGGTGAAAGATGATCGATCACGAGATCAGACTATGGATTTTGATTTTATTTTTCTTATATATGGAACATACATCTTCCCCTGAAGATTGGATGAATGGGACATCTCCGGGCTTTGACTAATTTCAAAATGAGGAAACTTGTTTACAGAATTGTTTAAAAACTAAAAGGCATTTGTTTGTAATTTACTAATAATGTTACATAATTTGTACATTCAATAGAAATTATAAATTATCTAGAGTTTAAATTATACTTGCAAAATAATTTTATATATAGAAACTACACAATTTTACTCTTTGTGAACTTATAATTTATAAGTAGCAAACAAAATTGTGGACTCCAATATAAATACATTTTAATTACACTCATTCTATTCAGATTCATGTCATTATGGTTCCAAGAACTTAGGGTTCTCACAAGTCAAAGACACAATCCCAGCGTACTGAATAACAGGTGAAGAACAGTCCTTCCAAAAATCAAAAAGTAAAACACTCTTCCATTCTAAAAGAAATAATACATGTTCCATTTTTGAAGTTAGGAGATTATGTTTAGGAATTCTAGTAAAATTTTAATCAATGAAATGAATTAAAAAGAAAAGTACTTTGGAATTCTCTCTTTCTCAATCAAGAGGTATACAATCTATGCTTAAACCAACAAGAGAATCACTGTCCTTCTGACCGGCTATTAGTAAGGCGAAGATATCTCTTTCTAAATACCAAACCAAACTGTCCTTGAAAGACAAACTATTGAACCCAAAATAAAGAATTCATCATGTATCCGGGAGAAGCGGCATTGCAAAACAGCAAAATACAAGCAATGCATGATGCTCCTTTTCCTACAAAACCAAGAAAACATGATGGACGCCCTACTAAAAGATTCCTCTTTCAGGTTTTCCCAAAATCTGTGACAAGAACCATACGTAAACAGAACCCAACTAAGGTTTCCCTTTTCAGGATTTCCCAAAATTTGTGACAAGAACCACACACTAAATTGTACCCACTACCTTTCCCCGTCTTTCTCCTCCCCGTCCGAATCCGAAACAACATGGGCATGAACAAACCCTTTCCTTCTAGTCCTATTAGCCACTGTTTTAACCCTAAACCTCTTCCGCATCCCATTCTCCTCATCACCAAAACTACGCCTTTCACCAACAGGATACCTAAGCGGCAGACTCACGTGGTAACAGTAGTACTCCTCCTTCCCCGTCACCACCGACTCTGGCGGAGGTGGCTTCACCGCGGCGCCATGAAACGTCCTCTGGCAATTGGCGCACCTGAGCGAGCAATCCTCGTAGCACTTCTGGTATTCGTGGAGGTACCAGCAGTAGGGGCACATGGTCCAAAACGAAGAACCTGCGTCTTGAACCCTGCTATCAAAACTGGCCTTGAGTATGGGATCAGAGAGAACACGCCAGGCTTCGCGCACGCGCATGAGGGCCTCGTCAGCGAAGGGGAACTTGTTCTTGTTAGGGTCCAGGAGACGCACTAGGGTCTTGAACTGTTGCCGGACGAGGTCGCGGTCCGCGGCGGCGTCGCCAGGATTGAGGCGCAGGATGGAGTACCAGTCGAGCGGGTCATGGCGGCGCTCTGCCGCGGCAAGAACGTCCGCGACAGCAAGGATTTGGTCGATTTGGATAGATGCTTTAGGGTCGGATCTGGCGATCTTACGAGTGAAGTCGCGACAGGCGGTGAAAGTGCGACGGTTGAGGAGGGAAAGAGCAGGCCGAAGCAGGGAATCGGTGTCGGAGTCTCCGGTTCCTTCCGATGATGCGTGGTTGTCTGTGTCCGGTTTTTGTTTCATTCTCTCTCTGATATTCTAACACGCTACGTACAGGCAGGGAGAGAGTAACCAAAACTTTGTGACCAAATTTTTAGTCTCCTTTTGCCCCATTCGTCTTCCCATTTTGTATGCACTGTGTCTCCTATATATTTTATACTAATCTCTTTAACATTAAATTTTAAAATTTTAATATTATATAATCATTGATATTTTATCAAATAAAAAATTATAATAAAGTACTGTACAGTAATATCACATCATCAAATCAATTATTAAAATTCAATTTTAATTATAATTAAAGAACGATATAAATAAAATTTAGAAATTGCATATGAATTTTTTGCTCTTAAACTAATTTCTGAAAGTTAAAAATAGTTTGAATTGTATATCAATATAAACACTCTCTAAAACTAAATTATATGGCGCATCAAAATAAGACAAAAACATAAATACATATTAAAATAAATTCCACAAAAATACAATTTACTATTTTAAAAAAAAATTAAAGAAACTTAAGTTATAATCTATTAGCACCCAAGATTAAGAAACTATTTGTATCATAGTAACTTCAAATTAATATCCATAAATTTCTGCATAAAATTAAAATTTGGGTATAATATTAAAAATAAAACACAATATTATATATAAATAAAACATTATTATTATTATCATTATTTTATATAAAACTTAATATAACTAAAAAATCAATATAAATAATAAAGATGCTTAATATAAAATCACTAACATAAAAAAAAATATAAAACTTAATATAACTTAATCACCATTTGTATTAGATGCACATGCAAAAGGTTTTAAAAATTTATTATAAAAACTAAATATTAATTAAATCACCGTTCACACAAAATGCAGGTTGAAAAAAGTGATTAAAAATAAAAAATAATAAAATAATAAAAGACAATATTACCTTATGTTAGCTTTTGAAAATTGTCCTTAAATATTTTGGTGTTAAAATAAAATTCTTCTTATTAATTTCAATTTTCTGTGATATTTTTTTGTATATTCCTTAACTTTTTTTAATGAGTTTTTAATTTAGTAAAATATTAATAGTAAGATAATATTATAAATAACGGTCATGATTTAATTTTAAAAATTAATGTTAAACCATCTTATATAAAACTTTACAAAAGACATAACATACAAAACATTAGAGAGTCTTTTGTCAAACCTTTTTCCATTTTAAGTTGGACCATTAATTACATCCACTAAATTTTCCCATATGTCAAGTAACACCACTTTTAAATTTTCACCAAATTTAATCATTTACTTTTAAATATGTATACCAAATATTATTTTATTTTAAATACTTTGTTATAGAGAACAGACATATATGAAAAAAAAAATGTGAAAATTCTTTAATTTCAAATTTTGAAATTCTAAAATGTTAAATAATCAAACTAGTTTACAAATTTTACGAATTTCATTTTTTAAATTTCTAATCGCAATAATTTTGTTTATAAAATAAAATTAATTTCTTTGTGTTTATTCACACATAAAAGTAAATCTCTAAAAGATATTATATTCCGTCAGTTCACTCAAATTAATATTTTTTAATTAAAATATTGTCATCTTGGATGTAATTATTGGTTTTAATAATTTTTTTTAGTGAATTTGAATTTCAGAAGTTAATGTTGTGTGTGGAGACAAAAAAAATAGGATTCCAAGTATTTTCATGCAAAAATCTCACTTTGTTTAAGAGATGGAGCTATAAGTTATTTGTATATATTCTCTTCTTTTAATTTATTGAAATACTTTTTAAAAATAAAATTGTAATGGAAATATTAAATTCTACAGTAAATAATATCTATATAAGGAGCAAATAAAGTCAACTGCAATATATTAATGATCTACCTCTCACCTTTTCTTACCAGCTTGCAATAGAATAAATCTTCTTACATTCAGATACCTTACATGTACTGATATGATGTTATCCAGTCTGATTTATAAATTATACACTTATTTTAAAAATGAGAAATTGTGTAAATATTTTCAAAACATTATAATATACAACTATAATAGAGTATTCAAATTAAAATAAGATTTTTTTAAATATTATTAAAATAAAATAATTATAAATTATTATCACCTGTATTAATATTTTATAAATTAATTAAATTCTTTATTAATATTGATAAAATCTTCTAAAATATCTTATATAAATAAAAAATAATCACATGACATAAATTAAAATAACGTTTCAGAAGCTAAAATGATACATGATTACATGATAGATTGTCCCAGTAAATTTTTTTCATTGGGTTATAAGGAAAATGTTCAAAAATTTATTGTCTTAAGTAGGTGAATTGACTCATATTTTATTGACTTTCAGATTTTATAATAAAACGCAAAGAAAGACTTCTACATGGATTACGTGAAATAAATTCGTATCACTTATAAATATTAAAAAATAGCATATTTATCCGTACATTTTTAAAAATAAAATATATTTATTATTAATAAAAATAATTTACATGTTGTATAAAAAATATCAACAATATTTATATATTAGATTAGATTTATATTATAATAATAATAATAATTAAAGTAATTAATAATAAAAAATATAACAAAATATTTTACACATTCTTATAAATAATAATGTTAGAATATATATATATATATAAGAAAGAATAAATTTAAGAAAATATACATTTGCTTATAAATAATTTAACATTAAGTATAATTTAAAAAATATTAACTTGTACATTATCTTATAGTGCTTATAAATAATTTAACATTAAATATAATTTATGTTTCGAGTATATGTAATAATAAAAAACAAATTATTTGAAAAATAATATAAAATAGTAAAATTTTTTAATAATAATAAATAATGTATGAAATAATAGTTAAATTATTTTAGATAAAATAGTGTGAATTACCACTTTGCTTATAATAAAATGTGTTTCTATTTATTAATTTTATCATTACAAATTAACTAACATAAATTTGAATTTTAGAATATTTAGAAAAAATTGTATCCAAAGTTTTAGGTCTAAATCCTTTTTTTCTTGTATCAATGTTTAAAATTATATTAGAGAAATAGAAGTTGTCATACATATGTTTCTATTATATACTTTTTATGTTCTTTAATATATATTTTTATCAATAAAAATTTTGATTACAAAGTTACATGATATAACTTTGAATAAAAAATAATTATAAATAATTTTATAAATTTTCATTTTATTCACTAATAAAAGAAATTAGACATACTTTTATCTTTAAATTCTTTTTAAAAACTAAAAAATCATAAAAATATGAATTAAAATAAACATAAAAATATTTTAAACATAATAATTTAATATTTTCATAAATTAAATAATAATATATACATTATAAAATTTATTTTTCTATATATTTATATAAATGGAAAATATATTTAATTATATAAAATTAAAATAATAAAATTAATTTAAATTTATTTGATAAAAAATTAAAATATATTAATTACATAAAAAATTATTACTTATGAGTGTCTTAAAAAACTAATAATTTATTGTTCTAAAAGAATAATATAACAAAAACATTTATCCAATGATGACTTCAAGAGATAATAAATCTGGCAAAAATACAACAAAAATTACCACAAGACCAAACTCTTCAACAATTTTACTAACAAACAAACTCAATTCAATAAGATAACATTCAACCTATAAATTTGGAGCATGAAACAATAAAACAATAAAACATAATGATAATTAGACAATAATGCAATATCTAACTTATCTTTTGGTTATCTGAAACCAACAATATCAATGAAACCAAAAGAAAGGCGTGATACAGATTATATATATGACATATAGATTATATATATGACATATTGAAGGCAAAACCTAACAAATGCGTGAGATTTTAAAGTTTTAAAATTGGAAAAATAATATCACTTTTAGAGGGAAACCTACAATAGTGGACTTTAGGATAAGAGTGCTGATATCTTGACACTGCCACGTCAGCACTCCCATTTGACACCGCTGACGTGGCGGTGACGTGGCGTGAGTTGGAGTATTAATTGAAGGAAGCAGAAAATTGGTGAGACGCGAAAGAAAGGAGTTTGAGATGCGAAAGAAAGGAGTGGGCGCGAGGGTTAACTGAGCTTCCGACTTGGATTTTTTCTGCGACGGGGCGACGGGTGTTGGTGTAGACGGCGACGACATTGACGGCGACATTGCGGGGCTTGCTTTCGGTGGGGTGGTTGACGGCGGCATTGCGGGGGCTTGCTTTCGGTGGGGTGGTTGACGCCGACATTGCGGGGCGGGTTGTGCGACGGGACTTGCTTTCGAACGGCGTTGGTGTGTGACGGCGGCGGTGCTTACGGCGGCAATGCTTACAGCGGTTGTGGGTGGTGGACGGCGGCATTGCGGCTTCTCTGGTAAAAAAACGTCCTGCTTTGTATTAAATTTAAACTGTTTTTCTTTTGTACTTATTTTTTTGGAGTAGTAGTAGATTTGCATTAGATTTGTAGGCAGTGAAGGAAAGAGCGCATGGTGGTGAAATGGGGCGATAACGGTGGAGAAGTGTAGGGTATGATAGGGTCGTGAAAGTTTAGCAAAGTATTGTTATTATTAGTCACAGTGTACAGTAAATCTGTGAGAATTTTTGCTGGAAGTTGGATCAATTGTCAAAAGTTGAAACTTGGCATTTACCCTTTTTAGGAAACGGTATTATTTTTTGGAAACTGTAGGTAAATTACATTGAAATAAAGATTAGGTAATAAAACATATTGTGGAATTACTCCTGTCATGGTGAAAAGGAATGGGAGTTTTGTGAAGCATTGGAATCTGGAAAATAGGAATTCCGCTATTTATTTGGATGAATTATAATTTATAACTTCAGGTTATGTTGGTCTTGGGCTGAAAATGGCATAGGAGATATGTTAATACATTTAATGGTCCACACTCCATACCACCAAGCCATTTTATAGTGCTTCATGACATGGGACTTAGTGCTGAAAATTATGTATGAAGGTTTGACTTAACTACGATTGGAGTGCCAACTCTATATGGTGTAAAAGCTTGCCCTGCAAAAACTGGTGAGACTGTGTCATACTTACCAGTAACTCTGTCTAAGTTAATGGAATGAGCGCTATTTGTACCCTTATTGATAAAAGCTAGCCAACTGTGTCCAGCTTTCCTTTACAAATTGCAATTTCGCACGCATTTCCTCACAATTATCCTCAGTGCTAAAATTGTGAATAAATGAATGACAAAAATTTCTGCTTTGATTGTTGTGGTCATAGTGGTCAAATTTTGAATAAATTTATGTAGAACATGTCCAAAGTATAATTAATGTACATAGATATAACGTTTTGTAATTACATGTGTCTGATTTGTTGTGAGATAGTAAAGTTGAGACAATGTATGAAGTCATTTAGATAGTAAGGTTGAGACAATATATAATATGCTTTGATGTTTTTTTTGTATAACAGTTTGAAGCATTTACCGTGATGGCTGGAAAACAGTTTTCTGTTGAAGCAAAAGAAGTAAATGTATGTTTACATAAATGTAAATATTATACTTTGTAAATATGTATGTGCAATTGATTTATTATTTGTGGATTTACTTTGCAGATTAGAGTCAGACATAGAGTTGACACTCAACATATTATAGAAATTAATAGTAACCTGACAAGCTTTCAGAGGGAAAGACTACTGGGCACCCCATTCAAACATATTGTTGATTTACATCAATCGTTATGTATAAGTAGTCCTATTTTGAAAGAACTAATAGGTAGGTGGGATGAGAACCATCATTGTTTTAGGGTTAGAGGGCATTTGGTGCCCTTCACTCCCGTAGATGTCTGTTTTTCTTTAGGTTTAGGTATTACTTGGAAAGTAGTTAAATTAGAAGACAATGCCAGTGGCATTGTAAATAATTTGTTTAGGGGAAAAGACATAACAATTAGTGGAATTGTAAATAAATTGAATGATCGTAGATTCAAGCGACAAAAAAATGTAGATGACTTCTATAGATTGTATATTTTACTTTGCTTTGTTGTTTTTTATTTTCCAAGGACATCCCGAACTGTTTGTAACTTTCCATTTAGTCTACTAGACAATTTGGATGAGTTACACACATTTAATTGGGGTCTGGCAGTACATGACTTATTATGTCATAGTTTAAGCCGTGTATCTGAAATTTTCAATGAGCAACGCAATGCCGCTGGAGTATACTTAGCCGGTTGTGTTGCAGTTTTGCAGGTTAGTTTATGTTTTCTTCATATTTGTGTATTTTGAAGTAATATAAAATACATAAAATGTTTTATTCATGTTAACGAATTTGTTGGTTTTACAGATTTGGGCACTTGAACATGTAAATGTTCTAGATGGTGCCAATAATTTAAGTTTTCCAAGATTTTTGGAATGGCCAGTGCTGACCATTCGATCAGGAAAAATAAACAATGCTTTCCTGAGGAATGAGGTATTTGAAACATCTTTTGCTTTTCATTTGATGTGTACTTGTGTTAGGTATTGTTGTTGTGAGAAGTTCATTTCGTTGTGTGTAGATTGTATGGGATTGGGCTGTGACCTCTGAACAAAAGGCTCTAGACATTGTAAAAGAAGCCTTAGAAGGTGAAGGGGAACAGACTTTCCACAAGAATGTGTCCTCCTCAACTGAGCGCAAAGACATGTTCAATGACGAAGAATGTAGATAAAAAATTGAACAAAATGATAGACGCATTGTACAACTTGAAGAACGCGTCAAAGTATTACAAGAAGAAATGAATAATCAGGTCAATTGGTGTGACAGAACTCAGGAGGGACCATCTACAAGTAATGCACGTAATCTGGACATGTTCAAGTTGTACAATATGTGCACTTCATTGAGAAATCAAGACAATAACAGGTTAGTATACATTAATAGTTCAAATGGTCAATATGTGTTTACTAAGTATTTTTTGTATATGCTGAGTTCATATTTTGTTGCTCTTTGTTACAGAGTTATAGTAGAGGTTCAAAAGCAAATATTGACGGTTGAGGAGTTGCACACATTCAAACCTCGGGCAAAAATACGCAATATGGCCAGTTTTATGATAGATGCTCTTTATATATTTTGTTATATTCGATGTAATCATGATATTTAATTGTTTTTTAGGTTATGTTATTTGCTACGAGTATGCTGATGCATGAACAAATTCATACTTTCGGTGTCTTAAAACGCTTCTGTTTGAATCCATTTTTTGCGGTGAGTGTAATTTGTTGTGTATTGTAATCATAATTGTGAAATGTATGTGTTTGGGTAATTGAATGAAATTTTGTTTTTAGACTCAAGTTATTGAACAGATGAAGGTCCCAAAATCTGAAGCCCGAGTTTGGGTTGAGAAGCATTACAAATACTTTTACCCAAAGGGCATGGTTTCACTGGATGGGATCTTAAACTGTGAATTTGTGAGTTTTTTTACTAAACCTAAGTAACTTATTAGACAATATTTGTACAAGTGAAACCCTAAACTGCATGGTACTCACATAATCAGCACTTCTGCACTTCTTATAGATCACCTAAACCAGTCCATGGGTAGTTCAAATTCGTTCACATCTATCTGTCAACATTTTTTCCTATGCTTTTGTCCCTCCTCATTCATCATATTGTCGTTGGCCGATGAAGACAAAACCTACGAAGCACTTTCTAACTATCTGCACGTTTTTATGTTAGTACAAAATATACAACATAAGTAACCACATAACCACTGCATGGTACTAACATAATCAGCACTTCTGCACTTCTGAAATTTGCAGTTCAAAATGCTACACATGAGCTCATTCAACCCCATCACAACAACATGTCATTCAACCATACATATGTCTCATGTTTGATGACACTGTGTAATTACAATGCACATAGCTTTCATGTTCATAACATGATACACAGGTAACCAGATATGGGAGTACAGGTAACCATTGGACTACAGATCACCTAAAGCAGTCCATGGGAAGTTGAAATTCGTTCACATCTATCTCGCAACATTTTTTGCTATGCTTTTGTCCCTCCTCATTCATCATATTGTCGTTGGCCGATGAAGACAAAACCTACGAAGCACTTTCTAACTATCTGCACGTTTTTATGTTTGTACAAAATATACAACAAAAGTAACCACATAACCACTGCATGGTACTCACATAATTACCACTTCTGCACTTCTGAAATCTGCATGCAGTTCAAAATGCTACACATGACCTCATTCAACCCCATCACGACAACATGTCATTCAACCATACATATGTCTCATGTTTGATGACACTATGTAATTGCAATGCACATAGCTTTCATGTTCATAACATGCTACACAGGTAACCACATATGGGAGTACAGGTAACCATTGGACTACAGATCACCTAAAGCAGTCCATGGGAAGTTCAAATTCGTTCACATGCATCTTGCAACATTTTTTGCTATGCTTTTGTCCCTCCTCATTCATCATATTGTCGTTGGCCGATGAAGACAAAACCTACGAAGCACTTTCTAACTATCTGCACGTTTTAATGTTCGTACAAAATATACAACATTAGTAACCACATAACCACTGCATGGTACTCACATAATCAGCACTTCTGCACTTCTGAAATCTGCAGTTCAAAATGCTACACATGACCTCATTCAACCCCATCACGACAACATGTCATTCAACCATACATATGTCTCATTTTTTATGACACTGTGTAATTGCAATGCACATAGCTTTCATGTTCATAACATGCTACACAGGTAACCACATATGGGAGAACAGGTAACCATTGGACTACAGATCACCTAAAGCAGTCCATGGGAAGTTCAAATTCGTTCACATGCATCTTGCAACATTTTTTGCTATGCTTTTGTCCCTCCTCATTCATCATATTGTCGTTGGCCGATGAAGACAAAACCTACGAAGCACTTTCTAACTATCTGCACGTTTTTATGTTCGTACAAAATATACAACATTAGTAACCACATAACCACTGCATGGTACCCACATAATCAGCACTTCTGCACTTCTGAAATCTGCAGTTCAAAATGCTACACATGACCTCATTCAACCCCATCACGACAACATGTCATTCAACCATACATATGTCTCATGTTTGATGACACTGTGTAATTGCAATGCACATAGCTTTCATGTTCATAACATGCTACACAGGTAACCACATATGAGAGAACAGGTAACCATTGGACTACAGATCACCTAAACCAGTCCATGGGAAGTTCAAATTCGTTCACATCTATCTCGCAACATTTTTTCCTATGCTTTTGTCCCTCCTCATTCATCATATTGTCGTTGGTCGATGAAGACAAAACCTACAAAGCACTTTCTAACTATCTGCACGTTTTTATGTTTGTACAAAATGTACAACATAAGTAACCACATAACCACTGCATGGTACTCACATAATCAGTACTTCTGCACTTCTGAAATCTGCAGTTCAAAATGCTACACATGACCTCATTCAACCCCATCACGACAACATGCCATTCAACCATACATATGTCTCATGTTTGATGACACTGTGTAATTGCAATGCACATAGCTTTCATGTTCATAACATGCTACACAGGTAACCACATATGGGAGAACAAGTAACCATTGGACTACAGATCACCTAAACCAGTCCATGGGAAGTTCAAATTCGTTCACATCTATCTTGCGACATTTTTTCCTATGCTTTTGTCCCTCCTCATTCATCATATTGTCGTTGGCTTATGAAGACAAAACCTACAAAGCACTTTCTAACTATCTGCACGTTTTTATGTTCGTACAAAATAACATAAGTAACCACATAACCACTGCATGGTACTCACATAATCAGCACTTCTGCACTTTTGAATTGTGCAGTTCAAAATGGTAGACATGACCTCATTCAACCCAATCACGACAAGATGCCATTCAACGAATTACTGGTTGTGAATGTTTACTTGGATGGTTACCTGTGTGTTTTCTTTTGCCCAATGAACATTAATCTTAAAAACGATTATGTCAATACACAACAATGTTTGACAATAACAATCAGGTTTCAAATTATAATGACTTAAAATTTCAACATTCTGCTTTGAATATGAATTCAGAATAACATGATCATGTTTTAAACATCCATTCCAACCTACTACTTCTTAACATAAAAAACATAAAATTACAATCCCATATACATATATGGTATGCCTAAACATTGTGCAACTGCATTCGAAGTATAAGTGACCATCTAAAACATCTGTTCAATAACGACCACTCAAGACTTCATTTGTGAAATCCTCAAAACATTAAAAAATGAATCACGAACCAAACTTAAAATACATCACTGAATCTAATAAAGCCCTAATTTTTTACAAAGCAATGGAAAAACTATGGAGCCTTCTTCTTTTTCCTTGACCGTGTTGTCCAAGGTGTTCGGAGAACACCACTCTTAAATCGATTTCTAGGTTCACACTTTAGTCGTGAGTACATGTTAGATTGTTGAATTTCAGCATTCATATCACCTTCTACTTCATTATTTTCATTTGTTTGCCCCGTACTATAATCCAGACAATCTCTTGAAATTGATGCACATAATAAAGGAATCAAATCACCCATGTTATTCCTTCTCTGTCTTAACAAATCTTCTAAGCCTGCTACACCTTCCTCAAGCTTTGCAATTTTGGCCTCTTGTTTGCTTAAGTGTTGAACAAACTTTTCTTTTCCTCTTTCTTTAAAATCTTGAAATGGATATTTTAGATGCTTCAACGCTTCTTTCACAATGTCATTGCAAAGGTCCTCATTTGACACAAACAACTCTGAAATAACCTATTTATGATAGTTTCAAATAAAAAAATCAAATTCAATTTTATCGTACAAAAAACATAGCAGATTTAGCACAAACTATAATTATATTACACTCACCACATTACGATTGAAAGCAGTAGTAATTTTCTTTGGACCTATTGTAACATCATCCAGTGTATAACTCGTGGAAATTGTCTTCCCATACTACCTAACTTTTTGTACTCAACAACAACGTGCTCGAAAACCCAAATCTATACAATAATCATTGACACATAGATATTGCATCATAAATCATTAAACATTATTAAAATATTTACAAAAAAAACTATATCAAAATTTCCAAATTACCTGCAATAGGAAAACACATCCCACAACATGCAAATGTGAACGATTTGTTTTGTTGCTCATACACCTTGAAGCTTCACATAAACTACCAACCAAATACTCATAAATAACACTCCCCCAATTATACTTTTGAAGTTCACACAAATTATCCATTATATTAAACAATCCAGGATTCACAGTACCCATTCTATTAGGGAGTAAAAATTCAGTCAGCCGTAGCAGAATGTACAACCTACAAAAGTCATCAACATTACTATCGCTGTGACATTTCAAAAGTTCCTCCCAAATCATATTCAAATTTACTTTTTTCTTAGAAAACAATCTCCTACAATGACATACAATATCTACTTTGCCCAACTCAATACTTTCTCTAACAACTCTAACTCCTAAGCCTAAACAAACATCTAACAACGAAAAAGGTACAACTGCAGACCTTACTTGAAATCCTCCCCGCCTCTCAACCCACCTGTTACATAATTCACTAAGTAATGTCTTACTAAGTTTAACTCTATTAGTCAACGACATCAGCCAGGCAAACGGAGTTGATGCAATACAAGACTTCTGATCAGTTGTTAACATGTCATTCACAACTGCCAAATGGTTCGTCCTACAAAAATGATGTAACAACACCTACATTTCGAAAAATGATGTGTGGGTTTTTGTTATGAATAATTGACTTAAGTGTTTCGAAATGTAGGTGTTGTTACGTCATTTTTGTAGGACGAACCATTTGACAACATCAAATTAATGTGCAACATCAAATTCTTCAACTTTCCCAACCTCCTTTCTCATTTTATCCAGCAAATTCATAACAATACATTTACTAACACATACAAAACCATCTTCATCACCATACAATACATTTACTTAATAAGACATACACACAATGGCAACTATTGCTGGCCAATAAAGAGTACAAAATTTCACTTTTAAACCATTTACAAAGACAACAAACAAAACAATACACAAACAGAGGTAAAAATAACAGGACTCATGCTACAGTCAAACATTTCCAAGTGTGGATATAACAATGATAATTGGGTTTTAATGTATAACCTATTAATAATTCGGTTTCTTTACCATAAGTAAATGTCAAACATATATAAACCACAAAAGTATTTGTTTGGAAATCAAAATCAAAGAAATGGAAATTGTCCACACACCTAGGCCCTAACCCCAATTCAAACCAATCATGATGCATATACCTATGCAGTATCCACACATTTAATGCCCCCAACTTCATAAAAAACCGTCTGCAACCACAATTATAGCCAAAACATATTTTTCAAGATCTCCACAATCCAGTTTTCAAAAAATCGCATGAAGCAGCTTCCCCCACCACAATTTCAAACCTCCGACACCTCCCCCACAAAATTATACACTAAAAGTAAACAAACATCAAAAAGGGTTGCTATACACACCCAGTCACATTTTCTAAAACAGCAACAACTTGTTTAATTTACAAACGACCAGTCAAAACAAATTACCCAAACTAAATACGGCTGGTATATAGAGGCATACCTCAGGGCACCCAATCGGGAGAAAAGGGATTCTTCAGTGCAGGACACCCAATAGGGAGTTCTTCAGTGCTATGACCGGCGGCGTTCCACTGGGTGTTCGACGGTGTTCCACTGGGTGTTCGACGGCGTTCCACTGGGTGTTCGACGGCGTTCCTCGGAGTGGGTGTTCGACGGCGTTCCACTACGTCTTTGGCGGCCTTCCTTGGAGTGGGTGTTATACGCCCTTCCAGTGCGTGTTCGGCGACGTTCCTTCGACTGGGTCTTCAACGACGTTCAGGTGGGTGTTCGGCGACATTCCTTCGAGTGCGTCTTCGACGGCGTTCCACTGGATCTTCGCCGGCGTTCCTTCGAGTGAGTGCGTTCCTTCGACCATTCGTTTTCAGTGCAACGAAAAAATACCCTATTCTTTACTCGGACGAAAATGCCCCTCGCCACCCTATGATTTACTCGGACAAAAATGTCCCTCGCCATGTCATCAAGTGGGCCATGATGTACAGTGTCAAGTGGGAGTAATACTGGCAGTGGTTGTCAACAGAACATTTTTGTTAGGATAATTCCATTCCCATGAATAAGTGGTTAAGACAACGAAAATGACATTTCGAAAAATATGAAAGAAAAAAAGTTATGAATAAAAGTAATCAATAAAAATAAAAACATTACCACAGATGTAGTTTGATTGGAAAAAATATCAGAGAAGAAAACACTAAAAAGATTAATCATTCGATAAACCGATCGTACACCATATTGAAGATTAACAACAAAACCCTAAACCCTATTTCAAAATTGATTGAAAAAAAGGTATTAACCAATAAAAAAGAAATTTCATGTCATATTAATGTTCAATACTTCGCTGAAAAAGAAAAACTTTAACCAAATCATACTTCAAACCTTATAGAAAATGAAATCGTGCCAAAAAGATAGGTTTGAAATTGAAATAAATGTGAGGTAAGAGATTTTACCATTCAGTTGATCTTACCTATTCCTTATTTGTTGTGTAGTATAATAAAGAAATGTTGAATAGAGAATTGATACATTGATTTGGCAAAGAGTGAAATGGTGGAGTTGTTCTCAAGCAAACAGAATCACAAAAATGGCTATCAATATGACCCAAAGCTAACATAGGATTTCTTTTCACAAACATACCAAGAATAAAAGCGTGAGAGGAGTGTAAGAAGTTTCTAGGTATTTCTAGAGTGAGGCAGGAGTTCTATAAAGAAGCATAAGAGAAAACACATAGAGAGAGAAATGCATATGTGTGTATTGTATTAGCTAGGGTTTAGGCGGGTGTATTTGAGGGACAAATGTCCATCCGTAAGGTTGCGATGTGTTCATCTCACATTATGTCACATATGTCCTAAATTTTCCTTTAAGGACAAATTTTAAAAATCTTTTTATTTTTATTTTTATTACAAGTTTTGAGGGGTAGACACGTCGTAAAATTGTCTTTTGTCATAAAATTGTCTTTTGTACTCCCTCAATTGTATTATTTATTGATTGATTATTGATTGATTGATGTAAAGATAATTTTAGAACTTTGGGATAAATTTGTATGTTGAGGTTCTTCCTCTTGATAATGTATGTAATTTATTATAAATTTATGGATTAAATATGTTTTTAATCTTTGAATTATTTGTCGAAATTGTGTTTCATTCTTGAGGCAAACTTTGGACTTATTTCGTCCTTATGTTTTATAAACTCGTATAAACGATTCTTGATAATGTGTTAGAATTTTTTTTTTTTTTTTTCTTTATAGTTTCCTACATGACTATCATCCGTCTCTTAAGTTTCTTTCACTCTTTTTTTTTATTTTCTTATCTTTAAAGATATTTTTATTTGTCATCGAGGATCATTTACACCTATTTTTAAAGTATAAGGATGAAATATATCCAAAGTTTATCCCAAGGACAAAACACAATTTTAACAAATAGTTCGAGAACTAAAAATATATTTAACCCTAAATTTATTTATCTCTCTTACCTTAAATGACAAAAATAACCTATTAAAAAAATAAATCAATCTAAAAAATTAAAACTGAAAATGTTATGTAATAATAAATATATAAATATAATATATATACTAATAAAAAAATATATAATAAAACCAAACCACGTGTAATTTTAATTTTAATTAAAAGTCGAATCAAACCGAACACTCCTATATAATATAAACAAGGTTTTGTAAAAATCTATACCGTCTCATTCATTATTTCGTCCACTGCATTGATTTTTATTTGGAGTAAAAAGGTGAAAAAGGAAATAAAAGATGGAAAAAGAATCAAAACTGTAATTGTATGATTGAATAATGAGTGTAAATGAGAAAAAAAATGAAATATACTTTTGGTTATATGTTTTGAAGCTCTTATATACGCTCTAAAGTTATTATTCTCGGACTGAAGATCTAAGAAAACTTCCTGAAGTTGTGTGTATTCTGCTAAGAATTTGTAAATTGCTGTAATATTGCAAACATTCTATAATTTGCAAAAATTAGAAATGACTTTATACTAAACAACATTTAAATTTAACAATCACTAGTTTAAAATATATTTTAATTAAGAGTGGATTTAAGAGTATTTGTTGTAGTAAAAAATAATAATTACAAAAACTTATTTTCTCATTATGTTTTATTAATAAAGCTCTTCTATAATTAAAGAAAAACTAGACATAGTAGCAGTAAGCATGTAAAATCAATATAAACATTTTTATATTTGTTAGTGGTTAATTAATAATAACATGTTCCCAAACAACTAAATCATTCAATTTGATTAAATTTAAATTACTTTTAATCAAATTGTATTAAATTAAGTGATGTTATATTCAATTCAATTCAAACTGAATTATAAGAATGACTAATAGATGGACACATACAATTCACACATAATTTTTATTTATTTATCCACGTTCCCTCATCTAACAAATTTCAAACTTCTCTCTCTTGGATATAAAACTCGCCACAAGATTTCTCGTTTACTTTTATGATCACAATTTTACATAAACAGATCCAGACTGAACCACAAATACATCTAATATTTACTGCCAGAAATTCATTACATTTACAACGGTTGGAAGACGAGTGAAAGATGGTAGGAGCTACACGATGAATATTATATTTTAAAATCGGATATGTCAATCGAATGTGATGCTGCAAAGGGTGCACCAGTTTGAACTGAACTAGAAACTGCGTTTTAAGCTACTTGCATTTAGTATTCTAAAATAATTAATGCTACATACAAACATGAGGTGCAAGCAGAGTGAGAAATACATTGTATGTACAGGGAACTTCCTTCCCCGAAATGCAATACCACTTCTTAACCAAATCTCGCCATTCAAAGGTCACGTTCTAACATCTTTGAGTGCACCCCCTTTTTCGAGCTCGCTCACCAAATCCTTAAGCGATGGAACCTTCGTAGCCAAGGTCCTATATAATCTAGAATAACGTGCTCGTGTGCCATCTGCAGTCCTTGCTAGAGCCAGCAAGCTTAGAGCCTCGGGTAGTTCACTAAATACTTGTTTCATTTCATCCAAGTTCATATTTTCCAAAACGGAGGGTCTAGGGGCAACCCTCACAATCTCACCACCTTTAGGTTCCTGAACTCGTGCATCAGCTTTAATCACCAATTCCGAATTAGAGTTTGCACCACATTTTATTATAAAGGGTAATGTCGAGCCGGTATTAAATTGGAGTACATTCCATTGTGCCACGTCGGTTTCAGATCCAGAGCTCAGATCTGTTGATGGCTTGCGAACATGAGATATATCTTGAATGGGGTCATCTTCTTCAGGAATTGACTGTATCAATCCAAATTAATTTTCATCAGTTCAGTGTTGATTATTTGAAAACTGTAACTAACTCAGACACCAGACGAAAGGGGTAGGTTTAATATTTTGCATACCTCAACCATGTAGCGAGCATCTGCAATGTGCCTCTGAGCACATGGGTGATCAATTTCGAGAAGTGAAGGCATCTGTTCTGTTAGTTCATCTAGAGAAGCAAGCATCATCTTTTTCTTACTTTTGCTCAAGATGTTCACGGAAGAAAGTCTTGTCATATCCTGTTTAATTATGCCTTGAATTATTAATAAATATTCAATCAGTACACTTTGGAAAATAGATTTGAGGAATAATATAAGAACCTTGATTTGCTTTAATATGCTATCAAGCGAAATAAGAGATGCCAATCGCGCATCTTCAGCTGCAGTAGAAGGATTTTGAATAGGGGAACCTCCATTTTCTAACGTTAACAAAGCTATATCACTTTTCATTTGTTGCAGAATCTGATAAAAGGAAATTGAAAAAAATCAATGTCAGTGTACGATGAACGAATTCGTTTTAAGACAATAAATGCACTTCTTATTGAGTTCGACAGCACTAATGTATTATTCCACCAAAAGGATTCACTTCATTGAATAGAATTTCTCTGATGGACAATAAATAAATGAGATTTTTATGAAGACTACTACCGAGGCTTTGTTTGAAATTGTGTTATTACATTTTCAGAAATACTAGGACCCAGGAAGTTATTTCTAGGTAAGCGCAAACACGTTTGGTTAGAATTCAACATATATATAGTTTTGTAATATTCAAATGATAGGAGGAAAGATTGGAATTGAAAATGGATATTAATGTTTCGGTCATAAGATAACATAAAATTGCCATAGGAAATCAAAATACTTATCGCTTGACATGGGAACGCCATAGTCTCAATTCAACTTATCTTTTCCAAAAATAACATTATAAACCATGAACAAAACAAAATAAAACACCCTAAAATAATGATTTCTTTTTCTTATAAAATTTTATCAAAAGTTAAATCTAAGAAGAGTTTCCTTAAAGCAAAATAAAATGGAAAATAAATTAAAAAATATTTGAGGCTCAGAAATTTCAATATAAGCAAATGAACAGCCGTAATAGCAAATGACCAAACCCATTAGTGGATACTATCTTGTCATGCAACTTGATCGTATAATAGAGTAATTTATAATTAGAATATCTCATAACATGTATATTATATCCCAGAATAATTTAGAATATCTTAAAAAACATCTCTCAAGATTAGATTGTTTACTTTCCTAATTTTCATGTTTTGCAATATTTATGATCCATTACTATAGGATTATTAACATGAATAGGCATAGGTGTTTTATGTTTTATCATCATATTATATCTTTACAAGTAAATATTATTTAAACTTGGTTTTGTTTCTACTCTCTCCATCTGTTATTTAAATTTCATTGTTTTATTTGTTTCCTTTTGAATTTGATTAGGATGAGGAGTCAAAGAATGCTATAAACAAGGGTTAGTGCTTTGTCTTGTGTCACACATCGTTATACATCCTAGATCAAGAGCACATTCTATTAATATAATCCAAATGTCTTTTCTTACCTAAATTCCTATAATTTCACATTTATGATATCTAAATTTTACCATCCTTGTAAACCAATTGAATCACTACAAGACTGCCAAGTTTCTAGAAGTTTGAATTTGTTTTCCAGATCTTTTTATTAATTTTCAATGATTGTCTTTAGGAATGCCAACAGGTGGGATAGGACGGTGCGGGTTTGACTATAACCGTCCCCATCCAAGTCCTAATGTAAAATTTCATACCCGTCCCCGTCCTTCTTGTTGGGTAGTGAGTATATACATCCTCAGGCGTGCATTCACTCCAACATTATCCCAAATATTAACTAAATAATTTTCTTTAAAAAATAAAAATCACAATAAACAACACATAATGTTATCAAGAATTTAATATCAAAAGGACCCACATTTTTTTTTCTTCAATATCAAATCTCAGAAGCAATTATAATTGCATAAATTTGAAAATAGAGCATCAAATAACAATAGCATAAATGTCAAATAACTACATAAAAGAGTAAACAATTACACATGATTGAAATTTCATGACAATTACAACATCTATTATTTATGCAAATGTTGAGAGGAAAAATATATTGAGGATTTGAGCAAACTTGATAGATATTGAACTAGTTGAAACGTTGAGAGAGAATGAAAAATTATGTAGTGGAAGAGTTATTCAAATGAAACGAAACTAAGAACCACAGAGAAAAAAATATAAGATTTTAGGTTAACTAATAAACTAAGAGTTTACACAATTAAATGCTCGAAATTGATAATGTCAGAATTCTCATGTGACAAAAATAAACAACAAATAAAAACATTAAAAATGAGGAAATGATCAAATGTGTGCTCTAAATATAATTTAATTTGATAAAACAGAGGTTTACATCTCCTGAGATATGATACATCGCTCGAGCAATGTTATATAAAGAAAAAAAAAATATGTAATTGAAGTTATGATAACAGAGAAAGTTCCCTAGGGATTTGTGGTAAATATTGAATTAGTTGAACAGAGAATGAATGTAGCAAAGAAGGATTCTTTAAATGAAAGGAAAGGAAAGACCAAAGAGAATAGTGAAAATAATGTTTCTAGACTACCTAATAAACCAAGGATGTTTTAGTAATTTAAAATAAAGAGAAGTATGAGGACAAGCCAGATATTTGCATATTCATCCTCATTTCTATACCCGATTCAAAAAATCGAATATTAACTATACCCATACACTGTAATCGCTGGAATTCCCTATCAAAATCGAGATGGGTTAGAACAATACTCGTGAGAACAAGTTTATTTGTCATTCTTAATTGTTTGTCTTTACCCTCTTCCCAACATTGATTGGAAGAGCAAGAATGATGAACTTAAATGTTCACTATGAATTAGTCCAACAAATCTATTGATGGACATATAATAGTGGCTAACATTAGTTGACTCGTGTGAGCCCTCTCTTTTTCCTCCACAATATCAAATATGCACACAACTTAATTTAGTTCTTTGTTATATGCACTCGGCCAGTTTACATTGGAGTAGGCTGTTTATACAACTAGAATTTGTTAACGATACTTGGTCAGAAGGCAACCACCTTAAATAAACTCTCAGCCTCTAGTGTCAAAATAAAAAAAAAGGTGTTGCATTATAATTAGCAGCAATATCTATATTTACCATGAAATTTTATCTAGCAACTAACACAATGACAAGCACGAACTCATGCAGCAACTAAAGATATATATTGATATAAAACACTTTTGGCATGCATAAGATTTAACAGTTTCAAAAAAACAATGCACCTTTCTTCTTTTATGTTCAACCGATTCTAGAGCTGAACGTAGCTTAGCTACTTGTGCTGCATCTTCAGCCTCCTCTGTTGCCAAGGTACCAGCAATATCCTGTCAA
Organism: Lablab purpureus; assembly: GCA_030347555.1. Lineage (NCBI taxonomy): Eukaryota > Viridiplantae > Streptophyta > Magnoliopsida > Fabales > Fabaceae > Lablab > Lablab purpureus. Next base: position 37,467,014 of record CM059256.1, read on the forward strand.
TCAAATGTCAGAAAACGAAGTACAACACAAAAGAATTCATTCATTTCTTTTGGTCTAAAGTATACATCCACAGCACACAATCTAATCAAACAAATCACAAACATAACTTCTTTTGGAAGGAAATTTAGATCTTCATATAAATATATGGTCATTATGCAAGTTGAACATATGATTTCAAAATGCATATAAAAAATTAGGGAAAATGACGTGAAATTCTAAGGAGAAATCCTTTTCTTTTTTGTCAAACTAACACTGGACTTAGATCTAGAATTTAGTACGATAGTTAAAGAAAAAAGAAGATTAAAGTTTAAACTAGATTGATAGAAGCTACAAAAATAACCCATCCAATAAAAGATGCCAAAACAAGTAGCTGGACTCAGTCTATTATGTTTAGACTCTTGTCATATTTGAATGTGACAACTGTATGAGTGAGTGTCATCTCTCAACAAAGTCCTTAAGCAAACAAGCTTCTTCCAACAATGAAGAACTTATGAGGTACGTATTTATAACTCATTCTACACAAAGAACTAAGGTGTGCCATACCTTCAAGTGTTGTAGTTGAGAAGTATAGACACGTTTTGAATATTCAAACAATAGCTGGCCAAGGGCATCAGTTTGGGGAGGAAGAGCAGCACCAAGTCCAGCCATCCAACCATCCATAATTGCAGTTGAAAGAAGTTCCAACTGACCAGTTGACCCCCCCGATGCATCATCCCCAGATACTGATAGAAACTCAAAATTCTCTGCAAGCCAGGATCTAATTTGGCGCTGTAACTCACCAGCAGGTGTATGTACAAAGAGTGCAGCAAGAGCTTTGTTCCCCATTGCGAAACTTTTGGCTTCCTCAGTAATTTCCCTAAGCTTTCCACCAGTTACCTGCTGTCTCCAGATGTCCTGTGCAGTTTATTTCAAAATGAAAACAGAATCATGAGACCTAGGTTCAAAAACAAAAGGTTTTTTCCAGGTATGTACCAGAAAAGAAAAACATAAAAGCAACACAAACAAAAAGAATAAGTGTCATGTCTTGGTGAAAACTTCAAAGCTAAAGAAATGTTTACTTTCTCAGCCTTCACTCCTGAATCAGTTATCAAACCAATAAACGGTAAACATTTATAATGCTCAAAGATCTAAAAGAAGTCTCTTGAGAAACCACAATTTCCTTCTTGACTAGTTTTCGTACCTTAACTGAGCTTTTCTTTTAGTTAGTGTAAGCAGCAGCAAGAAAGATATATAATTAATAGGTATTGGCAGATACCTCATCAATCCCACGTATCTTCAGCACAACAGATGAAAATTTTGATTTCTTTTCTGGCTTTAGATTCACTTTAAATCCCTGGATCTGCTCGTCAACATATAGCACAGGTGACCTACCAGGACTACTACCTCGGCTGGAACTTCTACTTCGCCCAGTATTAGTCTTTGCAAGAAAGCACTCAACTGGCAAAACCTTCCAATTCAATGTGCAAGACATACAAAATCAACAAAATGCATGCAAAAACCTTTTGGAACTTCTTTGCCTTTTGAAAGAGAAATTACATAGCCTCTACTGCCTTGTTACCTTAATTGATTGCAACTCTGGGGATCTTGCAAGCAAAGATCTTATATACAGAATTCTAACACGGGAAACAAGCATGGTGTCCATTACTCGTTTAGGTTCCATCTTTCTAATAAAAGAGAAAACAGAATCCCTAATTTCAGCAAGAATTTCATGTTCCCTGGAGGCACCAGCTTTGATGACAGCAGCCAGAACCTGCAATCATTTTGAGATATGCTCATAAAAATTTAGCCTGGAATTGGTGCAATCAGCCTCTTTTGTTATTGATAAAATTGTATGTACAACCTCTTTTCAATTTTCAGAACATTATCATTTCAAGTCGTTAGAGTATGGGAGCAATTCAAGCTGTAAATATTCTTGTAGTGAATGTACAATTTAATATAGCACAATATATGGATTAGCAGTTAGTATTGTAAACGCATGAGCATATACATTATGTACAATTCTTATGAATAGAACATATTTGTTTCCAGCCTACTATGTTCTCTACATTGTTAACAACATTTGTTAACATGGTATCAAGATTTTGTCAAAATTTTCCCTGATTTTTTTAGTGAACTTTAGGTCTCACTGCTATAGGAGATTCAGAACCCTCCAATTGGCCTATCCTAAAACTCTGGCAGTGAGGTGTGCTGGTATCACAGGCTTGTCTCCAGGTTTCAGCCCTCTCTCACAGGCTGGTATCTTGGCAGATTTGAAATTCCACTGGCAATGAGGTAATTGGCTTAACCAATCACTGAATTGTTTATTAAGGAATTCACTAGGTATTCGAATTTCTTATTCAGGTAAAGGGTCTCTTGTATCTATGAAGTGTGTAAAGCCTTTTATCATGTAGAAGAACAGGTTAGGCCATTCAGCCTATGTTATGAGCATAAAAGGACTTGTGAAGAACTTGATGTGCTGATAGAAAAGAGTGAAAGATTCATAAGGCTTAATAGGAGAAAATGGCAGTTAAGAACTTCCTATCCATCTTCCTTTAGAATTAGAAGCCATCAAATCCCAGATTCTCTCCAGGTTTGAGATTTCTTTGCTGTAGGAAGCTGATTTACCTTGAGAGAACCATGGTACAAAAGCCAGCCATTGTAGGGAAGTACCACATTACCTACCTCAATTCTTGGAGTGCAGTTTGTTAGAATAACTGAAATAGAGGCATAAGCTGAATCCCTAATGTGTAGAGCACACACGGTTATGCGTTTATTAATAGAAAAAAATACAAGAGATGAGCCTCAGCCCATTATAACAAAAACAAAAACCCTAGAAACATCTAACACTCCCCATCAAGCTAGTGCGTATAAATTGTATGAATCAAATTTGTTATAAATATAATCAATTCTAGGTCCCCGTAACGATTTAGTAAACACATATTTGTTAGTTGATCATTAGAATTTACATACCCAGTCTCGATATCTCTTAATGCAATCCTTTCTTGAATGAAGTGACAATCAATCTCAATATGTTTGGTCCTTTCATGAAAGACAAGATTTGAACTAATATGAAGGACAACTTGATTGTCGCATACGAGAGTCATTTAAGTGACTTCTCCTAATTGTAATTCTTTAAGGAGCTGTTTAAGCCAGATAAGTTCACATGCAGTGGAGGCCATGGATCTGTACTCTGCTTCTGGACTGGATTTTGCCACAACACTTTGTTTCTTGCTTTTCCAAGAAATCAAATTATCACCAATGAAGATAGAATATCCAGATGTGGATTTTCTATCAGAAGGAGAGTCTGCCCAATCAGCATCTGAGTAAGCTACATTAGTGTGTTCATTGTGTCTATATAATAGGCCTTTTCTAGGGGAATCTTTAATGTACTACAATATGCGAATAATAGCATTCTAATGATCTGCACATGGAGAATTAAGAAACTGACTCACTACACTAACAACAAATGAAATGTTAGGACGTCTAACTGTAAGATAGTTCAATTTTCCAACTAATCTTCTATACTTTTCTGGATCTGAGAGTAACTCCCCTTGATCAGGTAGAAATTTGACATTGAGGTTCATGGGAGTGTCAACAGACTTTGAACTCATTAGTCCAGTTCCCTCCAAAATATCCAAAGTATACTTCCTTTGGGAGATAACTATTCCATTGTGTGATTGTGCGACCTCAATCCCTAAGAAATATCTTAGTTTACCAAGGTCTTTGGTTTGAAAATGGCTACAAAGGTGTTGTTTTACCTGTGAGATGTCATGGTGATCACTCCCTGTAAGAACAATATCATCAACATATACTACCAGATAGATACACCTAGCACATGAGTGGCGATAAAACATTGAGTGATCTGCCTCACTGCGAGTCATGCCAAATTGTTGAACAACCGTGCTAAATTTGCCAAATCATGCTCTAGGAGATTGCTTGAGACCATAAAGGGATTTGCGAAGACGACATACCATTCCAAAAGACTCCCCCTGAGCAACAAAACCTAGAGGTTGTCCCATATAAATTTCTTCCTGCAAATCATCATTGAGAAAAACATTTTTGACATCCAATTGATAAAGGGACCAACATTGAAGGGAAGCCATGGTGATGAATAGTCGAACAAAAGTCATCTTCGCAACAGGAGAAAGTGTCTTCATAGTCTAAGCCAAAGAATTGTGTGTAGCCTTTGGCTACTAGACGAGCTTTGAGTCGGTCAATAGTGCCATCAGGACCAACTTTGATAGCATAGATCCACCTGCAACCAACAACAAATTTCCCAGAAAGTAAAGGGGTGAGGTCCCAAGTTCCACTATTCTGAAGTGCAGTTATTTCACCTAGCATGGCTTGATGCCAACCGGAATGGTCTAAGGCATCACCTAAAGTTTTAGGAATCGATACAGAAAAAATAGACGAAAAGACGTGTATAAAGACATGGAGACAATCTATGATAACTAAAAGTGGTATAATGAGGAGAATGATTACGAGTAGAACATATGCCTTTACGAACAACAATGGGAAGATTTGATGCATCTGACAGAGCTGGAAGAGGGGGATGAGTTGTCAGCGGCGGAAGAGAGTCATCAGGTGAATTGTGAGGGATCTGTCGATGGTGGTATATTTGAAGAGGTGGTGTGGAGGTGGAGAATCTGTAGGAATAAGAGGGTCACAGGCAACTGGAAGAGTGACTTGGTCAGGTGGAGAGACATAGGGAGAAGGATGTGTCTTAAAGTATAAGAAGGATTCAGTGAAAGTGACATCTGCTTAAATGAAATAGCGGTTAAGAAATGGGGAGAAACATTTATACTCTTTTTGTGATCTAGTGAACCCTAAAAAAACACATTTGTGAGACTTAGTAGATAATTTATCATGACCTGGACAAAAAATGTGAACAAAACATGTGGACTTGAAAACTCTAAGTGATAAGAGATGAAGTGTTTCATGAGAAAATAAAACTGAATGAGGGATCTTGTTTTGTAGAACTGAAGATGGCATACGATTGATGAAATAACATGCACTTAAAACAACATCACCCCAAAAACATTGAGGAACCTGGCATACGGTAGCTCATCTTGTTAATTGCCTATTCCAATAGGCTCGCCTGAATTGGCAAGTAGATGTGGAAGGGAGGTGTTGGAAAGTACAACATCACCTGATCTCAATTCTTGGAGTGCAACTTATATATCTGTTAGAAAACTTCACTCAACGTCAATCGGTTTTAAGATGAAATTTGACATACTATCGCAGTCTATAGCTCATCTTGGTAAATTGCTTATTCTAATACACTTGTCCATTCCGACAAGCATTTGTGATGGGGGAAGTTCGAAAGTCTCAATTGCCCACCACAATTCTTGGGAGCGACTCATATATCTATTGGATAACTTTACTTAATGTCAATTGGTTGTAAAATAAAATCTGATAATAGATTCCCCAAATTAGAATCCCTACTTCTAACCTGGGACAAATGTCCCACACCTTGCAATTGGTGCTAAACATTACCACCACAAGTTCCACACCCCGACAACAATGCAAGTTGACTATGCACCAGCCGTTTGACTGGTCCTAAGCAAATAATACCATGCCAGCATCACCACTCATACCATTCACTAGGAGCCTAAGACATAGTAATAAGCTATGATACCAGCTGATAAGACCCTCGTACCTATGTGGGTGCACCAAAGGCATACATTAAAAGACAATGTTCAGGGCTCCTATAAATTGTTATCAATTGGCAAATCATTTGGTATACACCCATTCAGTGTTTTGTCTAAATAAAAAGTGGATACAAAATTATTTATGTGGGGTACTCAAAGGTTTAAGAATTTTCTGGATTTTTTATTGATTTGGGTGAACAAATACACTAGAGCATGGGTTGACAAGGATTACGTATTGGGTTCTGGTATCATGCCATGTTTAGAGATGTGAGGATGAAGATGGAAATTTGTGCTTTCAATTCCAAGGAGCTTGAATAGGAAATTTAGACATTTTACCAATAACTTGTACAGCTGCTGGCACCTTCCAATTAACAAACACTGGTATTGTGTCCTAGACAAGAGAAGTGCCATAGTGCAATGAGATCCCTTGGAATGTAATCCAAGTTATTGTATTACCTAGTGAGTACCAAGAGCCTTAGATGTATACAAAAAAGTTCAAATCACAAGTTGGGGATTTGGACATTCTTCCCTAAAAGACACAGCTTAACATTACTGAAAATAACATATACATCTGTGCATATAAATCTGTTTTCAGCAAACTGAATCATAAATAGATCATTCGTGCATACCAGCATCAAAAGCTTGTTTGCACCATCAGAAATGGCAGCATGCCCTTCATATTGGTCCGCATCAAAGTCATTCAAAGCAGCAGTAAGATATTCACCTGCAGGGGTACTCTTAACTATTTCAGAGCCAGTTTTAACTAGAGCAACTGACCATCAGAAATGCAAGTATGCCCCCTTCATATTGGTCGGGATAAGTCATTTAAAGCAAGATATTCACCTGCAGGGGTACTCTTAACTATTTCAGAGCCAGTTTTAACTAGGGCAACTGTGCCATCATTTTTATCAACGGCCAAAGGTGAAGGAAGGACATCCACAGAACGAGAACTTGTATTGTTGCTGGTGCCATTTCTGTATTATGCCAACCAGAATATAGTTGATAATCATATGCTAGAAAACAAAACAAAACTTACAAGGAATAGAAAAAATTGTACCTTCCCATATCCCGAAAATGAACATTAGAGGACCCACGAGCTAATGGACTTGACAACTGAAAATAAGGCATGAATTTTAGGGAGCCAGAAGTACCCACACAATGCAAAAAAAAAAAACACATGACCATTGATATAAAATAATTGTTACTTTACTGTTTAGGTGCTATTTAGGTATGCATATTCATTACCATGTATTGCTGAAATCCTGATTGATTAAAATAAAGCAAACAATGGTAGGAAAAAAGACATTGCGGCCCATAGAATAGAAGCCAGTTTTTGAATTAAAAGTTTTTCACAATCAAACATTACTTATGTCCAAGACAGAAAGCAGTTAGTTCTTTGTGACAACCATTCATCAGAAGAAAGGGGGTCATATTATACAGTGTAAAATAAGAGATCATAATTTGATATAAAGCATAATAGTTAGTGTGAAATTAATACTTCCTCTTATACAACACTTCATAGTAATAGTATTGTGAAACTTTCCTACCTTAGGTGATCCAGCCGTAGATGCTTTCTGAGTTAATCTATCAAACAATTTCTCATTTTCTTCATGCAACCTCTGCAAACCATCAAATATCAAATTTAGCCTCTCAACAGACCAATATACAACTATAGTGGGCATATCAAAATTCAATACAGCTGAAGAATTAAACAAGATAAATATACAGAACTTACAGCAGCAACTTTTTAGACAGGGTATATCTTCAACAAACTGGAAGGTCAGAAAATAGAAACCAAAATTTTAAGCCGTGTTTTCTTGGCCGCAGGTTTAGATTTTATAAAGTTTCCCTTTTCATCATATATATTAACAATGCCACCATACTAACTATATCCCCATTTAAATTTTAGACTTAATTGTTACTTTCAAACATGGTGGTCCACCCACTCTATGTTCTCGTATGTATATACCATTTAGCATCTAGAAGGTCATCAAAAAATACAAACCAAAATATTAAGCTGTGTTTTCTGGGCTGCAGGTTTAGCCTTTTTCTTTTTTGCGCTTTCATCATACAAAATAAAAATGCAACTACATTAACTATATCTCCATATATGTTTTAGATTTAATAGTTTCTTTCAAACATGATGGTTCAACCATACCATGTACTCCAATGTATACCATTTTGCATCTATAAGATGTACAGAGTGCCATAGCCAATAATATTTCTTGTGAAAATTTTGGTTTAGTCGGAAGCAATAACCATATAATAATAGGAAAAATAAATAGAACACTATAACAATCAGACACAATTGCCAACCATAACAGACCTCAATCAACGCATCACGTTTCTTGAGTTCCTCTTCTAGTTTTTTGGTTACTGCAGAAGAGTCTATGCTATCTCCAGTAAGTTTAGAATTGGATAGATCAGTAGAATCTGGCTCTGATACAGGTGTTGACCTGGATTGAGCTTTAATAGTTTCATTGAGTTGAGTTTCCAGGGTCCTAATTTTAGCCTGCGTCAGATGGAAAAAAACATGGAACACGTGAATTATCTGGCAACCATGAAGGTAACACACATCATTACACCTAACTAAGTATTAACTTCATCTATTTGTGTTTTAATCAAAGAATTCAAGGGTTTAATTCATAGTGTTCAAACCAGTGATTTTAAAACTGGTTCAACCAATCCAGTTACAGGTTCAGCTACAAAAAACTCAGCTCTATCCAGAACTGGTCAAACTTGTTTGAACCCCATAATTTAAAAAAAATATAAAACATTTTTAAGGTAAATAAAAACATATTTAATAAGTATAGAACATATGAATAAACTATTTTACCAATTATTCTTTTTTTTTATCTTACAAAAACATAATTTAGTCATTTATACTAATTTAAAATTTGTTTATCCTGATTTCTTATATTTTATATTACATCAATTCGTCATTTTTTTATATTCTACAAGTAAACTTGTATTGTTAATGGATATTATTTTTTGTTATGTAAAAACATAAAGTATTAAGATATATTTGATTTGGTCTTTTCTTTATGTTTTCTTTAAATGTTAAGAACCTACAAAATGATGCTTTATTTTAATTTTCATTGTTATATAATTGCTACAAATTAATATTATTTAGTGGTTATTATTTTATTAATACTGTTTCAACCACATTTGAACCCTGAAACCTTGAATCGGTGTTTACATCATTTCAATGACTGATTCGGTTTTAAAACATTGGTTCAAACTACTCAAAGAAGACAAAGTGTCACTGCTAAAGCTGTGTAGGAAATGTCACCTGTACACACATAAATTTGATGATATAAATAGCACTTGGTAGCATGCAAAAGAAAGAACTGCACAAGCAGAGAATTGAACCAGATCTAAGAAGTCTAAAACTCAACAGGGAGAGTGAAAGAAAAAAAGGTAATAAGAATTTAGGTGTACGAAGCAATTGCAAGGAATTTAATGCTCAATTGTAATTTATATATACAAGTAACATAAAGCATCCTGGCGAACAAAACTGATAAACATTCACCAGAAAAGTTATGTTAGACCACTCTAACCTTTATCCAGAACTGTAGCAGTTAAAGTATTTAGAAATAGGACTTATTCAAGAAGTTCCCATAAATAAGTAACGCAAGCTAGCATAAGATAGGACCAACCTGCAAACTTTGGATGGTTGAATCTTGCTCTTGTATCTGCAATTTTTGATCTTGCTCTACCCGTAGAAGTTGAGCAACTTCATTTCTAAGCTGAGTATTTTGTTCTTTCTCTATCTTATGTTTATCTGACAGCAAAACATGCTCCGACTACAACAAATGAAAACAATAATGCAGGTCACAGACAAGGCACATGCCTGTATCTTAAAACACATCAACTTAGTGTTGATAATAAAGGATAGATGTTCTCATGAATTAGGGCATATTTTGCAGCCCAAAATATTGAATTGTGTTAGCTTATTAATAAACAATTCATAAAATTAGAAAAAGCAAAATAATATATTTTCAAATATGTGTAAAATATAAGTTGGGATAAGAAGATGAAAATTGACAAATAGTTATTATAATTTCATGGACTAGAATTTAACCAAAAATGTATTAAACATTTCACAGAAAACCTAAATCAAGACGACATCATAACATGCACAATGTATAAATGTTCTTTTAACATGTAGCACAATTAACGTAGAATTGCTCAATGGATTGACATAGCCCAATCATGCCAAATTTTCAAAACATAATTTACAAGTCGCCAAATAACCAGTCACCGCATAAAGAACTGGAAAACTATGACAAGCTAATTCAAACACCAAACCTTTAAATCAGTCTGCAATGCAGAAGAAACTTTCCATGCCTTCTGCACTTCATTGAATAGTAAAACACACTGATCATTTGCATCTTTAAGTGCCTGCTTGAGCTCCAAACCCTCTTGCTTTAGATCATTGACTTCTTTTTCTTTCTCGTAGAGCTCCTTTCGTGCATCATTTGCCTAATGAAAAATATGGCAAATACAATAATGTTATAAATAGAATATCCATAACCATTAACTCCTAGTTTGCACTCAACATCATTCTATCAACATACAATCTTATCAGATGTAATATGCAGTTATGACTTTAAAAATCTTCTAACAAAAATTCACACTGATGAGTAAAACAGATCAAAAGGAGAATGGGAACATACAACATCTCTCCACTTCTTAATTGTGTCTCGGTTTCCCAGGCTTAATACAGAATTTCGAGCTCTAGCAGAGAAATTGAGAGACGACAATGTCTCGGATAAATTTGATATACATGGACACACATTCACAATCATCAGGGTTTTTGAACTCCCACCTGCACACATTAAAGAGTACTAACAGCAAAAATTAGATCATGTGCTTGAAATTGATCGTAAAGAGCTTATCCAAATCATGATGAATCATGAAAAAATTATATAATTACACTGGAATCAATTCCAGAACAAAAAAAACAAAGAATGAATGACTATAATTAGAAAAGGAAGTAAATCATTTCTCATACAGAAATTGCAGGTAATTTTTAAGTGTTGCTCAAGTTACCAATGTCTTTGTCTATCTCTCACAAGGTAAGGTATCCTTCGGTGGAATAAAAGACATCAATGTAGCAAAGCCACCCCAACCCTCAACAAAGAAAATTAGGCAGGGACAATAATCTTATCTCGGAAAATTCATGGAGAAGCCACCATTCTTCCTAAAGGCAAGGACCTAAAAATTTTATAAGTAGAAAGAAGCTCCATAACCATCATTACCTTAAAATTAGCTTTTGCATCTGCTCTCTTTCTGAAATTGAAGGAGGACAACTTTTACTGGCTTATGTACTATTTCCTTCTATCTTTAATAAAATGTTTAATTTGTGAGGAAGAGAAATAATATTTGTTTCTCTTTCAAAATTGGGCAATGAAAGAAAGGGGATGTCCAAAATTTCTGTAAAAAAAACCCCAAGATACAGGGGCTAATTGGAATAAACATGTAATAATGTAAATAAAAGAAAACAGTTATAGCAACAGAAGAATACATATGCAGCAAATATTTTTTAATAAGTAACAAGACTATAAGAATATCAAATGAAGAAAAAATCAGACAACAGCTTCACAATTTCCCAGACAGCAGCATATGTAAACTATTGTGACAGAACAGAGTCTCATTGGAGAGAATTAAAGATTGAAAGGATTTTTATTCTTTTAGAATGTGGTACAAAGGTTGAGCATGTCATCCAGATATAAAGACTCTAGATACAATTACTGGAGACTATTCCCCATAATTATAATAATTGATGCTTCCTAAACAATAGTACACATAAAAACAAAATTCTATAGCATCCGATATATGACCACAGAGTTCTAACAATGAAAAACCACACCCAAGTGGTAAAAGCACATTAGCATTTTAATAAGCAGAGACCATGCTGTTAATAGTACATCAATGAGGTGTAACAACTCTAAAACCGTATAGATGCCATCATAACAAGTTCAACCTTCAAAGATAATAATAAGAGGGAAGAACAAATCAATACCAAGTGAATCTGCAAGCAGTTTTGTTAGCACTGAATTTTCGTAAGGTATTACATCTTTCTTTGATGTTAAAGAAGACAAAACATCTCCCAACCTGCATATTCATTTTAAAAATGCAACAAATGAGAAATTTAAATATTTCACCGCACCACATTCTTTCAACTAAACTAACCCAAAACTTCTATATGAATCAAAAAGATAATCTAAATATAAAACAAGAAATAACCAGCACCTAAGAGGAGTTAGGAAGAATCAAATTACATTTCATTTTTGTAGATGTAAACTGTGCGTGGTTCAATACAGTACACAAATCAGGAGAAGCATTCAAGTACTATTGTTATTCCTCTATCTTTCTTGCAGAGAAAATTTAATCAGAAACCCACACCTAAACTCGACAGTAAATATACTATATTGGAACTGTAAAACCCAGTTCACCATTGATAGGGGATTCAAGGAATTAAGTAAAAGTAACATAGAAGTATAGCCCTTAAATGTAATAAACTACTTAAACACCCATAAATGAAAGGCAAACCCACATATATTATTAGGAGATTAAATATCGAAACACATTTGTTCCCCAAGCAGAAACAGAATTAAGAATCTGGCTAGCTTAGTTGGTAACATTTGCAACAAGTAATGAAAACTGTTAATTCATCATATCCAGGACAACAGAAAAAATACTTTAAGTGCATTGACACTTAAAGATATGGATGGCCAAACACTTAGCCGACTAATAAGCAAATACTGATAAATTTGCTAATGAAGAAAAATAATGCATTGAAGTTACATACGCTGAAAGAGACTTCATAACATGCAGCAAATCTGTGACACGGTCCCCACTATCATCTTCTGTTATTAAACCTTCACTTCCAGCTAAATCAACCAGATAGAGTTTACTGTATGAGTTTTCACCAGTGATCAAATTGTTATAAAATATGTGTACCGTGACAATCCTGACATAAAAACACATGAAATCCAGAGGTGAATTAGTCTACAGAAGACAGAAAATATGGCAACAAATGCAGGGAAATATCAACTTTTGACAATCTTCTTTCTGATAATACAATATCACAATGATACATTTAGTAGAAAATGTTATTTATGCTGTTTCTAGTACAAATATTCAAAAACAGAAAATGAAGTTAAAACAGGGAGGCACTTTTATAATTATTTGTGAAAACATCAAATTAAAATAGCAATATCCTCTCAAACCAATACATAGACATACATAGACATACATAGATAAATATATATATATATATATATATATATATATATATACACACAGATATAACAGGCTTATGACCATTTCTTTGTATTTTTCCTATTTATAAATGTATAACCCTATGCGTTCAGTACATATTAGGGATTTAGCCTATGCCTCTTTCTCATCTATCTTAACATAAGTATTTCATGAGACATTTCTAGTGAGAGTGTGAAGGAGTAAATCCTAATCACACAACCATACATGGTCAAGGTTTGATGGAAACCCAAGCTAGGCTTGCTTGGATGGGTGAATATTTCCACTCAAGCTTCAAGGAAGAACTCTTTTTTGGATCTTGGATAAAATCTCAGAAGGATTCTTATGAGTTGTGATCTTGATTTTGTGGAAGTCATGAGAAAGGAAGAGGATTCAAGATTATAAGAAAATGTTAGGTATTAGGAAGAACCTTACACTACTCAAATTTTATGAGATAAACAAGAATGGTGATTAGCCACTTGATACCTAACTCTCAAGATAAGAAACCCTAAGAGAGAAACTCTCTACTTCCTTCAACAATGAACTTTGAATCACACCTATGCACCACTCAAGAGACAGACAAGCTATGGATCAAGCACCACTCAAACTATATCACATGAAGCCCTTTAGTTCCTTATATAGACACCAAGGCCATGTATTCTCTTGACCAAACAAGGGTGGTCATCAGAGACAAGCTATTCCTAAGGTAGCAAGCTTATTCCCATCTCCAAACAAAGAATCTCAAATTGAAGCTAGGTTAAAAATATGAGTACACATTATTAATATTCCTCTGTTAGGATCACATCAAGACTACTTTAATTATTTTTAAGCTAAACCATCCATTGAAATTATATGGTCGAGATTACCTCCTTTCATACTCTCACCTCTCTTGATATGTTTCCTATATAGATATATATATATATATATATATATGTATGTTCCCTATACACTCTCCTTATACACATCCCACACAGCAATCTTCAATTTATGCATTTGATCTCAACAGCTAAATTAGTAAATGTATGCTATCTAAAGAAGTCTATCATGCCACTCTCACACAGACACAACATAATATAATGTAGGAAGGGAATTTAGACCGTACAAATGAGAAACATTATTCTTTGATAAACCATTTTCCCGAGTCTGTAATGCAGTTTTTAAAACTGCAGAAAACTCAAGAGGATTGTCAACTTTTTCCTGCACCAGTTCTACAAAACATTCAGGTGATCCTAAGCTGAGTTTAGGACTGTTTTTCCCTGCCTCCAACAGTAGATCCCTGGTCTGAAAACACATAAAAGGATATAATAACAAAAATTATTAATCCTAAGTGAGCAGAAAACCAGGAAGTACACTGGAAATACAACAGGAAGGGTTCAATTAGTGAAAACAGAAAGATACCTGTTCATTATATAACTCACAAACTGTAACACAGAATTTATATTGAGAAGTAGAAGTTGTATCCAAATTGGATAAATCAAACAACTCCTCAAAACAACGAGCATATAAACCCCGATCATAGCTTGATCCTTCCTGGCAGTAACAAATGAACATCAAAGAAGCAATTGATTAGGCCAATCATCATCGACTCAAGACAAAAAAGAATATGTAAAAATAATTAACCCATAGGGCAGCCATTTCATTTTCAATTGTTAGACAACATTGAATCTGAGACTCCTTTTAATTTATTGTAATTTATTTGAGAGGAATTGACTTGTTAATGCACACACACAAACAGAAAAGGAAAGAAAGAGCAACCATAGTGTGTGTCTTTCCAGAATGGGTTTGCCCATATGCAAATATGGAAACATTATATCCATCCAAAGCTGACTGCACCAGTGGTTGAACATCACTGAATAACTCAGCTGCAAACAGATAATCAAAGGTGATAAGTAATCTACAAAGTACATATCAAAGACAATGTTTAAACTCAAAAAAGATAGTGAGAAAGGATAAAATCCTTTTACCTTGACCCACATGAGGTCCATAAACTCGGTCAAATTCAAAGTCTTTCTTGGCATTAGACAAGGATTCATCACCAGTATTTACACTAATGGTATAGTCATCTGGAAATTCAACAATTGAAGGACCTTCATCTTCAAATAATGGCCTTGCCCGGCAGAATACTCGTATGTTTCCTGCAAATAATATTAATTGCTGCATTTTTTCAGCTCAGAAAAGCTTATATATGAGTATGCTTAAATAATAGGAACATTGTGTATTCAACGAGCTTCAGTTCCCGTTACTATATAAAGAGAGTGCGAAAGAACAAAAAAGAGTGTATACAAGGAAACTACCCAATACTCAATGAAAATTTACAAATAAACTACCTTTAGATGTTAATAAATCATTGAATAATCTTCTTTTCTCATTGATGACTGGAGCTATTCTTGCTTCAGTTTGAAGGGCAACTTGATCTGAAATTCAAAAGTAGACAATTTTCAAAAATTTTGTGACAAAAACCAACAGTACAATTTCACACACAAAAGAAACAAATGTACCAAAGTTTTAAACAGAGAAACCCCCTTTCCCCAAAAATTATTGGGTACTAGAAACAAAATATAAAATCTTGCTTAACTTCATTTATTTCAAGAAACTAAATGCTAAATTAAAACAGCAAAATATATTATCTATTACGATAGCATAGATCAGACCTTGTAACTGTGTGAAAAACCAATACTCTCATTTCCCTACATGGGTTTAAAAGAACAAGACTCATGTTGTCCTGAAATTAAGCATTTTATTCAAGGTTTGATGTGTGTGTATATATATATATATATATATTTGAGAAGACATTGCTATTTTAATTTGTTGATTTCTCAAATAATTATAAAAGCACCTCCCTGTTTTCACTTTGTTTTCTGTTCGAATATTTGTACTATAAACAGAGTAAATGTATATGTTCTATTATCAGAAAGAAGATTGTCAAACGTTTTTCTCTTGTAGTGGTTAGTATTTTGATATTTTGCGATATTCCAAAACCTTTTGTTCCTTTAAGCAATGATAAATTACTTTCTTACCTAGCTTGCGGGTTTTCTCTGCAAGAACACCCAGATATCTCGTAACTCGATCAAGTTTTGCATTTGAATATTCTTGGAGTTCATTTGCTTCTTGTCTTAATTGCATATAGTCTTCTCTAGCAAGCTGTACAAAATATCTGATAGGATGACTAAACCAAAATTGCATGATAAAAGACAATTGGCAACGTGACACATAATAATACACCACCCTTTCTTAAAACACACACAATGACTAATTTGTTTTTTTGCAACTCCGGCATACTTACATTTCTAACATGTTTCATCCAAAACTCCTCCCTCGCCCAATTCTTTTTGTTCATATCATATTATCATGTTATTCTAAAAAGCCTCTTCTAAAACTGAATTCAAAATATTAAAACTCATCTGTTTTCGTCATCACGCAATCACCAAGGTGCAATAACCTTCAATAAATTAATATAAATTCACAAGAATCTTCACTCATTCATTCAAAAACTTGACCCGCTCGGGTTAAGTAAGATCCTGAATCAACACCTTCATATGTCACTCCAACTGACAGCAGAGTCACAAGTGGAGGACGAAAACGCATTACCTTGACTTTGTCCTTCAACCGTTGAAACTTAAAGGCAACGGACTGTTTGGGTTGCGGAAGAACCGACGTAGCAGAAATGGAGTAGCGCCGTATCAATGGCGCAGTAGGTTTCCGATCAGGTAGCTCCACCGGAGACGAGGGAGATTGCGACGGCGGAGAGGACTTCCATGGGTCGAAGCCTGCAACGTCCCAGCTCCAACGGTTCCTCTGGTCCGCCATTTTGAATCAGAGTAGAGATTGAGTGGCTTGGAATTTAAAATGAAAAGAAGATGGTGAAGGGAATACAAATATATATTTTTATATATATTTGTAGCTTTATGGTTTTTATAAATTAATAGGAGGAGCTTTATGGTTTTTATGATATGATTTGTGGCTTTTTGATTTGGTTTTGGGGTGTGATGATAAATGGAGGGAGAAGGAGGTTTTGGTTGGGAGAACAAGGACGATGTCGTTTTGAGTGCGCCAGAGTGAGACAGTGTGTTGTTGGGCTTTTCTCTTTCACATAATATTTTGCGTCCCTTGTTTGTCCATCCTTCGCTCTCACTTACTTCTGTCATGAGAATTTGGTTTTTTTTATAGGATAAGGCAAAGCACGTGATGGGTTGCTCCTACTTGGCTTCGCCTTCACGTAAAAAAATTTCTTTCTTCTTTTCCAAACTACTCTATTTCTCCTTTAAAATATCTAAAAAACAATCTTAAATCTTAACCAAAGGACATCTTTTATTTAAGGTCCCATAAATTTTTACTTAAAAAAATGTATATTCTTCAAATCCACTTCTTGTTAAGTTAAAAGGTATCTGTGTGAGACAAAAAAAAATTATACAGTAATATTTTTGTCCATTAATAATGAATACTATTGTGAGACTTAAGATCCTTTACTGTTAGTGTAAATAAAAAAGAGAGTAATGTTTCAATATAAGTATTATAAATGCAAATAAAAAGTATTAATTAATCTTTAGTTTTCAGCAATTCTATGATAGTTATATCCACCATTGGAAAATAGGTATTTTGTATCTCTAAATTTGTTAAAGATTTTTTTTTCTTAAGGATGATGATTATATTAAAAAAAAGTTATACTTTTAAAAGATTTGTACTATTTAAATAAAATATATTTTCATTTTAAAATATAACTAAAAATAAAATAGAATATAAAAAGTTTAAAAAAAGAAAAATCTATATAGATTAAATCTAATTATACTATAATTAATATATATATATATAATTGTTATTAAAATCAGTTTTTATAGATAAGAAAATAATTTATAATTAAAAATATATATTCTAAATTTTATATTTTTTATTTCTAACTTTTTATATTTTTATTTTGTTCTTTTTGTGTATATAATTACTTCTCAATAAAAATTAGATTAATTAAGTTTTTATTATCACAATAAATTAAATTTAACACTAAATTGGGTTAAAAAATATGATAGTACACAATTTATAAAATTTTGAATGAATAAATATGTAATTCGCTTAATATATAACTTGTGAAAAAGTATAAAAAATATATAAACATAAATAAATATGAGTTTTTTTTAATCGAAAATTTATGTTGCTTAACGTAATTTATACAGAATTTCTAAGTTTTTTCCTAGTTTGAAAATATGGACCAATAAGTGGTTCAAATATTATAGTTAAAGCATTTGTCTGTCTTTTTCTAATGGTTCAAATATTACGAAAGATGTTATTTTTTTAAATGGTAACTCATTTACATTCATTGGAGTTTTAAATTGTTGTTGTAACTCTAAATTTAGCTTCATTCTTCTCTTAAAAAATATAAAACTAATTTATTTATTAATATTTTAAATATTTTATCAACATCATTTGCATATAAACTAATTTGCACTAAAGTATTTAACACTCTTCTGATTCTCTTATTTCAGTGATAAATATTAAAATGTTCTGTAAACAAATGCTTTGGTTAAAAAAATATTATTTAATTGTTTGTTATAATAAACAGCATGATGTTTTAATAAAATATAAGTGATGCATATTTATTCTTAATCCAAAAAGCATTTCAAAGCTATATTAAGTGAATAAAATTCACTTAGAAGAGTATTGAAGGAGGTTTCATAAATAGTGCTAGTGTAAGAGATTTACTTAGACAAGGGAAAGGATGGAAAGAGTTGATATAAAAATTACAATGAATGTTCTTTAATTATAAATTACTACCTCATATAATATCCAAAATAGCTTTTAATAATGGTGAAAGTGTGCCATGAATGCACATTAGAAAAAATTAAATAGAGAGAGATAAAGGTAGTGTGTATATTTACTATGAATATATCTTATTACAAACTATAAAAAAATTAAAATTATATAAATATATTTTCATATATACTTATCATCAGTGTATGAACTTAAAATATTACTAGGCATCATTACATTCTTATTAATATAAAATTGAATCACTTTTATCTAAAATGGGAGGAATCTTTAATTGCATCTCATTAAAATAATGTAAATTCTTATCTCATTAAAATAATGTAACTTCTTATATTTGATATTTTTCGAAGACTTACATTAAACATGTTTAACCATAGACTAACACTTTACACATAAGAAACACCATTTGCTAAAAGATAACATTTTTTTTATATTAGGGTGGTTACTTGTATCTACTATAAAAAAATCTTTATACAAAAACATCTTTTAATTTCTCTTCGTATAAAGCTTTATTTATGTAATTAGATCATCAACGAAACATATAAAGGGTCACACCTGACATGCAACATATCATACATATATTCTATACAACATACAACACAATATATATATATATATTAGTAAACATATCATACATGCATCTCAACACATCAATTACATATAAAAATATATATAATATCACATGTTATCATTATCATCATCATCGAATAGATGTTGTTTAAGCGACCTTGATTCCTAAAATTAAAGAAGGTTTTCTCATTTAAGCGACATCAGAAAACTTAAGTGATAGAACTTTAGAGAGAACAATTGCTTTTGTCTCTCCCTCATGTAAACACTCATTGAACAATTGAGGGAACATCGATTGGCATCATCCCAACATTTGAATAATACTACTTGTTGTGTCACTTAAAAAGTTCCAAAATCACGTATCTCACCACAACTCTTGAACAACCACATTGTTGCTTGAGTAATTTAACATAGTTTCACGGTCTCACATGTTTTAGAATCTTTATGCACCATCTCACTTCGAAAGCAGCACAAGAGTAATTTTATTATTGTTCAAATTTACGTTGACAACATAATCTTTGGTGCTACTAACGAATCCTTGTGTAAGAATTTTTCTAAGTTAATGTAGGGTGAGTTTGAAATGAGTATGATGGGTGAATTGAAGTTCTTTCTCGAAGTACAAATCCAACAACGAGAAAAGTATATAGTCATCCACCAAGAAAAGTGCATTAAAGAAATGTTAAAGAAATTCAACATGTCAGACACAAAACCAATGAAAATACCTATGCATACGTGTGATGCTCTCCCAAAGAACGAAAATGGTAAGAAAGTAAATCAAATGATCTACTGAGGTACGATTTGCTCACTTCTTTATCTTACATTTGGTCGTCCTGACATCATGCATAGTGTTTGCATGTGCGCAAGGTTCTAATAAGATCCTAAAGAGTCCCATCTGAAGGTTGTTAAAATGATCTTCAGGTACCTTGTGGGGTCCACTAACCTATGTTTGTCTTATAATAAGCATAAAGACTTCAGGTTAGAAGGATTCTATGATTCAGACTATGTTGGAGATAGAGTTGAAAGAAGAGCACAAGTAGAGCATGTCAATTTCTTGGTCCATGCCTTATCTCTTGGTCAAGCAAGAAGCAAAACTCCATGAATCTCTCAACAAAAGAGGTAGAAACAGAGGCAAAATGCATGTCTGTCGCTAGATGTTGCTCTTAACTCCTTTGGGTAAAATATCAGCTCAAGGAATATTACTCAAGTGCACAAACGGACACTTCTGTTTATTGTGATAACACTAGTGCAATCAATCTTGCTAAGAACCTTATACAACACTCCAAGGCAAAGCACATTGAAGTAAGATATCATTTCATTTGTCTGTGGAAAGATTTAATTTTATTTTGCAAAATTTATATCTTGTTAAATTTATATCTTGTTAAATTATCAAACGATTGAAATACTAACATATGCATTAAGTGTGTTCAGATAACGTCTGTCAGATGAATCACATAAAGCATCTTTGTTTTTCCTTTCATTAATGCCATTTATGTGGAGACGACATTCCTCTGACATTGCTTCCTTCAAGACGTGTCTCGTACGAAAAGGTGTCGCTTGACAATGACAGCTTTTGTGCCATGTCAACATCTTAGGGAAGTAGAGACATCTCGAGTTAAAAATACTATCTTTATCGTCTATATATAGAGCACATTTTTAAACTCATCTTTGCGCTTTCGAAATCCAAGCTCGAGCTAAGAAAAATTTCTCTAACTCTAAAAAATCTCTCTTTTCCCATATTATCTTATGGCGTCCAAGAAGATTGCTCCCTTCTTTGTCGTTGATGCTTCTACGTTTGTAGGGATGTCTCAAAACACCTTGAGAGGCCATACTGATGTTCGCAGAGTCTCGGTTCATCCTCGAGAAGCATGTGTACTTTCGAAAGCTGGAGCTTGCTGGTTTCCCTTTTAGGATGGTGTTAGCCCTGTATGTTAGGTGAGAATCCTATCTCTCTCCAACTACTAGAACCATTAGACGTACAACTGGTTCTGGGCCAAGATAGAAGCCGTCGAGGGTGGTTTCCAAGCTGAAGTCAAAGGTCAGATGGTGATAGTGAATGCCACCAACATCGCCTTTGTCTGCTTCTTAAAAGAAGAAGGAGCAATGATGGAGGGATGAGATGTGATAAACAAATTTTTGGTCGCACAAAATTTTGATCAAAGAAAACAAGTTAACTAATGTAATATAGCTAACCCGTGTCAAATTTCACAAGGACACAATTCTAGGAATGTAACCATTGCTAAACATCGTTCTC
Organism: Lablab purpureus; assembly: GCA_030347555.1. NCBI lineage: Eukaryota > Viridiplantae > Streptophyta > Magnoliopsida > Fabales > Fabaceae > Lablab > Lablab purpureus. The sequence continues at coordinate 37,488,485 of CM059256.1, forward strand.
CAAAGAAAAGTTAAAATAAACAACAACAACAATAATAATAATAAAGGAAGTTTTGTCGAATTGATAAAATTAACAATGCATAGTAATAATTGTAAATAAATAATTAATGAAAACTAAAATTAAAAACACATAGTAAAAAAGTTATAAATAAAATAATTAAGGGAAACTAAAATTAAAAACAAATATGAAAATTAAATTATTTAAATACAGAAAACTAATGCATACAGAATTAAGTTGCAATGCTAAGAATTTAATGAGATCAATGTTTATAAATGTTTATATGATTAAAATAAATAAATTAAAAGACAAATTTAAAGGCAAAGCAATAATTGGAATGAAATTCTTATGCTAATTCAAATTTAAATAAAAATAAATAAACAATCAACAGTTAAATCATAGATTTTCACTACTACAGAATTATCAATTAACGTCGGCATTCTATGTTGGTTATAATACAAATGACGTAGAACGTTTGAATTGACCATTCTACGTCGGTTGTATATGTAAACCGACGTAGAATATTTTGAATTGTACATTCCACGTCGGTTATTTGCAGAACCGACGTGGAATGTCAAAACGACTACGTCGGTTGTTGTCTTAACCGACGTAGAATGCTTCGTGTTACACTTACTACGTCGGTTATAGATTACAACCGATGTAGAAACCCCTTTAAAACCTATTCCCCCCTTTCCTTCCTCACTTTTCGTACTGTGTTCGACGCTCTCCTTGACGCTCTCCTCCTGCGACTGCGATCTCCGTTCTTCGCCGCACTGCGATCTCCGTTCTCCGCCGCACTGCGATAACTGTCCTCCCTGCCTGTCATCGTCGTCGCCGCCGCCACCGCTACGCCGCGAAGAGTCTTCCTCCTTGCGCGTCGCCGCCGCTCTCTCCCTGCCGCCACTAGAGCAAGTCGCCGCCGCTTGTGAACGATGGTCCTTACTGTGAAGGTCTTCTTCCTTGCCTTGCCTCAGCCCTTCGCCACCACCGCCACCGATGCCGCTGCTGTCGTCGCCAGGTTAGTCTGTTTTTTATTGTTTTTATTGTTTTTTGTTTTGTAGAATATAGTGTTTGTATGATTAGGTTATTGAAATGCCTGTAGATGATTGTTCTGATAATCTGGCTGTGACCATGGGGCTTTATTTGATGTTGTTTATGTATTTGATTTTGTATAAAAATTTGCATTTAGTCAAATAACAGAGGAAACTTTGCTGAAATTTCATTAGAATGAGTTTGTCTCTCTTATAGAGCAAACTCTACGTTAAAGTTATAGCAAAGTCTGCTGATAATTTTGATTATAGTAATCAATGATATTAAATTCATTGATGATCGATAAGTTTTTTATTAACTCTTAATTGTAGTCTAAAATCCAAAAATGAATCGAAGTTGGATGAATGCAAGTCGTATATCAGAAGAGTATGAGAATGGAGTTGAACAATTTTTGAGTTTCTGTCGAACGAAATGGTCTAAAGATGAATGGAAAATTTTATTGTCCTTGTGTTAAGTGTGTTAATGGAAGAGTTCAAACCAGTAGATATAATACGAGAACATCTAATGCGTGAGGGGATCATGAAAAATTATACTACATGGACATGACACGGTGAACTTATTGATATTCCAAGTAGTATCACAAACCGTGGAGGAGGAGGATGTCGAGTATGGAAGATCGAATAGAGGATATGCTTCGTGATGTGGGTCAGGAGAGCTTTCTTCAAGCACATGCACCTGTATATGATAAATTGAAGACCGATTCAGAGATGCCTTTGTATCCTGGATGTACAACTTTCACACGATTGTCTTCTGTATTAAGATTGGTGAATTTGAAGGCAAAGTTTGGTTAGAGTGATAAAAGTTTCAATGAATTGTTAGAACTTTTGAAAGAGATGCTTCCGGATGAAAACAGATTGCCTAACTAGTATGTATGAAGCAAAGAAGATACTTTGTCCAATGGGTTTAGAATATAAAAAGATACATGCTTGTCCTAATGACTGTATTTTATACAGAAAAGAGTTTGAATCTCTTCACAAGTGTCCAAAATGTGGTGTATCATGTTACAAAGTCAAGGATGGTGATGGTGATGGTTTTGGTGAAGATAGTGATAAAAAGGGTCCTCCTGCAAAGGTTATCTGGTATCTTCCAATAATTCCAAGGTTTAAGCGATTGTTTGCTAATGAAGAAGATTAAAAAAATCTCATATGGCATTCAGTTGCAAAGAAACGAGATGGACAACTTCGACATCCGGTTGATTCTCCACAATGGAAGAAATTTGACCGTCTATTTCCAAGTTTTGGTAGTGATGCAAGAAACCTTAGACTTGGACTAGCTACAGATGGAATGAATCCTTTTGGTAACTTAAGCACTAACCACAGTTCATGGCCAATTTTATTGGTGATCTACAATCTTCCACATTGGTTGTGCATGAAGCGGAAATATGTTATGCTATCTATGATGATTGCAGGTCCAAGACAGCCAAGAAATGACATAGATGTTTATTTAAGTCCTTTGATAGATGACTTAAGATTGTTGTGGGAGGAAGGAGTAGAGGTGTTTGATGCATATCGACAAGAGAATTTCAAGTTACATGTAATGATATTTTGTACCATAAATGACTTTCTAGCATATGGTAACTTGAGTGGATACAGTGTCAAGGGTCATCATGCATGTCCTATTTGTCAAGAAGATACAAGTTATCTGCAATTGAAACATGGGAAGAAGACAATTTATAATAAACACAGAAAATTCCTTCTAGTTAACCACCCATACCGAAGATTGAAGAAAGCTTTTAACGGTTGCCAGGAGGATGAAATTGCTAAGTCACCATTAACAGGTGAGGAAGTTTATGATCGAGTGAAAAACATAAATGTTGAATTTGGAAGGACCCAAAAGAAATCAACTGATAGAAGCAAGTGGAAGAAGAGATCAATTTTTTTTAACTTCCATATTGGTGTCATCTAGATGTACGTCATTGTATTGACGTGATGCATGTTGAGAAGAATGTATGTGATAGTCTAATTGGCACACTTTTGAACATCAAAGGTAAGACAAAGGATGGAGTGAATACTCGTCAAGATCTTTGTGAATTGGGAATACGTCCGGAATTGCATCCAAGATCTGAAGGCAAGAGAACATATCTTCCACCAGCATGTCACACTTTGTCCAAAAAAGAGAAGACTAGTCTTTGTCGGTGCCTTCGGAGTATTAAAGTTCCACAAGGATACTCTTCAAATATTAAGAGTCTTGTGTCAATGAAAGATCTTAAACTAATTGGGTTAAAGTCACATGACTGTCACGTTTTGATGCAACAGCTCTTACCTGTAGCTATACGTGGCATACTCCCGAAGAATGTGAGAAATGAAATTATGCGTCTATGTTTTTTCTTCAACTCTATATGTGCCAAGGTAATTGATGAAAAATCATTAGATCAATTGGAAAATGAGGCAACAATTATACTATGTCAATTTGAGATGTATTTTCCTCCATCATTTTTTGATATTATGGTTCACTTAATTGTTCATCTTCTAAGAGAGATACGTTTATGTGGCCCAGTTTATTTGCGGTGGATGTACCCAATTGAGCGATACATGAAGATCTTCAAAGGGTATACTAAGAATCCATACAGACCTGAAGCTTCTATAGTTGAAAGGTATATTGCAGAAGAAGCTACAGAGTTTTATTCAGAATACTTGTCAAAAGCGCAAGCCGTGGGTGTTCCTACAAGTCGACATGATGATAGGATAAATGGAAAGGGTACTCGTGGTATAAAAGTTCAACCAAAGGATACTACTGAGTTGAGTCAGACACACTTGTATATTTTGAATAATACAGATGAAGTTCTTCCTTACATATCTGCTCATCAATCAATGTTGAGGACCCAAAACCCCAAAATGGGTGAACGGTTGTTGGTGAAGGAGCATAACAACAAGTTTGTCAGCTTGGTTTAGAAGCCAAATTTTTCGGATCGAGCATGCATCCGATACATTGAAATGGCTAGCTCATGGACCAAAACATAACGTCATCACTTGGACTGGGTACGACATTAATAGATATTCCTTCTACACAAAGTCACAAGATGACAATAGCACAGTTCAAAATAGTGGAGTATCTATTGAGGCCACATCCATGCACTTTTCTAGTTCAAAGGATAAAAACCCCATCATGGCATCCATAAGTTACTTTGGAGTGATTGAGGAAATTTGGGAGGTTGACTACATAAATTTAGAGTTCCTCTATTTAAATGTGTTTGGGTCGATAACAATACCGGTGTTCAATTTGACGAAATGGGTTTTACTATGATAGACCTTAAGAAGCTAGGTCATAAGGAAGAACCATTCATCATGGCATATCAAGCAAAACAAGTTTTTTATGTGACCGACCCATGTAATGATAGGTGGTCTGTGGTCCTTCAAGGCAAAGGGATTGATGTCAACCATGAAAATGAAGATGAGTCAGATGATTTCATTGTCATCCCTAATTCACCACGACTGCCTAGTACTATTGAAGATGTAGAAGAGGATGTGGTCCATGCAACTCGTAATGATCATGATGAAGGGATATGGGAAAATTTAGTTGTCTAAGTATGTTTCTACTTGAACTTCTTTATGTATTTGTTTTATGTTTGTATATTTAAGATTTATAAATTATATTCCTTTATATTTTCTTTATAGACACATGGCATCTCCTTCACCATCACTTCCTCCCTCACCTCCCTCATCTCCTCCACCATCTCCTCCACCATCTCCTCCACCATCTCCTCCACCAAAGAAGACCAGGCAAGCTACACGATTAGTGAGCTTGACAGCCAGACACATGGCAGGAGAGAAACTGAGTGTGTCTGTTGATCCACGCACTGGGAAGGTGTCTGGTCCGCATCATACCCGATTCAGCGACTACTTGAGTACAGTTGCACGGAAAAGGTAATTCTAGGTTTATATTTCAAGTTTTTTACATATTTACATATAATTCTTCTTTTCATCTAACTAATGATTATGTTTAGGTATCTATTTTGCATCCAGACTGGGATAACGTTGAGGACACGATGAAGAATCTGATTTGGCAGGACATTCTGGTAAGTTTAAATTTATTTAATTGTCTTTTCATGAATATTGATTTTTAATTTTGATGCTAATTATGTTTTATTTTTGCAGAAGTATTTTGATATTGAAAACTTGAAGGCAGTTAAAAGGAAGATTATGTCTAGCATTGCAAAAATGTGGAGGCAGTTCAAGTCTACATTAACTACGAGATTGGTTTATGCTGAAGATGTCATTAGCAAGGGACTTACTCCTTGCCAACAATATGGTGACTGGAAGAAATTTGTGGAGATTAGGACTGGTCCGAAGTGGGAGGTATGAATTAATTTAAATTTATTAAGTTATTGTATTATATTCTAATATCAATTATTTTGCAGGAGAAAAGATTAAAGGCCAAGGAGATTCAGAAGAAGAATTTGACCCCCACCGTCTCGTCTCGTGGGGGTATGGTCTCTTGGTCGAGAGAATGATGGACGAGAAGGCTGCACTCAGAGAAAAAGAGCTAGCCAGTTCTGGTATAAGCCAGGATGATCTCCCCCCACCATCTCCTCCTAAACGTTATAAAACTTGAAAGAGAGCTCGTCAAAAGCCTTCCGGTGGGATGAAATCTGAGGAGGCTCAAGAGATTGCTGATAGGATTGTAAGTTACTATTCTTTTTAACCCTAATATGATTAATTTCTTAGACTTGTATATTTATATATATAATGTGTTAAATTTATTGTAGGATTCCTTGGAGGAGCAGTGTACACAGGGAACTTTCGTTCCATGTGGTAGTCAGGATATACTAACCACTGTTATTGGTAAAGATGAACACCCCGGCTGTGTTCGGGGTGTGGGGACCGGTGTGGGTATTTGACAATATTTTGGGCCACCAGTCAAGAATACCCAGAGCTCAACAATTAATGAAGAAGAGTTGGAGAAGAAGCTCACAGCGAAGCTGACACCGGTCATTGCAGCACAGGTTTAGGAGCAGCTACTTAGCATGTTTCCAGACTTGGCAGTTAGGATGGCATCTTCCCACCAACACGTTCAGTCATCTCATCCATCTGTTGGCACAATGGGAAGTACTTCCACTAATGTTGCTCCTATTCTGGCTTCTCCTGTTGCTGCTGCTGCACCTGCACCTGCACCGATAGGTAAAATCGTTATTTATTTTTCATATATGTCTTCATTACAAATGTAAATTGAAATATATCATGCATCCACAGGTCCATCTTTTGAGATGAAACAATGCGCCTTATTGGTGGAGGATGGGTTCCTTGAACCAAGATTGGTGGCCCTTGGTTCAGTTCAGGAAGGGGCTTCTACCATCCACAGTGTGCCTTTGGCACCTGGTTTATTGAGAGTGGTGGTAGAAGAGATTCGAGATGCTGATGCTCGAGTCCCTGTGCCTACTGATGAGGTATAGCAAGTGGGACAGGCCCTTCACACATTCATTGCTTGGCCCCAACATTTAGTCAGACAAGTTTCTAAAAAGGTATGTATGTAATTTTTTATGTTAATGACTTCTCAAAATGTTATTTCTATACTAATCAATATTGTTTTAAACATGTAGGATGTTCAGAAGCCTAAAAGTCGTGCTGCTTCTGAACATACTAAAGGAAAACAAGCAGCTCTCCCAAAAAATCCAATTGTTGAGTTGATCCATGCCTCTGCAGAATATTATGGCAACTCCTTTGAGATTCACCGGGATGCTAGGAGATTTGGGATAGATAATGCAAGGTTCCTCTCTACATTTCATACGCCGACATCTCGGAGGTCACATTGGGTAATAGGGATCTCAACATCTCTATTTTACAACTTTGGACAATGTAAGTACATATTTATTATTATAATTTCAATTTCATTATTTAATATATAAAATGTTATTATTTTTCAGTTTTTAGGATGATGGATGAATTGGCTGAGGAGCAGGGAGCTTCAGATGTTTATGGATTTTTTGAGCCTCAATCAATCCAACAAGCTGGAAATAAAAGGGAAGAAGTCCAAAGATATATCCAAAATTGGATCCAGGCATCTAAAAGGCAGATATATCTTGGAGCTTATTTATTCCAGTAAGTCAATATAAGTTTATTATTGTTTTTATTGTGATTGAGTTATATTCTAAACATTTTATTTTTCTAGGCATCATTGGCAATTCTTCCTCATCGATCGTCCGTAGAAGACGGTATACTCGGTTTTGTTCTTTGAATAAAAACCAGATACTCGATTTGAAGAATATTTTGAATAGGTAAGTATTTTAAAGTTTGTGTTTTCAAATATAAGTAATGTTCATATATTGACTAATAACTTCTCAACAGTGCTATTAAGGTGTGCAATACCATTGATGGAATGCACATCAGCAAAGCCACTAACCCACATTGGGAAATCCTACATGTAAGGTTACTTTTAATTCTCTAATATCACTATAATATTGAATATGTATTTTTCACAACTAATGACTTGTTTAATTGATTATAGGTTAATAGACAAATAAGCACAGTAGCTACGAATGTGGCTACTACGTAATGTATTGGATGTGGCTTATAGTTTTGGGAATATCGTAGATACTTGGAGACAAAGTTAGTCCTCCAAAACCCTATTCCTCCAAAACTCTATTGGTAAAGTTTCCTACTTTGTCATACTTAACATACTTTCATTTTGTTCCAGGTATTCAATGATACACAGCCCTAGCCTAAAGAGTCTATCGACCAAGTCAGAGAAAAATGGGCACAAAAGTTTTTAGACATTAGAAATAGGCAACAACAGTAGTAATTTTATTGTAATTTTATTTATACATTTGTAATTATGTGTAAATAGATCAAATTTAAATAACTATTGAATATATATAATTAATTTCAAATGTTTTGAAATTTAGCTAATTGAGATGTGTTATATATGAAATTGTTTGCTGGTTTGCTTGATATGCAGGTACTAAAATTTAGGGAAAATGAGAAAATTAGAAACTGCATATCAGATTTAGCATAGACTTTCTACGTCGGTTGGACATATAATCGACGTAGAAAAGTATGTTCATTTTACAACGTCGGTTGTTTGTGTAACCGACGTTGTATGGTCATGTAATATTCAACGTCGGTTTACTTTGAACCGACATAGAAAATATTACTTTTAACGACATCTCATTCAACGTCGGTTTTGGGGCCGTCGTGAAAATATCCTCAGAACCGACGTGGAATATGGTTCCTGTAGCAGTGTTTAAGACAAAGCAATAATTAGAATGAAATATTGATACTAATTCAAACTATAATAAAAATAAATAAATAATTAACAATTAAATGAAAAATGTATTCAGTTACCAATTAAAATTTAAAATGAATAAGCAGTTGATATACTGGCCTCCATGATTAAATTAGAATTTAAAACTAATTGCATTGAAAATGAAACTAGATGAATGTATGCTGGAATTATAAAATATTGAATTTAAATTAAAAATAAAATACTAATAAAATTACTGGAGTGTGAAGAATAAATGGATAAGTGTGAGGGTGTGAATGTGAATGTGAGAAAGTAGAGCATACAAAATTTAAATTATTGTCAAGAATTAAATAAAATGAAGGCTAAAATACGAAATAATGAAATTAAATAAATTAAAATGAAAGAAAAAAAAACCAAGAAATTGTAGCAGGAGCTCCTAAAACTTTCCGCAACTTCACTCCAAATTAACAACAAAACTATAATGGAGAAAAAAAAAGAGGAAGAAGAAAGACTATTGCTCTAGTGAAGTCCTTTTTGCCTTGCATCTAAATCTCCTATTTATAGAAAATTAACCAAGGTCTTATTACAAATAAAAATCTGAAAATTAATTACAATTCAAATCAAATATTTTTTTCCCCAGATTTGATTTTGCTGATTAGGAGATTCTCTGCTAAGAATAGAAATAATTGCTCCTTCAGAATAAATTTAATGCTTCTATTTGATTGCGAATTTGGATTTGCAGGAAGAGAATTCTAAAAATGAGGAGTTGGTTATGCACGAATTCCAATTTTCAAATGAAGTTGGCCCACACATTGAATGTCACATTGAATGCACCTAAGTTGCACCTCCTGTTGGTTTCATGATAAATGGGCCGCAAAGAATTTAATTTAGAAGATTGAAAAAGTTTTTCCCACCGAAGCACATTGGGCTCATCTCAAAATAACTTCAAGATATGCAATATGAATGTATGAACGTATGTTTTGATATTAAAAATATGTAAAATGCAATATATTGATTAAACTTAAATTATGTCATTGTTTTTATGAAAACATGCAAAATGCATGGTTTAAGAATAGAAAAAATGGCTTAGAAAGTGTTCTTAGATCAAGAAATAAAGAGTATAATGACATACATCAGGATGTTGAGTTGAAGGAAGAGGACATCAACACAATTCTCTATGCTCAACCTAGGCCTCGCAACGCCTCTCCCCTCGAGCTAAGGAACTTCTTGAGGAGTTCTAGCTTGATGGCTTTGGGGAGGGTCATCCACAATGTCCCCTTCAACATTGTGCTCCCTAAAACTGGGTCGCAGGACCACGTGACGAAAAGGGACAAGTTCGTCCTATTCAACGTGATACAAGGGACGAATGTGAACGTCCCTCAACTCGTTCTTGAGTACTGGCAGGCAGCTCTTAAGGACCACTTCTCTTGGAAGAAGTCGAAAACTCCCATTCCCTACGAGTGTCTCTTCTCCAGAATCATCAAGCTCTAGAAAGTTCAAACAAAAGACCTTCTGAGGAATCGCATGATAAAATGCATAAACAAGATCTAGAGGGGAGTGAATAGATCTTTCAAAAAATTAGTTTGTTAAAAACACGATTTAACCTATTGATTTTTCGTTTCCATATTCAATTGAGTGAATTAAGATGCAGATTGTAAAACCCAAAAATCAACAAAGTGCAGAACAGAAAATAAAGAAGTGTATGAATGATTTATACTGGTTCACTCACTCTTTCACAAGAGCTACATCCAGTTACCTAACCACAATTAAACTTTCACTAAACAGAAAATTTGTTCTTACAATCCTAGTAAGCCTACGAACTACCAAGAACACAAGTCTTGAACCCTACAAGACTTGTACCCAACCACTGTAGAACCTATCGCAGTTCCTCTGGATAATACTAATCTGGAAACAAACACAAAATATAGATCAAGAAACAAGATCACCTGGTATGTTTATGACAAAGAACAATTTCTGAAAAACCAAGTGCAATCTCCTAATGCAATCCCCAATTCACAATTTGATGATAAAAGAAATCAAATCTTGGATGCCCACCAATCTGTTATTGCCCAGAAAATACTCTCTAGTTTCGCGTTTCAAAAAGATATGTAAAATTATATTTAATTTTCGTAATCCAAACTATTTATAAAGAGAGAGGTTTTCATAAAAACTGTCAGTTTTAACTCATTAAAAACTTGACTTAATCTGTTAATTTTACTTAACAGTGAAATTAATGGATCAGTACAGATTTTTAATGAAGTACAAATAACAAACATGTTTCACACACTGAGCATAGATTAATAAATCTATTGAGAAGTAATCTCAACATATTAAAACTTATCTTAAAAATTTTCAAGATCCTGAGTAATTTTGACACACTAAATTGATCCTTTAATCAGTTAAAATACCAGCTGAAGTCAATTATGTTACTTCATATGTATTTTAACATATTAACACAATCTTTTAATCTATTAAAATTGTGCAGATGATTAAGATAATTTCTAAGATAGTTTATATTATGAAATCCAGATTTATATATTGGTCACCTAATTGATAATGGAAGAAAGCTTACATAGCATCCTAAAAAGAGAAAATACATACTGCAAAACATCATGAGTTGAGTAGACTTCATCAAATCATCAAAGCTTTGACCAACCAAAAGGCTTCATTCTCATCAATCCCTCCTATTTGATGAAGGCAACTAAACATAGTCGTCTAGGATGATATCCAATGTAGAGCTTGAAACAAAATCTAAAAGCAAACAAGCCAAGGCATGTACATACAACAAAATGTCATTTTACAACATAAGATACTGCAAAACTGCATATTGCAGCAACATTAACATAAATTCTAGTACACAATAGCCTACAATAACAATGATATAATAAGACATAATAGCCCTGCAATAACAGCAGCACAACACTTAAATAGTGAACAAAAATAAGCCCTACATGATACAATAATAGTGACAACAACCCCTATAACAACACAATATCAATGATAACATCACACAAATACTCTCCCCCTTTGACTTCATCAAATGGAAGAAGAGAATACCAAAACAAAACAGTTCACATAGTTATCAGAGAAGAATACAGTAGTTAAAATTATGTAGTACAACAGCAGTAACAACAATATCACAGTAAGAACAGATTAAAAAGCAGAGTAACAGATTAAAATGTTCAGTACAACACCAAATTTAAACTGTTCTAAAAACATCCAAAATGAAACAAAAGGAAAATGCAATGCAAATGAATGAAATGTATTATGCGCATGCATCATCTTCACGAATATTGAATGACCCCATTTACTAATATAATTCCTCAAGCTGAAAATCAATATGTTGAAATCTTGCCTCACATACTTAATGGTGCATTTTCTGGTCCTGTGATAGCTTATCCATCTGAGTCAACAACAACTTTTTAAATGGGGATAGTGGGATGCCACTATCAACAGGAGGAATGTAAGGTATAAGTGCATTGTTTCTAGCTTCTGCAGCAACATCTGTGTTGCTTGTACCAGCCTTATCAGCTCCAGATTCACCATCTCCCCCTTTATAGGACCACTTATCATTTACCTTAATGAATCTCATCTCTTAAAGTGTGGAATTTGAGACTTCATGTGTACTCTTAATAACTTCAAAAAGTTCATTGTCTAGATCAACACCATAGTGAGCAAGAATTCTTGAAACAAGGATTGCATAAGGAAACCTAGAATGGAAGGCGTGCATATTTTTACTATGTTTCTTTAGCATATGAATCCAATTAATTTTCAGCCTATTTGCAATGCAGTACATCAACACTAAGTTGTCCTTTGTGAGTAAAGCATGATTACTCCCCCTAGGAGTGATCTGCCATGCTAAGAAGTCTTTCCCCAATCTTTATAACCCGAGCATGAAGACTCTTCATAGTTGAAGATGGATTCCTTAAATAGCTTTTGTAGAATTGGATTTTATTAAAATTTTCAGCGGCACCTGTATTTCCCTTGCCAACCACAATACCCTCATTTTTCAACCCATCAATTTGTTTCCATTGTGTAGGAGAAACCTCAATTTTTACACCCTTCACTTCATATTTCAAAACCACACCATCAAAGTCTAGGTTAGTATAGAATACCTTTATTAAGTTTGGATATATAGTTCCATTCAACTCTAGAAAAGTTTGCAAATATTGATACTTCAGCAATTTCCTCAAACCTTCAAATTTCTCCTCCTTCAGCTAAGAAAACTTCAACATTTTAGGAATATTGACGGGTTTCCTGGTTATTTTCTTCAAGTACAGCTGCATCTTCTCTTCATTTCAACTGAACCAAGTTTCAAGCTGACTAGCAACATTAGTTGAAGTAGAACATTTCCTTTTCCTAGAAGATTCACCACGAGAAGCACTCTTTCTGCTCCCAACTCCAAATATTTTAACCCCTTTTCTCGGTGGAGTTTGAGAGGAAGACATGGTTGCACATATTTTTTTTCAGAATGAGAGTACAGTAGCATGAATGAATGAGAATGAAAAGCAGAGTACGAAATAGAAACTCTATTTAATGGGTTATATGCATGTGATTAATATAGGAAATATTAAGTGCATTTAGAGACTCAATCACCTCACAAATGCAATAGATGTTAAATGCAATGAATGGGTTGAATGATGCAGATAAAAACAACACGTTATCAGACTTAGAGCCCAATGAAAATCAGAACTTGGCAAAAATATTTTGAATTTCAACTAAATTGATAAAAAAGCAATTAATTCAGTCAACAATTGCAATAAAAAATTTATTCAATAAAAATCAAATATGTGTATGATTCGTAACAAACATTTACAGTAGTAAAAAATTCATTTACTGTGCAATAAAAGATATTAAAATGAAACTTAAAATTGATAGTACAGGAATTTTAACACATTATTTCGATAAAAGAATAGATTAAAAACTGGTAACATTAAGCAATTAAACAAATTTAACATGTTGAAAACACGAACTAACAAACTAAAAATCACAGAACAAAGAGTAATGTAGATTATACAATGTTTGAAACATCATGAATTCCTAAAGAAATTCTTAGAAAATTAAATATGTCTCTAGACAAAGGTTTAGTTAACAAATCAGCCAATTGATTGTTAGTATCAATGAACTTAATTTCAATATCACCTTTTAGAATATGGTCTCTTATAAAATGGTTCCTAATTTCAATATGTTTAGTTTTTGAATTGTACACGATTTTAAGTCAGATTAATAGCACTTGTGTTATCACACATCAAGGGTACCTGACCAAGATTAACACCACAATCTTGCAGCTGCTGCTTAAGCCAAATGATTTGATCACATGCACTTCCAGCAACTATGTATTATGCTTCTGTAGTGGATAAAACAACACATGTTTGCTTCTTGCAGCTCCAAGACACAAGGCTGCTTCCAAACATATGGCATGTTTCACTTGTGCTTTTCCTATCTAATTTGCATCCTGCAAAATCAGAATAAGAGAATCCAACTAAAGAGATAGATGCACCATTAGGATACCATAATCCAACATGTATAGTTCCTTTTAAGTATTTTAGAATCCTTTTGGCAGCAATGAAGTGTGATTCCTTAAGAGTAAATTGAAACCTGACACACAAGTATACACCATAATGTCAGGTCTACTAGCTGTCAAATATAAAAGAGAACCAATTAAACCTTTAAATTTAGTAGAATCCACATTCAATCCATTCAAATATGCATCAAGATAACAATTGGTAGATGTTGGTGTTGTAGCTTCTTTGCAATTTTCCATTTCAAACATTTTTAGCAAGTTCGCACAGTATTTTGATTGAGATAAAAATATCCCATCCCTCATTTGCTTGATCTGCAGCCCCAAGAAGAATGATAGCTCTCTCATCATAGACATTTCAAATTCACCTTTCGTAGCTAACACAAATTCTCATTAGTTGATCCAAATATGAAGTCATCATAGACTTTAATTGAAATAACATCATTATTTGATCTTTAGGAAAAGAGTTTTATCAACTTTACCATGCTCAAAGCCTTTAGAGAGAAGAAAATTGCTTAACCTCTCATCCCATAGCCTAGGTGCTTGTTTAAGTCCATAGAGAGTCTTTTTTTAACTTGAATACATGGTCTGGTCGAGAATGGTCTTCAAAACCTGGTGGTTGAGAAACAAACACCTCTTCCTCAGTGTATCCATTCAAGAATGCACTCTTCACATCCATTTGAAAGAGCTTGAATCCACACATGGAGGCATAAGGAAGTAGAAGTCTAACAGCTTCCAAACGTGCCACTGGCGCATATGTTTCTCCAAAAACAATCCCTTCCTCTTGATTATATCCTTTTGCAACCAACCTTGCCTTGTTTCTTGTGATGACTCCATGTTCATCCATTTTGTTCTTAAAAACCCACTTTGTTCCAATAACATTTATATTTTCAATTCTAGGAACAAGAATCCAAACCTCATTTCGAACAAACTGGTTTAACTCCTCTTGCATTGTTGAAATCCAACTTTCATCCAATAAGGCTTCATTAATGTTCTTGGGTTCTAACAGTGAAACAAAAGCCATTGTTTTACAAAAATTATTCAAAGAGTGTCTAGTAGTTACTCCTTTGTCCAATTGACCAATCACATTGTCAATGGAGAGTCTCTTAGTATTCTCCACTCTTTAGGAAATTAATTGTTTTCTTCTTCATTTGTACCTGCAGACTGGTTGTTTAACAGATTATCTGATTCATTTAACAAATTGTCCTGATGATTTAACTAGTTATCAGGATCATTTAACATATTAGAATTTTGTAGACTGGGAAGAATTGGCTGATCATCATCACTTGCAGAAACCTTTTGCAAATTTGCAATCACTGGATTAGCTTCATCAAATACCACATGTACAAATTCTTCAATAGTGAAATGCTTTTTATTATAGATCCTATATGCATGGCTATTTGTTGAATATCCTACAAAAATACCTTCATCAGCCCTAAGATCAAACTTACCAATGTTCTCTTTGCCTTTTATTAAAACACAATATTTACACCCAAAAACTTTGAGATGATTAATGTTTGGTTTGCTCCCTTTAAACAGTTCATAATTTATTCTTTTCAAAATAGGTCTTATGAGCACTCTATTAAGAACATGACAAGATGTATTAATCGCATCGGCCTAAAAATATTTAGGAAGAGAAGATTCATTTAACATGGTTCTAGCTAATTCTTCTAGAGGACTATTCTTTCTCTCTACCACTCCATTTTTTTGTGGAGTCCTAGGTGCAGAAAAATCATGTTTAATCCCATGTTTAGAACAAAAGGAGTCAAATTTCTCATTATGAAATTCCCCATCATGATCACTTCTTATGGAACCAATGCAAACATTTTTCTCATTTTGCAGAACCTTGGCCAGTCTTTTATAAAGGCTGAATAATCATCATTCTTGGATACCAAAAATAGAGTCCACGTATGCCTAAGGAAATCATCTACAATGAAAAATGCATAATAATTTCCACCAAGAGTTGCAGTTCTAGAAGGACCAAAAAAATCCATGCAAAGCAATTCAAGCGGTCTAGAAGTAGACACAAAAATTTTCAGTTTAAAAGATGTCTTCACTTGCTTACCCATTTCACATACATCACACATTTTATCATTTTCAAACTTAAGCTTTAGTAGTCCAATAACAAGTTCTTGTGCAGTAAGTTTATTTAGATAATGCATATGAATGTGTGCAAATCTTCTATGTCGTAGCCAAGGATCTTCATCTTTTGCAAGCAAGCAATTAATCTTAGAAGATGCATTTTCTAAATCAACCATATAAATGTTTTCTATGCATTTACCAACAAACAAAAATTTTCCATATTTGGCATCACAAATAAGACAATGTTTTGACTCAAAAGTAACTTTTAAACCTTTATCACAAAGTTGACTTATACTAAGTAGATTGTGCATCAAACCATTAACATAAAGCACATCATTAACTGTAATTGAGTAGTCTCCTCCAATGCTTCCACTTCCAAGAATTTTCCTTTATTATTGTCACCATAAGTGACATGTCTAGCAGGTTTCAGTTGCAGCTTTATGAACTTCCCTTTATCACCAGTCATGAGCTTAGAACAATGACTATCAAGATACCAAAGTAGCTTCCTTGAGTTCATAGGCACCTACAAAGCAAATCAAAAGAGAGAGTGTGGTACCCCTATTACTTTGGGTCCAAAGGGGTTATCTTTCTCACATTTTGGCATCCATTTATTTTTACCATAAGGAATATCATACAATTTAGCTTTACAAGTTTTTACACTATGTTCCGTTATCATGCAATAAAAACAAGTAATGAAAGGAGTGTAATTCTGATTTTTATATGTAAAAGAGTTCTGAAACTTCTTATTTTTGCTTTTAAAACCAGAATAATAACCTAACCTAGCTTTATCTATAACGTATCTTTGAGAACCTAAGATAACATCTAAATTATCTTTTCCCATGATCAATTTTGAGCATGATTTTATAAGATAATGAATTTTCTCTTGCAACATATCACTGTTATCACACTTCTTATTTAAGTCATGCTTATTTTCATATGCATTTCTTAGTTTTTTCAAAATCAGATTTAGTTTGTTCCTACTGTTTTTCCAGTTTAGTAACTTTGTTTTCTAGCTAGTTATTTAGGCCTTTTAATATGTTATTTTTTTGAGCTAAGTTATTAACTTTTTCATACATCTCATTAAAGGCATCTAACAACTGGTGATAGTTTTCTTCAATCTAAAAACTTGCAGTACTTACATTGTTGATGATTCATAACCAGCCATCAAGCACATATTCACTTCTTCATCTTCCTTTGAAGATGTACTAGATGCTGAATCATTATCTTGTCAAACAACATAAGCTTTTCTGAATTTTGTAGCTTTTTCTGGTTTCCAGCCACTGGATTTTTCTTTGTTTTGAATGTTTAGACATTCAACTTTGATATGATCTTGTTTACCACATCCAAAACATGTAAATTTAGGATAATTAAAATAAGATTTTCTTGGGTACCTTTTTTATGAGGAATTTTTGTCTTTCTGCTTCTTTTTGAAAAACCTGTTGAATTTTCTTACTAACAGGTTTAAATTGTTTCATCCAATTCTTTTTCACTGGATTCAATTTTCTGAACCGTAACTTTCAGGACAATGCTCTTTTTCTTTTTATTATTACTCTCCTATTCATTTATTCTATTAATTTCCAGTTCATATTCCTTATAATTTAGCATATAAATTATAATATATTTTTTAATAAAATAAATATTATATAATTAGTTGAGCTAGTCTAAACCACTTAAACAGTAGACTAAATGGGATTGGAAAAAGAAATCCAGATTAAACCTATTTCATACTATATCATCAAGCTTTAATGGAACAAAATAAATAAATGCATTTCTTTGCAACCAACAAAATGAGTGAACCCCACTAACTTTCCCACAATTCTACAGAAAATGCATAGTTTGTTTAGACTCGAATTTTCACTTATAGGAATTTTAAATACATTAAATTTAAATTATTTTATTTTTAAATATTGTATTTTAATAAATTTATTTAAATTTATTTAGATAAAATATTTTAATTATCATTAAATGCAAAAAAATTAATATTAAATAATATTTAATAATTTAAAAATATCATTTGATAATGTTTTTTAATTGACGTGGGAAAAAGTTATTTTTTGTTTAAGAATTATTCTTTGTTTAAGAATTATTCTTTGTTGACATCAATAAATATTACTTTCAATCGATGTTAAGCATAATTATCATAGTTAATAACCGATATTAAAAAAATCTCTGATTAATATTGAACAAAATAATTATTGTAAAAGTTATTAAATAATTGTTTAATTTGATATTTAAAAAATAAATTCTTATGCTTAAACCTTTGTCAATATTACTAAAACATTATGTTTAGCATATGATGTATATGTGGATTATATATAAATTTTAGTCGAGTTAATGATATCTCAACCAAAATTAAACTGACAAGACATCAGTCAATAAAGAAATTAATGATTGCATAAACTAATAGGCTACTTTTATTATTAACTCATATTCTTTTTATTTTCTCTTTATTGGTAACATTTATTTGAAACCATCAATTTTGACGAGTCTCATCTCTTATTATGAGACTCACTCTCTTTAAAAGTGAGATCAACCAAAATTAATAAGATTCTAATAAGTTTTAGCCCATCATAAAGAGTGTCATAAAGAAAGTGTCAAAAAGAGTGTTAATAGCATTCTTCTTCCTTTAGTTAAAGTCCAGGTTCTATATAATTTTAGGATTTTGCTTCCAGCACCACCATAATTATCACCTGTGCCACTCAACTATCTATTTCCGCTACCCTCCACTCACTTTCGCTTCTCTTCCTGATTGCTTAATTCAAAATGTCTTTCTAGATTTTAACTTCTGAAAACATGCTATAAATTGGATGGCCTAAAAAGCATATCATATGAAAACTAGTTCTAAAAACATATCATTTGGATTTTTTTTTAGAAAGTTTGTTTCGAAAAGTTTCTAAGAATTTGTTTTCGAAATTATTTTGGAATAAGTCATTGAAAGGTCACCATTCAAATAGAGTATAAGGGTAACGTAGCCATTTCCAAAATTATGCAAGTGTAGTTAGTAATTAGAGGAGTACAATAAACAAAAACCTAATTTTAAGATATGGTGCTCGTTTTTTTAATGAGTTATGATTTTGAGTTTAAAACTGTAGCTATATAATAATGTTTTAGTTTTTTCTTTCTCTACTCCATACTTTCAATCTTCATTTTATAATATTAAAAATTTCAAAATTATTCTTATGCTTTTTTAATGTTTTTGAGTGATATGAGTTCATGGAATCCAGAAGTGAAAATATATTTAAAATTTTAGCTTAATTCATAGTTATTTTTAACTTCTAAATTACAGAATTTAGAAAAAAAATTAATTACCAAACTAAGTAATTCAAAAATAAAAAATGTACTTGAAATTGACCTTGAAATTATATAATACAAAAGATACTTTTAACTTCCAGATTACACAATCTGGTTTAGCTTTCAAATTATACAATCTGGTTTAGCTTCTGAATTACACAATCAGATTTAGTTTCCGAATTATACAATCTGATTTAACTTTTGAATTATACAATCGAAAAGTTAATTAAATGCAACTGATTAAAAGATTAAGAGATGACTTCTAGATTAAAAGGTAAAGAGAGTGACTTCCATATTGAAGAAAAAAAAAATCAAATTAGCCATTAAGGGGTGCGACAACCGTTGGGTGTTTTGTTCTTCTTGATTGTCTCTGGGTTTCGCTTGAAGTAATGGAGGTGTAGAAAGAAACACCCCCATTGCTTTGCGTCATATCAGTGGGAACCTGGAATTTAGCCCAACAACCGTGTAATGCATATCACCACAATTCTAAAGACTCTCTCAAAGTAAGAAAGGCTCAAAAGTAGACAACTTTGTGTTCCCTCTTGAATTTATAGAGGATTAAGTTCAGAACATGCTTTAGTACAGTTAACATCCCATATTCCAAATCACTCATTGTATATCATCATCTCATGACATTCAGAGATCTTTAGTGTTTATAAATCAATATGCCGTCAAAGTTGTATCTACGCAGTTAGAAGGTAAATTTACTTTGCTGGTCACATTTACACTTTTTCATGCATCTTAATAGCTAATGTCTTCTCTTTTCTAGCAAACTGTTTTGAAGTATGATTTATTTTTTCATGTTGAACATCTATAGCATATGATTGAGAACCAGTCTACTATAGGAAGCTACACTGCACCAAGTTACCGAAGAACAAATAAATTAGTTTATCTCTGGCATGCTGCCTATTAATGATACATTAACAAGAAAAGTAATTGTTTCCCTGGTACCTGTGTATGTGAATTCAAACCAAGACATGACATAAGTATATCCTATGTTTGGCCCAAAATCAATGTAAACTACATATATTGTATTACTCTCTCTTCGATTTGGAGAGAGCTTTCTTCCTCTGTGCAAGCATGTACGTATACATGTGAGGACTACCTGCATAGAATTATGCCACTCCACTCAGTTAAAATACAGTCAGTGAAATAAATATGATATTACCTAAGGTCACCATTAACAGTGAAAAAGATACTATGTTCATGCCTGGAACGTAGATTCCCATTGCAGCAATCGCGGCACAAAAGTAATCAAATGATGAGTTCCATTTGTTTGGCATCCTTATGCAATACTTCTCAGAAGCCTGAAAATACTGTCATTAACTCCAAACTCCAACTTATTGAGAAACCATCTTATTAAATATTTTCACCTTAGTGTATCATAAGTAATAGACTATTCTCCTCCATTTCTATTTTATCATTTTAGGAATGCTACGAAATTACAGATGTCAAGGTTTCCAAATATTAACCGACAATGATTCAACTTTCATGAATCCCATTCTCTTAGAAGATTTGTCCTTTGCAAAATGATTTATGAACTAGGGCAGAAGATCTAGATAGATATTGATTATTAACAAAGACAACACACAGCTTGCAGCTTAGATTTAAGGATACTAAAGGCTTTGTGGACATTTAGTATTCAAATTATTTACCTTAATGAATGGTAAGGCGATGTATATTAGACCAACTTCACTGCTTATGCCTGTTGGATACAGAACTAGGAAGCTGCTATATCTGCAAAGGAATAATTTGTAGTTGATATAAGAGAAAAAATTGAGGTGGCTAGTACTATACTACATGAACAAGGCTTAACAATCAAACTTCGTACCTAAGCCACAAAAGCCATGATGGAGTAAATCCAAAAGTCTCTTTAAATCCAAAGAAAGAATACCGAATGATCTACACTTACAACAACAAAGTAGATAAATATTTATCTTCATTAATACTTCTCTTACCTTTTTAATCAATGACTTCACAGCAGAAACAAAAGGGATATGTATACCACAAACAAATGAGGAATTACGGAGGAAAATAGGGCACCAAGCCAAAAGGTTTTCTGTCACCCCAGTCAAAGCTTCAAATTCCATACTAATAGGTTCTTCTAAGTTTTAACCATCAAATCTAAACATTTAACATTTTCATGCAAGACATACTCAAGTAATTAATTATTGGCATCGTCAATCTCTAGTTTATTTTCCTTTGTTCCGCTTTGGCAGCAGCCTTTTTATGACGTCTTCAGATTGCCTGGACAGTTTTTTGGCAGTAGAAACATGAATCTTTTGCTAGTATAATTTGACTCCCAAGTTCAATAAGGAGTGAAGCATATATAATTATATATCCATTCACAAACGTAAAAAGAATAGATCCCAGGATACTCAGTTCAATATCTATCCTCTTAATGCACTTATATATCTTACCCATAGTTATCAATCTTGGATTCAACATGTAGCAACTTTCTCTGAAAACGTTATAGTGAATCAAGAACATAGTAAAATATGACGGTGAAATTAATAGGAAAAGAACACAACAAATTAGAAAAAGATTGGCAGAATATATAAACTGGGAAGTCTAAGAAATTGACAAACAGAAAACCGAAAAAAAAAATAGTCACATAAGGTGTAAAGGATCTGAAGTTAGAACAGAGGTAACACTTATAATTTGTAGCAAGTAAAATCATCTTCATACAATACAGGAAGTGTTCTATAACTTATAACCATGCTGCAGAAGTTCGTCATGACGAGCTAATATCAAACAAAATAACACAAAGGGAAGCAGATAATTTGAATAGCACATGAACGAGCAATAGTAAAGACTTGCCTCTGTGATGGACCAGCTGATAAGTAGGGAGGTAACAAGCACATGAGACCGAGTCTGGCAATAAAAGATGCGACAACTTTTCAATAGAAGAATGACTGAATGCTGAATAAACAAATTAAATGCGTTCAACAAAAATAAAATAATTAAAAAATTTCTTCACCTCAGGAAAACTCCATAAAATGCCCCAGGTCAGGAACAGCCTTGAGCTTATCTGTGGTAACGTGGCTGTTATTGGAGATCTCACCAGTCCTTCACAAGAGAAAATAACACAGAATTTCATAAACAAACCAACTCTAACTTCAATTTCATTTTCATTAAGCACAACGCCACACATCGAGAAGAGATTACTCACCTACTAAACCATGAAGAATCTAGCACACCATTCAACAGAAAGCCAACCAAAATAAATAAATAAAACGTTAGAAAAAACTTGAGATAATTCCAACACCAAACTTGAACATACTCCTAGAAAACAATCAAAAGGGTGTGTCCATAGTTCAGAAAAATCAAAACCATTTGGAACAAATACCTCTAACACAGCAGCTGTTTGAGCAAAAAGCAGAGGCTTTTCTGCTGCATTGTAAACATGCTCATGACCCGATTCGTTCAATGTCTTGAGAACAAAATACAGAACTTGACACCTGAACAAATTGAGAGAGAGAGATAGCTGAGAAAGTGCAAGAGCTGAATCAACCATAATGATATGGATAGAAGGGGTGAGTGAGTGTACCATCCAAACAAAACCGTCCAATTGTAAAGGGAGAGATAGAGGCGCCTTATAAGTGAGAAAAAACCAGCCATGAAGAGAGAGATCTAGGACAAGACGAAGAAACAAGAGTGCAAAATTCAAGATCGAAGATGAATATTTTAAGGATGTGTTAAAGGAGATTTGACGTGGAAGTGTGTCTAGTTACAGATTTTAAAAGGGTTCAGTTGGGAAGCTCAACTCCTCAACTACTTTTGTATCTTATAATAAACATGACACTGGGAATGGGAACTGAGATTTTTTTTTAAATATTATGTTTTAAAAGTTATATACATACGTACATTATTTACAGTTAATTATTTATGTTATAATTTGGTTTCCGAAAAA
Organism: Lablab purpureus; assembly: GCA_030347555.1. Lineage (NCBI taxonomy): Eukaryota > Viridiplantae > Streptophyta > Magnoliopsida > Fabales > Fabaceae > Lablab > Lablab purpureus. Next base: position 37,511,515 of record CM059256.1, read on the forward strand.
TCAAATTTTGATCTTAGTAGGTGAGCACAATTTGTTATTCAGAATTCGGTATCCCATAATCGAATTTTGAATAGTAAATTTTAATTTTTTTTCATTAAGTCACTCAAAATTTGATTTTCTGGGAATTTGAGAGATTTTTTTATTTTCTTTTTTGCTTTATGTCACTCGAAATTCGATTTTCTGAAATCAAATTCTGAGTTTTCTTTTTCTTCCATAATCTGTCTGCGAAGTGAAAGAAAAATATACGAGAATAACTGTTTATAGACATGAAAAAAAAATTAAAAAACTTACTTAAAATTTAGCTTTCGAGAAATCGAATTAATATATTTTGCTTAAAATTTTGATTATCCAAAAATTAAATTCTAAATACCAAATTGTGTCATAGTAAATTAGAATTCTGTTATCTGATAATCGAATTTTGACATTAACAATAAACCATTATATCTACGTAAATAATCTAGTCATATATATATATATAATTTTTTTAAATAGTAATATTTAAAAAAATAACTCGGGAAACAGGAATAAAATATGAATATATCTAATTCGAATCATCAATGTGATTTTTTGTAAATTTTATTATCGTAATTAGAATGATAGTTGTTTGAATATTCATATATTCAGTGTACAAAAATTCATCATATTAATATTGTTTTGAGTAAAAATATATTTTAAATATATTAACCAAATATTAATTACAAGTGTTTAATTTATATTTAAGCGGATGATAATAATTTATAACATATAAATCACATGTCATTATTCTATTTTTAAACATTTAGATCTTCATTTTAGTTTATTTTATCTTCTGTTGCTTTATCAGTAATGTGACTTCTGATTGACAATGTTGAAGATTTCAACTTAATCAATTTTATTAGGAACACTTTTACTTAGTTCTCTTCATTGATAATTCTCTTTATCCAATCATTTTTTTTCATTGATTTGTGTAAAATCGATTTCATAGTATCATTATTTTTTTCTTTTTCTCTTCTTACTTAATCTTTCTTTTAAACATCTTATCTTTCTAACTAATTAGTTCTCTTCCACAAGTTGTCAAGCCAATAAATTACTTGATTTTAGTGGCAAGAAATTTGTTCTTTTAAGTTAAGATTCTTATAAAAATAGATTATTAATCTTACTTTAACTTATACATGCATCACTTCCTTTCTTCTTTCACATTTGTTAGGGGTGGGCAACAATGCCTTTTAAAATCCAATAAATATATTTGGAACAAATTTAAATCAAAGTACATGTTTTCTAAAAAGAATTGATTGTTATAAATCAAAATTGATATTTTCTAAAATAATTATATAAATCCAAATGTAGATCCATATGCTGAAAAATCTATCAAATTGGTGAAGTTTTATTGAGTTTTAAAAAATGAAAAAAATAAAATAAATCATAAAAATAGATAAATGGTACTTAGATACACTATTTCATACAGAAGAAATGGTGCTTAAAAGTACTATTTTGGTTTTAACCAGTAAAATTGTACTTATAATCACGTCTTTTGTTTTTTAATATTTTTATTTAATTTAATTGGAATGCATCACGTCACAATATCACTTTCATATTATTTTTTTCTCTCAGATACGTTTTCTTCTTTTTTAGATTTTCGGTTTTTTATTTTTTATTTTAGTTTTTAAATTTTAGATTTTGATATATTTAAAAATATAATTGATTTTCTTTAATTAATTTTTATATTTTATCATTTTTAATTTTATAGTTTTAATTTCAATATTCATGATGTAATTAATTTTTTAATTTAAAATTCATAATAAGAGAATAGAAATTTAATTTCAATTTTTTTATCTATATATTTAATTTTTTTATTATATTTTATTCAAATGATTGGTTTCCTTATTAATTTTTATTTATCAAATTATATTAAATTGATATTATTATTTTATTTAATTCTGAGTTCATTAATTTTTTATTTCTTCATTATAAATTACTTTTTATTTACTCAATTACATTACATTAACAACATAAATTTGAAAATAAGAAAATAAAATAAAAACCATAAAATTTAAGTAAAAACAACTAATTACATATTTAAATACATTAAAAACTAGAATTAAAAAAATCTAAAATTAAAAAATCAAAACCTAAAAGAAAGTCTTAAAAGAAAAAAAGAAAGGTATCAAAGTGAAATAGTCATCAGATGTACCATTTCACTTTAATTGAATAAAAAATATTAAAAATTTAGAAACATTTTTCAATGCACGATTTTATATAAATTTAATGAGTCAAAATCAAAATGGAACAATTTCTTAGATTTATCTATTCATCTAAATTTTTTTTCATTTTTATCCATTTTCATAAAACTCAATTAGAATTATATCTATTTAATAAATTTACCTCTTTTAGTACTACTTATTTAAAAAATTTAAAACATTTTGAATAGACTTAGTTAAACTATGTTGAGAAAAAGTTCAAACACTCTATAATTTTGAAGAATGCTAAAAATAATTAAATATTAAATAAGACGTTTAACTTTCAAATGAAGCGACTCCTTGAAACTATCAGATTATGGATGTATCATCGTCTGTTAGACGATACCTAAAAAGGTCATCAAATGATGAGTCATCAGATAATACGTTTTGGTCTTAACCAATGTTTGAAAGTTTGTTTTATGAAACTTTAACAGTTTGATGAACAAGTACAAGAGTAGCTTTCAGGTCACATCATGCCCTCCTTATGAAAAGTAAAAGTTGTTTTCTCATCAAATTTTTGACGCGTCTAAAATTTTGTTTTTTTCAAAGTACAACTGTCATGTATGAAGACGTTTCTTTCATCAAAAGAAGCAAAATTCATTGTTCAATGAAAGATAAACGCTGCAAGTTATCAAGATTTGTGTGAAGTTTGGAGGCACACATTTCTTGCATGAAGAACAACATTTAATCCATCAACGTAAAACCATCATCAAACGCAACAAGAAGTTTGCTCAAGACCAACCTATAGCTATAGCTGAAGATGTCAGAATAGATCTCTAACGACTAGTTGCTTATGCACTATAAAAGGAAACGTTTGCATCTTGAAGAAATACATACATACAAAAGCAAGATATAGAACACAAGCTGAGAAAATATGTTGTTGCAAGAAAATTCTCTAAGTTCTTTCTTTCTCTTCAAAGCCAACTTTAAAAGAACACTACTAGTGTTTCTTTAGCTACCTCTAAAAGTTGTGTCAAATCTCTTGTTTATCTGTAAGACGTAATTCTTCTAGTGTAGTTCAAAATCCTATAATTTAATCATAAATCTCTTTTTATATACTTGTTGAAATAAAAAATGACTTTGTATTTATTGAAGTGACTTTGTATGAAAGAATATTTGAATGAGTGACTTTGTATGAAAGAATACTTAAATGTATTATATAAAAAAGTTTTTTCAAAAACATACTCCTCTTAAAAGGTTGTGCTCTTTTATCCTAATGATTTTTTTTTTGTCATTTCTTCTGTCATCTTGCTCTTTTACCCTAATGATTTTTTTTTGGTCATTTCTTCTATCATCTTATGTTTCTCCTGGAGTATAAAGGACTTACTTGTTTCTCTCTTCTGGTAGCCATCAATGGAAAAGAGTTGAAAACTTAGTCTTCACATGAAGAAATCTCCATGAATTCAGGTTCTGGAGAAGCGGACTTGAGAGACCCTTATTAGAGGCAATGCTCAACATTCTATTCATCAATTCTCCTCCATTTGAAGGCTTCAACCTTTGCCACAACCTTTGCCATTTTAGTGTCTTCCAAAGCTTGCTTAAGGGCTTCAATGGTTCTGTGTAGCTTGTAGCAAAGCCTGTTGTACTCTTCCCTCGAGATACTGGTCTCAGATGATCCAACATGGTTCTCAACTCAATCACAATTGCAGAGCTACTCGTACTTCATCACTGTTCCCAAACACACCAAAGGATCCCAATGTTATGAATAATGTTTGGAGATAAAAAACAAGAAATGTCGAATAAAAATTCAGAGTAGATGCAATGCTATTTTAATTTATAAGTTAATATTTTACCTTCGCACCTCTCACAATCAACTCTCCATACATCTCACATACTCTTTATTATACATGTATTAAGGGTTAAAATCCTTCTATACAAAATATATTTAATATTTTTGTCTATCGATAAATTTATGTTTGCGATTTGTTAAAAAATTATTTTATAATAGTTTAATACTATAATATCAAAATTAATATATAGAAAATAAATTATAAGTAAAATATAATTATTTTAAATAAAATACAATATTGAAAGTAAACTATTAAATAAAAGTAAGAAATGTATATAATTCTTTATTTAGAATAAATAATAAATATGTTAATTAATTAAATTATGTGTCTAAAACTATATAATTGTATTAATTTGAGATATTCTTCGTCACTTATTCATACTAGTTAATATATTTTTTTTATTTTTTGTATTAAACCAGGTATACTTAATAATAAAGACTAAAAAATATGGTTAGAAAATATCAGAAATTTAACAAATATTTTTGTAAATACTGAGATATATAAATATATAAAAAGGAGGAGTACTTGGGCTCCTCTGAAAATGTTAATAACATACTAAGAGCTATATTAAAGTATAAAAAAAATATAAAGGTACATATATACATACGTACATCTCTATACCTACATTTCTCTTGATCATATATTTGATTTTAATTTCTAGATGGTTAAACATAAGAATCCAAATAAATAAATAAATTTTTGAGGAACAGCATTGACAGAGAAAAGAGTTAACATAGGATGAGAGACAAATTAATAAATTAATTAATGCCATATACAATCCAAAGAATGGTGAAGTTTAAAACTGCATAATCTTTTTGCCGAAAATACAATAATGCACATGATCATGACCCTTTTGCTGAAAATACCAAACTGGACACATTCCTATTCTTCTAGCAAATTTAGCTCCTTGAATGGTGATCTAGTATCAGAATTGGCTTCAAGTCTCTCTATCCTCTTGGGAGACTGAATAAACATATTTTCCTTTACAAGCAAATCATCATCCTTTTTCAAATCCATTAGTGGACTACCATTATCAAAAGACTGCACCAAGCTTCTCAACTTGTCCATTAATAGAGTGTCCGCAGTAGAGAACTCACAGATTTTGGCACTGAATTCCTGTATAAAACCTAACAAGCTTTCCCTTTCTGATGACAGTCCCGTGGCATTTTCAAGTACATTTCTATTCTCCATCTTGAGTTCCTGAAGCAAAGCATCTGACTTTCTTAATTTAGTCACCATTTGATCATTCAACTCCATTACTTTGGCTTGTTCTGCACTCAATTCTACTTCAGTATCAAATGCAAGTTGCTCTGATTGGATCTCGTTTTCCTCCTGCAATTTCAGTTTCTGCGGTGTAGCACGAATATCACCCTCAAGTTCCACTACCATCAACTTCTTCTCTTCAATTTCAAGTGCAGCTAGAATCCGAGACGCCGTAATCTTATCACAAGCTTCCCGGATGAGATTAATTTCAGCCTGTTTCTCCGTAAGCTGTAGAGAAAAGTTGGTAAACGAGTCAGTGAACTGCTTCTCCAGTGAAGTCACCTGCTTCATAAGTTCATCCATTCTCTTGTCTTTTCCTTTCATAAGCTGGACAAGACTATTTTTCTCATCCTCAAAGGTTCTTTCTATTGTGCCTTTCTCAATCGTACCACTTTCGAATTCCATGTGGAGCTCTTCTAGAATCTTGTCCCTCCCTCTTAGCTCAACATGTTGCTGCAGATAATCTAGGCTCCTCTCTTTCTCTTCTAACCTATAAACCAAATTGTCTTTCTCTTGCTTGAGGCTTTCACCAAAGTCTACTTGTGCAAGAAGTGAAGTTTCCAGTTCTCTACGCACCACATGATTTTCTTCTAGTTCATTCTTCAAGCGCTCAACAAGTGACTTCCATATTTGCAATTCAAATTCCATTTCATTTCTTTCACATATTGTCTCATCCAATTCAATGATTACACTGTCCAAAGCATCACGAATTTCTTTAAGCTGTTCTTTAAAGTTACATTCCATATGCAAAATCTTATCTTGGAGAATCAGCTGACTCATAGTCGATTCCTGCAGCATTTCCTTGTGCCTATCCAGTTCATTTTGCAATGAAAACTCTAGTTCATTGTTGAATACATAAGACTCAACCTCTCTAAAACATGCTGCTACCTTACGTTCTTCATTTATGCTTTTCTTTGCACTCATCAAAGCAGCATCTTTCATCTCCAACTGTTTCATCAATTGAAACATCTCCTCTTCTTTCTCTTTGTTCATTAGGTCCATCTCATCCTTACTACTTGAATGCTTCAAATGAGCCTCAGAAATTCCCTGCTTCAACACTAACAGCATCACAGACATCTCCTCATTCAATAACTCCATCTCAATGGATAAAGAATGAGACCTTTCTAGTTCCATCTGGAGGCCTTCAACTGCTTCAATTTTAGTTTCCAACTCAGATTGACATCTATTGAGGTCTGCTATCAACTGTTTTAGCTTAAAGTTCCACTCAGCTTCTTTAGCCTTTAAAGTAGAGGCACACTCTCTATGAGTTTGTTCCAAACATTTGAGCTTGGACCGCAACTTTGACTGTGAATATGAAGCTCCTGCCTCTTGAATTTGAGCTTCCTGAAGTTCTTTGAGGGACATCCGCAGCTCTTGATTTTCTTGCTCTAGCTTATCAATTCTGTACTTTGATTCTTTATTATAGGCCTCTTTCTGTTTTAGTAAATATCTCAAATCTGCGATATCTTTGTCACGGTCAGTGTTTAAGCAATCTAGCTGTAACCTAGCATCCTGGTACTCGTTACTAGCATCATCAAGCTGCATCTTAAGATTAGAAACTTCAACTTCCAGTCGCTTTTTCTGGCTTTCTACATGAGCAAGAGCATGGTGGCAAGTGTGTAACTGATGTTGTAAACCCTCTGATATTTTGATCTGAGAGTCTAACTTAGTCTGAAGTGAAGAAATATCATCTATAAATGTAGATTGTTCCATCTCCCACTCCTTCTTGCAAGACTTAAACTGCTCTCGAAGTCTTTCATGTGCTTCTTCTAGATGCTTAAACTGTTCCTTCTTCCATTTTAATTGATCTTCCACCTTTCTGCTTTCCTCTTCTAATTTCTGCAACATGTCATCTCGTTCTCTTAGTTCTTTGGATACTCTGTTCTTTTTCTCTGATTCCAAACACTTCTCCTTTGCAACCGAAAGACAACCTTTCAGTCTTTCAATATCTTGTTTGCACATATAAATTTGTTGTTCCTGCTTTTGTGTCTTCTCATTCGCCTCCTCTAAGGCCAGCACCAACCCTCTTTTTTCTTCTTCCCACCTTTTGATCTTGTCATCACATTCCACTCGAAGTTTATCATTTGCAGCACTGAGATGTTTGATCATTGTCTCCTTTCTATTCAAATCCCCTTTGAGATCTTCACATTCCAGCTTTGCCTCAGAGATTTCATCTTCCTGTTGAAGCAGCTTTTGATCCAGCTTCTCAGCTTTGAACCTTGCTTCCTTTATCTGATTGACCTGTGCATCATGGGATTTCTTCAAGTTCACAAGTGAATCTGTCTTGACTCTTAGTTCTGCCTTCAGTTCCTCTATTTCTGCTTTTGCTTCATCGAGCTCTTGGTAAACCTTGTCCATTTCTTTTTACATTTAAGACATTCAAGAAAAACCTGTTCTGCAAGCAGTGTTCAAATAAAACATGTGTTACATGTCCCCAGATCAAAACCACCAAAAGTAATTAGGTATTGGAGTAAAAACGCAAACTTGGCATTTCATTTAACTTGTACATGTTTAAATTAACTTATTTTTTAAAAAAAATGTTTTTTAATAGAAATACTTGCCGAAATACAGTTTCCTAAAATTTTAATTGGTTCCCAAATATACATTAGTTTGATTGTGTGATCTGTATATACTATACCGCCAATGATAGAAGCTAAATAACAAAATTTATACTGCATATATCTAGCATTTCTCTTTGAAGCTGTAATCTAGAGACATTACACATCTTACACAAAGGCTAATTGGTTCAATTTACCACATAAAAGGAATAAACTGCCTGAAAATGATTAATATACAGACATGAAATTAAACCTCGAACCCTGCTAACCTCAACAAATAATCAGATTTAATACAGTTTCTTAATGATCAACTGACATGCAAGCACTGATTTTGGGCAAAGGAGGTCAAAATCATAAAGAAACATCTCAGTATTTAGAAGACGTTAAGCGAAACAGTTTCAAAATGTATGAAACCCAGAAACTGACCTGGCTTAAAGTGCAGAAGAAAGTGTTGTGTTGGAGTGAAGATGGTGAAATGCAAATGGAGAGGAAGAAAGCCCAAGTTACCGTTATTGTGCACTAACCGCTTTTCTTGTGAGATAAAAACCACATAAAAAAGGAAGGTAATGGAACTCACAGATCTTTGTTTTCGAAATGAAAAACTAGCCGTTGAAACTGAAAAACTCAAAATTTGATTCGGGTTAGGCTCCTCCATGTTAGTTTTGTTTGGGCTAAAACTTTGTTTCTCCGTAGATGGGCTTTCGGCCCATTCTTCACGTTATAAGAAGTGGACTGCTATTCACCCCTTTTTACTCTTCACAGTTCCTGTCAATTTAATGTTTTTTGTTTTAAAATAATCTTTTCAGAAATTAGTTTGATTTTTGATACATTTTTCAGGTGTTAAATTAGTGATTTACATGCACTAACCCAAATTTTCAAATTTAAAAATGATGGTTTAAGTTTTAATGTAATTTCGAGATGTTACATAAATTAGTTTGCCTAGATCCTTAAAAAAAACAAAAGACCATAGTTTAAAAGGAAATAAGATAATAGATAAATAAGAATAAGACAGATAAAGAAGTGGAGGGAGAGTATCCAGTTATAAAAAATATAACTGTAATTACCTATTATATTTAACCAGTTAATTATTATAAAATTAATTATATATAACAAGTTATTATAAACAACAGTTATTATGAAAAGTTGATTATACAATTTAAACAGGTTATAAATATTATAATTAAAATCAGTTATATAAATAATCATATATTTTAAATTAATAATTAAATATATTTTAAAAATTAACCTTTAAAATTAATTTTACTTAAATATGAAACAATTATTTATAGATAAAATCCATAGTGAAATTATCTAATGTTTTTCCAAAATTAATTAAAAAATTATTACATTTAAGAATATTTGAATATTTTTATTATCAATATTATTCGTCAATTATTACAGTTTTTTTAAATGTTATCAAATATTACATTTATGAATATTTTAATTATTATATTTTAAATGTAAGATTTATTATATTTAAAAACATATATTTTAAAAAATTTACAAATATTTATTAAAATTATTTATATTTTAATTGTAATATTTTTTAATTTTTAAATATTTTTTACGCATTACAATAAATATTTTTTATAAAAAGCAAACTGAATTCTGATTGATTTTGAATGGGATAGTAAATTTTATGAACCAAATTCTGACCTGAAACACTAAAGTGTGATAGTTGTGGTAGTTTTGTAATTAAAAGGAAGAGTATCCTATATATATATATATATATGTAAATAAAAATTTATCTTTTTCCATGTTGTTTGTTCCCTATAGGATGGAAGAGATTCTCCCCACAACTTTGCCGAGCAAATCATGCCGGAGAAGTTTGAGTTTACTAAACACAAACTCAACATTGGGGCGGACATTAAGTTAATCAACCTATTTAATAACAACATCATAACTCATCTTATCATTTTAGTTTGTGCTAATTAACCTGACTTTCTATGATTCTCTGTTCACAGATGATTTATGTATTAAGTAGTCGATTAAGTTCGTCATCCATGATTTATATATTACTTTTGGTCTTCAAAGGATCTACTTGCATTTAAGGTATAAACAGCTGAAGTTATTCGAATGCGCTTTAGACACCAGATCCATAGACACCAGTTGCATCCATATTTAGGCATTATACATACAATCTATGTCAAAAATAAACTTAAAGTCTCTGTATATTTTAGTTTCTGACTATGCTCTGTTGTGACTTTCTTTAACTCAAACATTGGATTAGATTATGTTTCAGACGGACTAATCAAATTGTAGTTGACGTGCTAAGTGAACTTAAATACATTGTAATTTAGGTCTTTAACTTTTTCAAAAAAATATATTTATTTTAATGAAATTATCTTTATTAAGGTAGTTTGGAGTTCAACCTTAAAATTATAGATGTCACTCAAGACCGACTATTTCTTCATTTGAATAGGATGTGACAAAAATTTATAATAATATTATTTAAAAACAAGCATTTAACAGTGAAATAAAAAATACTTGAGTACACACAAAAAAGTAATTATAAAAATAATTCTTTTTCAATTTTATAATTAATTAATAATAAAAATACTTGACCACATTTTTTTATTAATAAATGATTAAAAATATTTAACTGGATAAACTAACCAATTATAATTTAATTATGTTAATCAATAAAAAAAAAATAAACCCCACTTAACCAAAGTAACTGAGTTAGACAGAAAATTAAATTTAACTCAATCCGATAATTTAAAAAATATCTATTTAAAAATGTATATTTTAGTATATGGATGATAATAGAGAAAAATTGGTGCCGATAAATAATACAAGTACTTCGACTTCCTAATCCGAACATAATATAAAGGTTTGAAAAAAAGAATATTGATATATAACCTTTTATATTCTGTTTGGTATTGTTTGGCTAAATAGCTGGATCACCCAACTACATTAGTTTTCAGTAGTATAACTACAAACATAAAATGTAACCACAAACAAAAAATAATAATGTACGATTTTCCAGAATATATGCTTATCTTTTTCTTTTTTTCTAAATGCTTATAATCGAGTTGACCTTCAAATGAGTACAAACAAAAGATCCGGATACATACTACACAACTCAAGATTTGCAATACCTCAAAAAGTACAAGGATGATCACACTTGAAACAAAAATTTGAAAAAAAAAACTTTTATCTAATTTTTTCTACCCTTGTTTCTTCTGTTTGAAACTACAACCCATCCATCATCTGCTTCACCTGAAACATTTGGCAGGGACCCGTTAACTCCATTAACTGAATTATTGCTTGAATTAGATGAGCGAATCTCCTTATTCATGTTTGAAGAATTATCATCTACAATCATGGTTTCATCATCACCATCTTCATCACTGTCGTCTTCATCATCATTTACAATCTAAAACATCAAAAAGAGTCTAACATTATTACTGCACTCAAATTCAAGGGTACTGGAAGATCATCCAAGGGTTACTTGCTATATATAAACAAGGTGAAATGAAAATGTCTAACATTATTACTGCATTCAAATTCAAGATGTGTTGGACAACCTTGGGAGATCAACACAAAAGCTCTTCACTTTTTTTCGAGCTCAAAAAAGGAGGTTTCAGAACTGGTTATGGAGTATAGACTATATGGTAGGAAGGAAATTGAGGGAAAAAAAGGGAGTGGACAAAGGTATGACGCAGTTCCTGTTCATAACAATCATTTTTGTTAAATCATAACTTTTCATCAGATTTATCAACACCACTACTCACTAGAAGAGGGGGTAATTTTATCCTTATTTCATGGGCTTATTTGCTTTCTCTGAATACATCCCATTATTCCAACTTCTAAGCCATGGAATCAGAATGAAACAGAAATACCAGAATTACCCAAATAAATGTAAAAAATTAGACGTCGTGCTCGAGTTACTAAAGCAAAGTTTTCAGGACTTAAAATCGAAATAGTTTGAGAGGCAAGAATAGATGCACTAGATGACATTTTTGAATTGAGGCACACAGCAGTTACAAGACTAGAATACCATAAAGCTACATAATAACTTAATGTTCGTTAATACCCCATCAAGTAGAAATCGAAAAACCTTATATATTTAATTAATCCTGCATAAAACACTGTAAATATGCTATTATTAATCTAATAATTAAAAAAAAAAACAGTAAAGCTTCACTGTGCACACACTGTGTCAGTAATGTACCTGTGCTATATTAGGACGAGCTGTTTGCTCAATATTGGCTTTCCTGAGATTTTCGAAAGAACTAAAATTTCCATCTAAGAATTCTTCATGCATAACCATTAATTTTTCAGCTACCTGCACAATCATATAAAGAATAAGAACAAGTGACCATAAGAAAACATATGCATATCAAGAAAAGTAAATGGCAAGGGCATGTACAAAACTCAAAACATATCATTTGAGTCCCATTAAAAATTAGTATGATTCATCATCACCTAGGAAAGAATTAGATTTTACTCGATATAGCATCACATGGATACCAGAAAAGCATTTAAAATTCTTCTTCAATAGATGCACCCAGGGCAATTGAGCAAAGAATACAAAATTCCTTCAAAAATATAAAATAAAGGTACAGAAGGCAGGCTTTTATAAATAAAATAGTAACTACACAAGATAGATGCATACAAAACTAAATGCACACTGTCATATTTTCCAAAGTAGAAAAAAGACATCGCCATGAATTGTGCTTGAGATGGGTTGATTATAATGCCAACACAAATAATATTATCTACTTCAACCTGATCGCAGTCTAGTGGAGAATGATTTCTCTAACACAACATAAATAATATTACCAATTGGAAAAGATGTTAACAGAACAAACAATCAGTAAAGCAAAGATTTGAGGCAAACAAATTCTAAAAAAACTATACCTCTTCAATGCTGCCATCTTCGACCTCCACACTGAGAGAAAGCATACCTTGATCCAGTATGTCTTCTAAATCATCAATATAAAGTGGTTCTGGAATGCATCAAGCAAAACAACAGAAAATACAAATTAAAACAGAGTTCCGATCCACAATTTTTGTTTTGTTTTGCGTAAATCGATATACCTTTGGATTGAGTGAACCATGAAAGAACATCGGTAACAAGTTGGTCGGCTTTGAGACGGGACTCACGGCCACCCCATTCGTTCTCAACAGCGGTTCGAAGAGCAGACCAGCGAAATAGGAGTAATCCAATTCCTTCGTTGAAAACTCCTATAGACTGTCCCTGTAGTCGTCGGGCACCCTCCATGTCTCACTGCAACACAACAAACCCTATGTTCTGTGTCTTTCTACAACTCCGACGTTGATGATTTGTTGGATAGGTAGGAGGAGGTGGTTAGGGTTTTACTTGTTTTTTTTTCATTTTATGCTCATAAAACTAAATAGTCAGAAATTTTTTCACTAAGAATTGATAAGAGTCTTGGGCCAGCACCCGAATTGGCCCAGTCTCTCCTCCCCAAACTATTATCATTTTTCTACTATAATTAATAACCAGTGTTCTAAGTTTGTCCCAATAGAATTTAAATAAGTTCATATAAAAATCTTGATATATCTGAATATAAAAACGGTGAATTTAACATTTAGATAAAAATAAAATTATTTTCTAATTCATACATGCAATAAGTAATTTTTTTAATTATTCAACAATAAATCATTCATCGATAAAAAAAAATTATACTATAAAAGAAAGAAAATTAAGAGTAATTTTTTCCATTAATTAAAATTAAAAAATAATAAAATATCAATAATTAATAGTTGAAAAAAATGAAAATAATAGGATATAAAAATAGGATAACAACATGATAAGATAAAAGAGAGATAAAAATTAATTTTATAAGAATAATAATGATGGTTATAAATGTAAAAGTGATATAATAAAAATAGTAACGATAATAATGTGATAATTGTGATAAAAATAGTCAAAGTGATTGTAGTTATTATCAATATAAACCATGAAGGTGACAAAGTTAGGTATTGAAGTGAATATGTTAATGGTTATAGTAATAACATGAACACCTGAAAATTCCTATCATAAAAATGACATGATAAAAAAAAATAATGATAGTAAGAATTAGGAACATATTTTCTTGTAGTAATAGTTGTAAAAGTGGTGGTGGTAACAACAATTGTGATGTGGGATAATGACTAGTACAAGAGAGATAATAATAATAATGAAAGTGGTTCATATAAAGATAACTACTACCGAGAAGTTTAAAATTTTAAAATTTGATGTTCTTTACCATCTTGATAAAGTGACGAAAATGTTAATCTTTAGTTTGAGATAGATTTGAGTTGTAATTTGTAAATTTAAAGTGTTGTAAGTGATTTCCCCTTAGTCTTATATAAATTAAATAGATAATTTATTTGGAAATATTTTAATCTTTTTCAATTGTGTAGTATTGTTTTAATGTTATTTTTTGTTTAATTTGCTAAAATATTCTTTAGTTTGTTGAGTTTGTAACGAGTAACATTTTAATATATTAAAATTTTGTTTTAATTAATTGAATTCTTTTAAATATTTCAAAGTCAAGAAGTTCTTTAGTTTATTAAAACAACATTTTAATTAATCAAAATTATTTAAAATTCATATTTTAATGATTTTAATAAATTAAAGATACATTTTAGTGTATAGAAATCTTGAGATAAGATAAGAGACTCTCTTCTAATAAATTAAAACTTGTTTTAATTCATTAAAGAAGACAATTATATAAACAAGTTATCTCAAGCAATCTTTAGGTGATTATTTAAAAAAAGTTTTAAACTTTATATCAAACTTTGAGATAAGTTTTGCAAGTAGGAAGAAGGTAGTTTGGAATTGCTCTAATGAATCAATGACATTAAGATTATAAATTGGACAAATCACATTGAAGATTACCTTTACTTTTCTTTTTCATATCTTGAGCTTAAATTTGTCTATCTTATTCTTTAATGTTGTTTTTATGTGGGTGTTTAGCTTTTTATTAGAGTTTTCAAAGATGTTATTTTGTGAGACGATTCACAAGCAGTATGGAAGATGTTGTAAAGTTTAATATATTATAACTTATATTATATTTTTCTTCTTGTTTACTTAGTCCTTACAAAACTTTTAAATTTAGTGGATCGAGTGATTAGACAATTAAGTATAAATCTCTCTTGAAAGTAAATAAATGTAAGTTTTGATATTTTTCATTTTTCTTATTTCCTCACATTGTTTAAACATTTGACTCTATGCTCCTAAAAATCAAATAATATTATTATTGACATCTTTAATTGATAAAAAATATTTTATTTAAAGACTATATTTTTTTAAAGAATACTATTTATCTAATTTCAAAAATCTTTTAAAATTTAATTCATCTATCCTTTTAAACTCAGATTCATTATTTCTAATGATAACAAAAATAATAATATTAATGATAATAATAAAAATGAGAATGATAAGATTATGATTATAATAAAGATAATGTTCTTATATGTTACTCTTAAAATAATAAATATACTATCCTATAAAATGTGATATGTATTAAGATAAAAATATATATTTTATTAATACATAAAGTAATTGATTATAATAAAGTATCCTATTTTATTATATCAGTCATCAAACAAGCCTTAAAGATACTATAAAATTATAAAGCAAACATATTAAATTAAATTAATAAATTATATCAACGTTAACAACTAAATATAATATAAACATAGCAAATTCTAAATTAAATTATCTTAACATTACTGTAAATTTAGCATATATTAGTTTAGAGAATTATTATATTTTAGTGTATTTTATAATAGCTAAAATATATTAAGAAATTATCGTATTATATTCTAGAATATCAACATTAACAATATTTGTCCCAAAATTAAGTAGAAAAAATAAATAAATTATATTATACCAATGATAACGTAAATTTAACATATATTAATTTTAGAAATTATTATATTTTATAGCAACTAAATATATATTTAGAAATTATTGGTATAATATAAATACTCAACATGGGCGGAATTTCCCGAAACTTAAAAGCAGATTTGAACTAAATTATATAATATCATCATAAATTTAATGTATATTAATTTATAATTTTATTTTATTTAAGCGCATTTTATAATATTTTAGTGTATGTTTATGAAATTAATTTAAGAAATCGTTGTATTTTAACACAGTTGAGAAAGAAATTAGCGTTCGAGTTTGAGATAACATTAGAAAGCGAAAAGAAGAAAAGAAAAAGGTAAGGAAGAAAACACATATATTTTTTGTATGATTAAGTTCTATATTTATGTTATCGATGATATTCTATAAACTACTTATGTACTCTTTGATTGAGTTGTAACATGAAGTTTGGAAAAGTTACAAGAGATTTATAAAGAAAAGATGATTATTATACACTAATAAAAACGAATTGGTATGTAAAAAACTAGTTTTTTAAATTTGATTTTTCCTTGAACAACTCAAACTATAATTTTTGAAAAATAAAATTAATAAGTTTTGAGCAAAGAAAAAAAAACATGATAATTTAAAAATATATATATAAAAAAGAAGTCACAATAATTTATAATAGTTTGACTCTACCAAAATTTTCATCTAGTTTCAATAAAGAAGAATTATAAATATTTAAAGGAACCTATTACACCACCACAATAAGTCTAGGTGTTACTAGAAATACAAATGAGAATATTTAGCAAGGTGATTTAATTCCAAAAAAAATTAATGAACTTGAAAAGAATGTAAACAAATTTATTAAGGATGGTCTTCAATCTTTCAAGTGCCTGAGGAAAATACATATATTAAAATACTTTTAGAAAAAATCTTGGAAAGTAAAGTATATAAGTGTCCTATTAGAAGCTATTTTTCTAATAATTTAAAAAAAACATGTAAATAAGCTTCGTAGTTAATATATTATTATAAGTAATTATTGATTATTTTTATTATTAATTGAATTTGGAAACTCCTTATAACTAATATAATTAATTATTTCAAATAATAATGAAGTTTTGAATTTCATTCATATAATCGAGTCAAGGTAATTGATTATTTGTTAGATGACGTGAATTCTTAGATTTGTTTTTATATAAAATAACAATTTATATTTTAAAATAATCAATTATATGATTTTGTTCAACTAAAAAAAAAATTTAGAAAAAAGTATTAAGAAGAAGTTTGTGTGATGATTAATTATGATAAAATATGTATACTTTGTCCAGTGTATGATTCATAGCATTCATGCATTTAAAATAAAACACTCAAAATGACACAAATTATAAGTTTGTTGATAATCAAAACTAAATACTTGTATACCATTGTTCTTCCATGATCAATAATCTATTCCTTTTTAATGATGACCAACATTTCTTATTAAATTTTTTTATTGATTTATTTTGAATTGTTACTAAAAAAAAAAAAGAAATATCATTTAAAAAAGATAAAACCATAAAATAATAGTTGATGGACTCCTTTTTGTAGCATGTTGATCTTCAATGGAGGAAGAATGGAAGAGTGGTGCAGAAGCTTGATCCAGAAGGAGAAATGAAGTAGATCTATGGAGTAGAAGCTAAGGAGAGGTGTGGTCAACTCTCTATGAAGAAGCCTAGGAAAATGTAAGAAAAAGACTAATCTAAAAAGGATTCAAAGTTTAAGTGAATGACCAAATTTGGATACTATTTCATTACTCAAACTAAAAGTCATTTACAAGAGGTGAACATTCCTATTTATAGGAGTCTTGAGCTAAAACTTTGAAGTAAAAGAAGGAGGGAAATTCAATTTTGAATTCCTTCCAAAAGTGGTTGAAATTTTAAATGAGAGAGCCACCTAAGCACACATGCTTTCCACACCTTACTCATGCACAAAGTGTGAGGTTCATGTTGGAAGTGTGTGTGCTTGGACGTCCCTTACTACTTCATATTCATCCATCTATTACTCTTTCTACCTTATTCTACTATCTACACCTCTTGATCCAAATACAAGCCATACTCTACACTATTAGGCCAAATACAAGCCCAAAATCTACACTACTTGGTCCAAATACAAGGGTCAATTATTCTACACTACAAGGCCTAAATTAAGGCCCTCGAAATCGTATTCTACTCTAAAAAGTATTTGCAATTTAGAGCCTAGTCCATGCAAATAAAAGTTTGGACCTACTAAGCTTAGTTAAGGCTTAGTCTTCATGAATTTTCCAAGACATGGCTCTTGCAGTTATTCCTTTGATAAGGGGTTTGCCATCAATAGTAAAGAGACACCTCAAAAATTTTCTTTACAAACAAATTATTGCAATAACCAATTAAAAAAAGACATTAAAAGAAAACACCAAAAAATAATCATTAAAACTTGAAATAAGACACCATGTATGAAAAGAAAACCAAAGGTTATCTCATTCCTCCTCCTCATTTGAACCACTTTGTACTCCTATATGATGTTTTTAGAAAGAGCTACGAATACTAGCAAGTTTTTCATTAATATTATTCAACCTCGTATCATAGTGATCTTAACTCTACTTGCCAAATATAAATCATGTCATATTTGCTCATAAGGGACTATTAAAAAGGTGTTAGTGTCTTTTCCTCAAGTTTTATAGGAAATTTTTATTTTTGACCTTTAGAGTTAGGAACACCATCCTTATGAAACCATACCATTTTGTTCAAATAAGCCCGTGTTACATAAGGTTGATGTTTTTAATTTAGTGGAACTGAATATCATGGTAGAAATTTCATCTACGACATAACATGTTTATGCTTAAGAACCTTTGAAATGAAAACAAAATATGAAATAAGATAAGGTGTAAGTCTCTTGGCTTTCATCAATGTATCTTCAATTGTGCCCAACTTGTTAATTTGGATATTGTTTTAAAAGCATGTGCCATGGTTATGTTGTTAATGGGCATATGAGCATAATTACTACCTTTTGGAATAAGAATCCATGAAATAATAAAGGCTAACAACTGTTGATTCATCTTCATATCTCTAATTTTGAACATAATTTTTTTTGTGAAGTAGAAAAATCTCTTAGCCAATCTAAGTATAAATTTGTTTTGTTGGCTAATAGTAACTTTGACACGTGTGTCTATACATTTTCATTAAGCACAATGTGATCCTTTCACCTTGGATTCAATAACACCATGCTTCAACTTAGCATTGATAAAGAACACCCAACCAACCAAATTTGGAAAGAATTTTCTCTACATCTCAACAAATGTCTTCAAACTTTGTTCTCTTAACAATTCCTGAAAGGTGAATCCTGAACTCTTGAAGTAATCAAGTTCCATATACTTGTGAGTAGTGTTTTTTCGATCTTTCCAAACTTGTTGAAATTCAGCCCACTAATCAAAATCAGAAATTCATCCCTCAATATTGGTAAGAAGATTGACAACCTTTTCCTTTGGCTTATTATTTTTTACAACAATTGTCTTAAATCTCTTTGGGGTATAAAAAAGAAATGATTAACAAAGAACATAACTTTGAGAGAAAGTGATTGAAACAAGGATAATAGGCTCATAATGATTGATTTACCCAAGAAACAACTACATATAGAAATGACAATGCAATGTTAAGAAATAAACAAGTTTAATGATTATAAGATAAAAGTCTTAATCTTATTGTCATGCCAATGACACCCATATTTATAATAACAAACAAGACAATTTCGGTTAACATAAGCTACCTAGTGTAAAAAAGGTATTAGTTGAAAGTTGAAGACAACAAAATATATCTTTTATAAAGAACTAAAAGATCACAAGACGTAAGACATGCTTCAAAGACAAAACAAAACTAGCAAGCGTTAGATGAAAAATATTGCTACTATCAAGACTAAATGAGTCTTAGAAGCACAAAATGCAAGTGTGCAAGCATTGTCAGATGAAATTTTACAAGACCAAAAAAGTCTCAAAAGCGATGTATGTAGTACAAGAGTTAAATGGAGACCAAACACTTAAACGAAGATAAAGTTGTTGACATTGCTAAAGATATAAACATAGTTTAAAGTGTTTAGCAGAAGACACATATGTAAGGTGTTATCTCATTTAATAACTGCATATTGACCAAGTATGATTTTTGAGGAAGATTTTGACAAAAGTGTTGTTCATTAGTATTTGCATGCTCAATATAGTATTATTAGAATAAGCATAAACATAATAGAGATAAAGAGAGTGACTTACACATGTTTTCATACTACAATGACATAAGTGTCAACAAAAGGTTGTGAACTTTTGATACAACTCTGACATAAGATCATTTGAAGCATGCAAGCCATAATGGTCATGTGTGGATGCCTAAACCCTAAATCCTAAGCCAACAATTACTCTTGGCATCCTCGACTAGGAAGTAGGCTCCATGATGGTTGAAATAGAAGAGAAAAAATGAAGAAAGGAAAGGGAAAGACGATCATAACAAAAATAATGATGAATATGGTAGTGAATACTTGGGTGGGGATTGGTTGAAGTGGAAGTGAGAGTGTGATGATAATAATTCAGGTAGGAAAGTGGTTGTCAGTGACAAGTTGAATGACAAAGAAGGGTCAACTAAGGAGGTGAAGGAGAAAGAGAATGGGTAGGAAGGTTAGTTATATGTGCATGTGTTTGTAGGGGTAAGAGGATCCAAAAGAAAAAGGTGATAAAGAGATCCTTATAAAAGAGAGTATTATAGGAAATGACAATGGAATGTGTATGCAAGTCATAAGTAAGACATTCTTTAGTGCAAGGAGGCAAGCCTAGAAAAATAAAAGGATGTGTTCACAAATCAAGTTTTTTATCATGTGAAATAATGATGGTTATATAACACACACCCAAAACCCTAAAGTAAAGTAATGTTTGTTAGCAAAAAGAGAGGTAAGACAAAACCAAGAGGAGGGGTGAATAGGTTTACAATAAAACTTTTCCCTTTTTAAAAGATTTTTCTTAATTAAAACTACAAAAAAAAATATTTAATTTAGACATATATAAATTCAAATTTCTCCATTGAATTGTGGTGTAGCAGAAATATGCAGTGTATGATAAATTTATCCATGAGAAAAAAATAACAAGATTAGGGAAAAAGATTACCACATATAGAAATTTATACTAGTTCAGAGTTTAGTCAATCCTACATCCAGTGATCAAACACCTCAAATCGAGCGTGATTAATAAAGGTGTCCTTGGAAAACTTAAAAGTTACATGTATGTGACTGAATTTAAAAAATATGGATTGCCCCATGTATATATGCCACTGATTTTGGAAAGTAATGATAAATTATGTGATCCACAAGATTATGATAGCATTGTCAGAGTAGAAATACCAAACATTGAAAATAAACCACAATTGCATGAAGTTGTACTGAAACATATGATACATGGGCCTTATGGAACTCTTAATCTCAAATCACCGTATATTTGGTTAAATGGAAATGAAGAGAAGATGTAGTTGTACTTGGAGGAAATGACTAGGAAGCACGTCAATACTCCTAAAATGCTGAAGTTTTCTTGGTTGAAAGGAAGAGAAATTTGAAGGTGTGAGAAAACTGCTGAAGCATCAACATTTACAAACTTTCCTGGAGCTTAATGGACCTATCTATCAATATTTGCGCAAAAAAAATTATCCTAAAAAGTTCTTAGAAGAAACAGGTCAAGGTAATGACTCATATCCATAATGTAAAAGACACTCAGTTAACCAATATCTATAATTAGAAATGTGACTGTTGATAATAGATGGGTGGTTCCTTATAACCCTTGGTTGATGTTAAAATATGATTGCCATATAAATGTTGAGGTGTCTAGTAGCATCAAAAGTATTAAATATTTGTATAAGTATGTTAAAAAGGTTCAGTTCCAGTAGTAATGGAGGTTCGCAGAAGGTCAATGGTAGATGAAGTTTAATAATATAGTGATGCTAGATGAATTTGTGCTCCAGAGGCTTTATGGAAAATATTTAGATTTATTGTCTATCAAATGAATCCAAGTGTTGAAAGATTACAAATCCATTTACCAAATCGCCAACAGGTGTGATTTAGTGATGTATTACATGACAATAATAACTCCAAAACCATGCTCACTCAATTATTTATCGTAAATTGTAGAGATTCACAATGTAGAAGTTTTTTATGAAGAAATTTCAGAGCATTATTGTTGGCATAATAGTCAAAAGGAATGGTACCCAAGAAGGTCAATGAAGAAAATTATTTGTTGAATTTATACTGTATTTCCTTCAGAAGGAGATAAATTCTTGTATATTTTTCTTTCACATATAAGAGGTCCAACCAATTGAGAATATCTATTATCACCAAATGAAATATGTTATCCCATATTTAAAAAAGTAGCTAACAAATGGGGATTTTTAGAAAGTAACAATAGTATCCGTGAAGGCTTAGTTAAAACATCAAGTTTACAAATGCCTTATGCTTTAAAGAGATTGTTTGTGACTATATTAATTTTTTTTGTGAACCTACCAATGTTATAAGCCTCTAGAATGAGTTTTATTCCTACACGGTAGAAAATTATACTTCAACAAACACTTATGTGGACATCAACTTCACTAATACTTTATTAAGGAATTTAAAGGACCTTCTTATTTAGGATGGCCAATCAATCAAGGATTTCAATTTACCAACATTAACATTGGATGCATTTGAGAATACTTCGATACCAATAATTATTCAAGAAGCGCTAGCAATACAAATACCTAATGAAGATGTTGAGAATGTATAAAGTGTTGAAACAGGAGGCTCCATAAGGGTGGAGGTTGAATAAAGGCATAGATTCTTTCGTGAGAACAAACCAGACTGTCTAACAGATGATATGATAAACTAAATGTCTAACACTGAAAGAGCCAACACAAGATCTTTATATTAGTTCACCCAAAATACTCGGGCTACGTCCAATTCTCTCTTAAGAATTCTTCTTAAGAGGTTTCATTAATCAAACAAATGATTACAACCAGTACACAAACCACTCCTAGTTATCACAAGTCTTAACCTCCCCCTAAGATTAAGACCTTAAGACAAAAGAAAATGATTCTCTCTTATAACATATGAGAGTACAATTTAGCTCACTAGGTATCGCTCAGAGTATTACAAGAATTTTTGCACACACCCACTTATATAACTACTAGACGCTTTGCTGACAGACTATGGTAGCTTGTATGCTTTGATAGTTTATGCTCTTATTGTAGTTTTCAACTTTCAATCTTTAAGTCTTCTTATTACTTTCGTATTTTTGAACATTGTTTGAAGCTTTAATTCACGTTTCAATTCGTCCTTTTTCTTTGCTTTGCAATATCCTAGACAATATATGATATGTTCTTCTTGCGTAGCAAAATATGCATCCATATAGTCGTTGGACGCTTGATTTGGAAAGACTTTATGATTTTGAAAATCGTTGGCCAATTCCTTAAAGGAAATAATTTTAAAAAATATAGATAATATCATAGATTGAGTTCACGTTGTATCATCTGTTTCTTTGTTCGTTCTTTGATTTAAACATTAAACATTAATTCCAAATATTTTCTTAATTCATAATCGTTTTATTCTTGATTTTATTCCAATTAAGTTGTTATTGATTTCAAATAGAAAATTCGAGTGTGATTCGACTTGCTCATTTTAGATTAAGTGAGGTTCACACTAGTAGACTGTCTGATAGTTTTAACCGAAACCTTATAGGGGTCTTATACCTGCTAGAATTGGTCAACTGCACAAAGCAATTTGGTTAGATGATAAAGCATAGATAATACATTGTTTTTGTTACCACCAAAACATTTTTTATTAAAGACTCTGGGGTGCTAGTCTGTCTAGCGTGTCACAACACCATTAAACTGTCTAGGGGTACTAGACTGTCTAGTACTCCAACACAAAGATTGAATAATGACCAATTGATTGCTTCCAATACCATTTTAGATGTAATCCATCGTGATGGATGCCTAGGAGGCATTATAAGTGTTGTAGGATCTATCAAACATGTGTATAGGCATATGGAATCAAAATAGCATGTATAATTGCAAGGAAGAACATGAAATCAGATTTTTCCCCAATTGTTAGGGTTCAAATTCGGCCCACACTTAAAAATTGCAAAACAATTCAATTCAACCGATTAAATTCAAGATAGAACCCATAGGAAGCCATAGAAGATCAAAACAAACATTTTAATCGGTGCAAATGGATGGAAATGGCAAAAAACGAAACCAGCCCCTTGTTGATGAATTTAATCGGTGCAAACTCAAGAAAATCAAGTTTTAAGATGTTTCAACCGATTAAAATCAAGATACATGTCATAGGAGGCCATAGGAAGTGAAAACAAACATTTTAATCGGTGGAAAATTGATTAAAATGAAGAATAAAGGTGCAGCTATGAAGAACATTCAAGAAAATGAAAAGAGAAAACATGGAGAAGACAAGAGAATGAAGAACACGCCACTTTCATAAAGAAAGATAAGTGCAAAGGACAATCACCACTTGAATTATGGAAAACTCAAGATAAGATTCTAGAAATGAGGCTTACCTCTTGAACTTCAAAGAGAAATAGCTCTTGCTCTCAATTAATCTTCAAAGTTATGTTACAAATGAGACTCACACCCTTATATAGAAAGGGGAAAACGAAAATGCATGCACATGGGTGGAATTCTAAAAGGTTAGGCCATGTTTGGAAGATGCTCCAAAGCTTCCCAAACAAGGCCCTTGTTTTTTATACTATCCATGTGTCCAAACAAGTAGCCTCTTATTTCTATTTCAAAGAAAGACACTAAACTAACTCTATTTTTAATTACAAGGAAATTACAAGAGCTATTAATATTTCTAATCTCTTCTTCAAGCTTCTTGTACATTCTCCTTGTTTTTCTTCCTTCCTTTTCTTCAAAATTCTTTTTAAGCTCTTCTTTCATATTTTCCTTTTCTTATTTTCTTGTGGTGACTCCTCCTTGCATGGGTTGAGGTTTTTCATGAATTGAGATCACATCACATCGTAAGCAAAGTGAAGTTTGTTTTTATGGATAACCTAGGAAAACTGGTAAAACATTCCTTTACCATACATTGATTGCATATTACTTGAGTAACGGTAAAATTATTTTAGCGGCAGCCTCATCTGGTATAACAACAACACTATTACTCGGTGGTTGAACTGCACATTCTCGATTTAAGATACCTATGAATTTAGAGGTTGGTTCCTTTTGTTTGATAAATAAACAATATGATCGTGCAAAGCTACTAAGAGAAACAATAATAATAATTTGGGATGAAGCACCCACAACTAACATTTATGCTTTAGAGGCATTAGATCGGTCATTAAAGTACATTCTAGACTATGATGCTCCATTTGAAGGAAAAGTGATGATATTAGGAGGATATTTCTGTCTGGTATTGCCAGTTGTGCGCAAAGGTACAAAGGCACAAATGATTTTTGCATGTATTGTTAAGTCTCCCTTGTGGAGTAACACAAAGGTATTACATTTACAACAAAACATGCCGTTATTACAAGATTGCAATTTTGCAAAATGTCTCATGCATATCGGTGATGGTATTGAACCTACAAATCTTAATGATATGGTGAAAATATCCCATGAACTAGAAATATCATGGGAGGGAGAGAATTCAATACAAAAACCTATAGAAGAAATATTTTCCAATTAGAATTTCATACATGGGACGCATCTTATATGGTTCAAAAGAGCCATATTGACTTCAAAAAATGAAGATGTTGAAAAACTTAATGACGTGATTATAGATAATTTTTCATGAGAACATCATAATTTATTATCATTTGATGAGGTTGAAGGGGACACACGTAATTTATACTAACAAGAGTATTTACACTCCATTGCACCAGGTTGCTTGCCTATGCATATTTCAAAGGTTAAAAAAGGTATGTCATTAAAGTTGTTGCGAAAAATAGATCCTAAATTTGAATTATGTAATGGGATAATATTATTATGTCATGGATTCTACATGAACATGTTGGACATTGAAATTTTGATAGGCCACTATGTTGCTAAAAAGATCTTTCTTACATAGAATTAATCATAAAACAACAAAATGTGATGGTCTTCCCTTTGTACTTTTTAGAAAGCAATTCCTTATGAAACTAAGTTTTGCAATTATCATAAATAAATCACATGGATAAACTATACCCAACATGACATGTGTTTTAGTCATGGTGAATTATATGTTGCTTTATCAATAGGTGTTTGTCAAGCTTCTACAAAAATCCTTATTAAAGAAGGAAAATTTGAAGGAGAAGATGGAAGTCTTACAAAAAATATTGTTTATAAAGAAATTTTGTTATCTCAAAACCAGATATTGGTTATTTATGTGTGACATATAAACATATGTACATCTTAATACTCTACTTTATTATACATCATTTGATTAAACACTAAATACATTTCATAATACTTTTGATATTTAAAGGCAACGTAAAAATACAAGAAGGCCTTACATATCATTGAAGATATAAAAAGAAAGCATTCAAACATTTACTTATACAAACAAATAATTGAAAATATATCTATATTTTTGTATGTTGATTTTTGTAGTTTTTTTAATAAATTATCTTTCTTCCATATGAAAATGAATTTAAAAAAACAATGAAACACTTATAAGGATAAACAATCACTCACATCACTTAGACCAATTGAAAATAAGATAATAAAATTAATTAAATTTTACAATAATATATGTGATAGTTATATATATTCTTACTTTATATAATTATAGTAATGATGATGACATTATTTATACATAAATACCACATTTTTACTATGGATTCATAATTTGTAAATTTATTATAATGGATGGAGTTCCACATAAAAAACATATAAAATTCAATTTTTAAATTTGATAAAAAGAACATTATTTTTTTAAAAGATAAATAGATAACATATATACATATGCATTTTCTAAATTATTATAATTGTTCAAATTTACATATAATAATTCATATATTTTATTAATTATTTTCTTAATAATAGAATACAAGAAAATTCAACATCAAATATAATTGCTACAATGTAAAATTTTGAACAAAACAAAATATTTATATTTACGAGGTTTCTTCTTATCATTTAGTTATTTTTTTTTTCTATATTACATTATATTTATGATGGATCATAAATTACATTAAATATTTTCTATATAAATTTTTAAAATACAAGAAAGATGGATTACGTATTCTAGAAATAATTGAGAGGAATATTTAAAGGTAAATTATTTTTCTTATTTAAAAAATAGTGAATTATTCTTATAGTTTAAAAATATATATATTAATAAAAAAGTTACTTCTTATAAATTAAAGAATGATTCGTACACATCTAAAAGACCAGTTTATTTTTTATCTCCCGATTAAGAAAAAAATTTATTATTACAAAATTATAAAAAGGTGTAAAATAATGCTATTTTTTCAACATTTACTTTTAAAACTTATATAATATAATATTTTTTATTTTGTTTAAATATTTATTTTTAAATCATATATTAATTTATACATTATTTATTCATTTATTAGTATTATATAATAAACAAATATATATATATATATATATATATATATATATTAAAAATTAAAATAAAATAATAAAACAAAAAAACGGGCATACAGGCACGACATGCTGCGCCCGTGTTTGCAGAAAATTCATATAATTATATTATAAATATAATACGTATTTTAAAATTTTACTTTTTGTTTCTAAAAAAAAGAGTGTTTTGTCTTTTTAAGGAATTGATAATATTCAAAACTATAATTATTAAAATTTAATTTTAAAAATATTTTTAAATGTGAATATTTTTTACTTTTATTATTTTTCTTAAATATCACACTTCACCTTCTTATAATAGTTATTTGGTGTAAAAAGGTTGCTAATAAATTTAGGGTTAAATATGTTTTTAGTTATTTAACTATTTGTTAAAATTGTATTTTGTCTCTGGGATAAACTTTGGACCTATTTCGTTCTTATACTTTAAACAAATGTAAATGATTCTCAGGAAAATGAAAGGAAATAGAATGAAAAAGAGTGAAAGAAGCTTAAGAGACAGATGATGGTGAAGTAGGAAACTATGAAGAAGGAAAATAAAGAGATAAAAAGAAATTCTAACACATATTGTTTACACGAGTTTATAAAGTATAAGGACGAAATAAGTTCAAAGTTTGTCTTAGAAACGAAACACAATTTTATAAATAATTTAAGGAGTAAAAATATATTTAACCTATAATGTTTTTATTCACAAAATAACATAATATAATTCATTTAATTTTTATCTTGACTAGGATAACCAATTAAGATAGACATCTTAGTAAAATAATAATTTAAGAATAAAACTAAAATTATCATAAATGTATATATTCTTATAATCATCTTTATTTATGATTAAAATACCTAATACCATTTTAAACTTTGAAAATCAATCATTAACAACATTTTATCGTAAATCACTAAAAAAATTGTTTTTACCAATTATATTACTAATTTATAAAGTAATGAAATTGGTCATTAAGTGAACTATAAACTAATATAAAATCTAATTTAGTAAATGACTAAAATTTTGATAGCTAATATTAGAAATCCAATTTAGTCACCGTTATATAAAAATCAATTTCATAATTTTTTAAGATCAATAGTTAATGTTAATAGTCCCACATTGCTTAGGAGTTTTAACGGACTTGAGGTCGGAATATTGGCACTGTCTGTGGAGACAAAAAAAGGTTCCAAAGTCGAACTTTCACTCCCTTAACCCTCTGAGGTGCCTTTTAAGGTCAAAACTGTGACGGAGCTCCAAGCTTTAAAACGGAAAATATCTGAAATGCGGTGATTGACCCTAACGATGTTACCTTAGCATACTTGAGGTTAGAACAGTTAAAAAAGTATAAATTTATATTAATTATTTAATATATTAAAATCCTTCAAAAACAGTTTTTTAAATAAATAATTTATTACTTTTGTATATATATAATAATAATTATATATAATACTTTTTTTAAGATGATAGTCACATAAGTTTCAACCCAATAGATAATAAGCTATTAAGATAAATAATAAATATGTTATATAATAAGATAAAAATTATCATAATTAATTACTAATTGTACAGTAATAAGATTATTATTTCAAAAAAGTATCGTTAAATATAATTACATGTTGTTTTTTAAACAAACAAAATATTTAAATAAAAAATATATTCAGATTTAAATAACACACCATATATTCCATAAATTATTTTGCTCTTAAAATTCTTTTTTACATTCGATTTATAGTCACATTTTGTACTATATAACTACTGAGATATATAAGAAAGTTCTTTATGAATGTAAGATTATGAAATTATCTGTATTGGCCTTTTTTCTTGCAGGTTTTACACAAATTTGCCATTATTTTTTGTTGAGGTCGGAAGCAAAGAAGTACTTGAAGTTCTGATCCCGCATCAACGTTAGGAAGAAAGAAGCTCCACTTCCTCTCGTGATAGTTGTTGCTAAGAGGTTTTGAAGGAAACAAAGGAAGAACATGAGTTATTCTTGATTCTAATACTTGGAAGGTGGCGGTTCTCACAAATCTAACATGGAAAAATACGTTTTCACACTCACCTTTTCGAATACATTCACGAAAAAGATGAAGTAAAACTATAAATATTCTTTCATATATATATATATATAAATAAATAAAGGATAAGATTATTTTATTTATCAATTTTAAAAAGTCACGTCTATTTAACTTTTTAAATTAGAATTTAGATTTTGTTATTATATATATTAATAATACATTTTTCAGTTAATTTGATTTTTTAAATCTTACATAAATTAAGTATATTTTTTGTAGTTTAAAATAATGAAATTTAAGATGATACAATAGCTGGCTTATATTATTATAGAGCATAAGAAAGGGTAGGTATTGCTTTGTTGTATGAGCATGAGTGAAACATGGACACAGGTCATTGGCTATGCTTTTTGAAAAAAAGGAGGTTGGGACATTAAGTTCGGCCGAAGTTTCCTCCCACCCATGATCCCATAATTAGAACTTATTAGTTACACGTTCTCTCTTTTCTCACACAACATAAAATCTGTTTCTCATTGCTGAATGAAACTCTTTTTTCATTTTTTTTTCTCTTTTCTTGGTCTTTTCATGAGATTTATATCTTCTCCCTCTGTAGACACATAGAGAGAGTAGATAGGGATATACATTCATAAAGCGTTTGCATGTTTTTCATTCTCACTTCTTTTTATCCCAACATCAACAACTATAAGTGGGAAGGGATAATAGGAATAGCAAGAAGAAACAACCAACATGTTGCAGAGAGCTGCAAGCAGTGCATATTCATGGTGGTGGGCTAGCCACATTAGAACAAAGCAATCAAAATGGATGGAGCAAAACCTCCAAGGTCAACTTTTTCTTATTATCTTCCTTGTATTCAAATAAAGAATGGATTGCTTTTAATCTTTTCAATTCAAATATAATTTAATTGTTTGGTTTGATCTTAATTCCACATTATTTGCTAGTTTGTGCCACATGGTTTGATACCTTGAGCATGGAAATTTTGTGGCAAATTCATATGAGAGAGATTGAAATGGCCTGCTTTGTTTTCACTTGTCATGAACAAATAAACATGTAAGATTTGGATGATCTGTTAGTTAATTATTGATTTGAACATTCAAATTATGTTTTGCACACGACGAATAGAATGGTATATATATATATATATATATATATATATATATTATATATATATATATAGTATGACTGCAATGAGAAGATTCAATTAATGATGTGACCTATGTGGTCTGTGATGGCAGCCATTGCAATTTAAGAACTTGGTGATGCATGTTCACTGGTTTTCTAGAAAGTTAAATTTAGATTTTGTCTCCAAAATTCGCAACATGCAACGGCTTAAATGCCATTGTATGATCAACACATCTCACTTGTATGTTATAGATTGAGGAGTTTTTTTCTTCTTCTAATTTATCCTTCTTAGAAGGGATTATGGAGAAATTTATACATCCTGTGTATTTGTGATAATAAAAATTACAAGAAAACTGCAGATATGGAGGAAAAGGTGCACGCTGTGTTGAAGGTCCTAGAGGAAGAGGGAGATTCCTTTGGCAAGAGAGCAGAAATGTATTACAAAAGGAGACCCGAGCTGATAATCTTTGTGGAAGAAGCATTCAGGGCATACCGTTCTTTAGCTGATAGGTATGATCACATTTCAACAGAGTTGCAAAATGCCAACAACACCATTGCTTCTGTGTGCCCAGATCAAGTCCCGTATATGGATGAGGAAGATGAGGATTCACCTAGACCAAAAACTCCGAGAAAAATGGGAGAAGGGTACAAACCAAATATTCCAAATGTTCCGAAGGTTCCAAAGCCTCCACTTAGAGATTTAAAAACTGTCATAACAACAGCCACGAAGAAACTCAATACAAAGAAGGTAGCCTCCACAGCCGCAGCTTCGAAAGTTCCAAAATCTGGATTGAGCAGAAAGGAGGCCCTTCAAGAGATGGACAAGCTGCAGAAGGAGATTCTTTCGTTACAAACTGTGAAAGAATTTGTGAAGAGTTCTTATGATAATGCCATTGCCAAGTACTGGGATACTGAGAACCAGATCAAGGCATTACAAGAGAAAGTGTCCAATTTGCAAGATGAACTTGGCGAAGGTATCACTATTGATGATGAGGAAGCCCGGTGTTTGATGGCAGCAGCAGCACTTAAGTCATGCCAAGAGACATTGTCGCAGTTGGAAGTGAAACAGGCTATATCACTTGATGAGACCAAAGTTGAGTCTAAAAGGGTAAAGGAAGTGAGGGATAAGTTAAGTTCTCTCATGAACGAATGCAATTATGATCAAACCACTTCTAAAGGGCCAAGGGCAAGAAGAGATTTAAAAGAAATAGCAGGAAAAAAGGGCTTGGATGAAGAGGTGGAAAAAATGAATCAGCAGAAACAGGAGTTGCAGGTATTGCAGGACAAAATAAAAGAGCATTTTGAGGCTGGATCTTATTCAACTCTAACCGTGAAAGATATGGCAGAAAAGATTGATGCACTTGTTAACAAAGTTGTCAGCTTAGAAACAGCTGTTTCTTCCCAGACAGCTCTTGTAAAAAGGTTAAAAGTAGAAACAGATGAACTTCATTCCGTGGTTCACACTCTAGAACGTGATAAGGAAAGTTTGATCAATGATAAAGCTAAATTGATCGAGCAACTAAGGGAAATGAACGATAAGTTGCGTGAGGTACAGGATCTAAACCAAATTGTTGAAAACCAGAATAGCAACCTCAAAACCCATTTCACGGAAGCACATTGTAATCTTGATCAAATCTCGGAGAAAGTCCAAAAGGTGAAACCAGATGTGGTCAGTGAAATATCACTAACCGAAAGGAATTCATCAAAAGAGGCTGAATCTGAACATGATCTTAAAGGACAAGATGCATTGAATCAAGATAGTGAGCTATTGAATGATGAAAAGTCCAATAAGGAGAATAAGGTCACTGCTGTGGTAGATCATACTGTAAATTCAGATAAGGAGCTCAAGGTTGCCGAAGTGGTAAAAGACAGCGCAATTCCAGATGAAAAGCCTAATAAGGTCGCAGGTTCACAGGAAAATGATGTTATAGTCACCAATTCACTAGAAACGAAAGAGGAAAACCCAGTGGAGAACAAATCTCAAATAGAGTTGAAAGAAAGAGAGAAGTCCCCAGATTCTAGCTACAGTGATATTACGAAATCAACAGATGCTATGAAAACTACTGCTGAAAATCAGGTCATCCAAGGTGATTCCCAGGGACAAGGAATATCAAAAGAAGATGAACCTAATTGGCAGCAATTGTTGAATGGAATGCAGGATAGGGAAAAAGCTTTGCTCTCAGAATATACTAATGCTCTTCAAAATTACGATGATATGAAGATCAAACTAGCAGAAATAGAGAAGAAAAATCAAGATGCCCTCTTTGAGTCATCTTTGCAGTTGAAAGAACTGAAGACTGCAAATGCCTTGAAAGACGAAGAAATTAGACTCCTACGTCAGAAACTAGGTGTCGTGCAGAAAAGCCTGGAGGGAAAGGAAGATTTGGGAGAGTTAACTTCAGTGCAGCCAGTACTGGAGAATCATGACATTGAGGAATATTTGAAAGCTGCAGAACCAGAGTCTACAACATCGGCCGTTGAAGAGAGGTTCCGGATGAGCATTGACGAACTTCTAGAGGAGAACCTAGACTTCTGGTTAAAATTCAGCACTTCTTTTACTGGGATTCAGAAATTTGAGACCACTATAAAAGATTTGCTGATTGAGGTTTCAAGAATTGAGGACAAATGGAAATCATCAGAAGGAAGTAGTAGCGCAAAATATTCTTTGAAATCAGATGCAAGACCGCTTTATAAACACCTTGCAGAGATTCTAAATGAACTGACACTATGGTTGGAAAATAGTGCATTGTTGAAGGAAGAACTTCAATGTAGATTCTCGTCCCTGTGTGAAATCCAAGATGAGATAACCACGGCACTGAAAGCAAGTGCTGAAGATGACGACTTCAAGTTCACCAGCTATCAAGCAGCCAAGTTCCAAGGTGAGGTTTTGAACATGAAACAAGAGAACAATAAAGTTGCTGATGAACTTCAAGCAGGTCTAGATCTAGTAACAACTCTCCAACTTGATGGTGAGAAGGCTCTTGCAAAGATGAATGAGCGATTTGGATTCTCAAGTGCTAAGAAAACCCAGAGAACTACAGATTCAAACTCAGTTCCTCTGAGGTCATTTATCTTTGGTGTCAAACCAAAGAAACAAAAACAATCAATCTTTTCCTGCATGACCCCTGGAATGAATAGGAAGTACCGTGCTTATAAAGGATAAAGCCATATGTAAAATATTTGTACCACACTTCTTCAACTTTTATTATCTGTAACAAAATTCGTATCTTTTTTACTTAAAAGGAAGCAATTCATATTGTGCTTGTGTATAAATAGGAAGAAAGTATTACCAAATGTAGGCTCCAGTTTGTCCTTTGTGATTTATGCCCTTTTCATCATATATGTATTAATCACTCCTTGCACTGTGTTAGAAATGTTGTCCTCTAAGTACCAAATTTTCTATGAATAAATCTTGTAAAGGAAGCTGCTTTTAGTGCGAAGTAAGACTCTCATCACTTTTTTACTGATATCACTCAAGGTGCATATATACAAAAGGACTTCTGTTCTTAATTTACGACAAATAGAATAAAAATAATTATACTTATTAAGAATTAGGTATAGGATGAATTCCCTGATGTATTACACATAGGGTTGTGTGTTTATTTATAACGGAGATACAAGAGATGGGCTGAGCCCATTATACTAGAATAACAAACCCTAGATACTCTAACACTCCCCCTCAAGCTGGAGCATATAAATTGTATGAACCAAGCTTGTTACAAATATAATCAATTCTAGGTCCCCGTAATGACTTAGTAAAAACATCTGCTAATTGATCATTAGAATTAACAAACTTAGTCTTAATCTCTCCATATACTATTTTCTCTCTGATGAAATGACAATCAATCTCTATGTGTTTGATCCTTTCATGAAAGACAGGATTCGAACTGATGTGAAGGACAACTTGATTGTCACATATGAGTGTCATTTGAGTAACTTCTCCAAATTGTAACTCCTTGAGTAGCTGTTTAAGCCAAATAAGCTCACATGTAGCGGATGCCATAGATCTGTATTTTGCTTCTGCACTTGATCTTGCCACAACACTTTGTTTCTTACTCTTCCAGGAGATTAAATTATCACCAATGAAAACACAATATCCAGAGGTGGATCTCCTATCAGCAGGAGATCCTGCCCAATCCGTATCTGAGTAGGCAACAACTTTGGTATGATTACTGTGTCCATACAACAGACCTTTTCCAGGGGAGCCTTTAATGTATTTCAGTATACGAATGACAGCATCCCAATGATCTGTGCAAGGAGAGTTGAGAAATTGACTTACCACACTGACAGCAAAAGAAATGTCTGGACGAGTGACTGTAAGGTAGTTTAATTTCCCAACTAATCTTCTATACTTTTCAGGGTCTGAGAAGGGCTCCCCCTGATTAGGTAGAAGCTTGACATTAGGATCCATCGGTGTGTGAGTAGATTTTGAGTTCATCAACCTAGTTTCCTCCAAAATATCTAATGCATACTTTCTTTGAGAGATTACTATCCCATTAGTAGATTGTGCTACTTCAATCCCCAAGAAATATCTGAGTCTGCCAAGATCTTTAGTCTGAAAGTGTTGGCAGAGATGTTGTTTAATTTGTGAGATGCCATGGTGATCACTTCCTGTAATTACAATATCATCAACATACACAACTAGATAGATACATCCAGCACTTGAGTGGTGGTAGAAGACTGAGTGATCTGCTTCACTGCGAGTCATTCCAAATTGTTTAACAACCATGCTAAACTTTCCAAACCAAGCTCTGGGAGATTGCTTTAGGCCATATAAAGATTTGCGGAGACGACATACCATTCCTGAAGACTCCCCCTGAGCAACAAACCCCGGAGGTTGCTCCATATAAATTTCTTCCTGCAAATCACCATTGAGAAAAGCATTTTTCACATCCAATTGAAATAGAGGCCAATTTTTCAGAGCAGCCATGGCAATGAATAGGCGTACAGAAGCCATCTTTTCAACTGGTGAAAAAGTATCATCGTAATCTAAGCCAAAGATTTGCGTATAGCCTTTAGCTACTAGGCGTGCTTTAAGACGATCAACAGTTCCATCAGGACCAACTTTGATAGCAAAGACCCACCTGCAACCAACAACCGATTTTCCAGAAGGTAAAGGGACGAGGTCCCAAGTTCCACTAGTCTGAAGTGCACTCAGTTCTTCAAGCATAGCCTGACGCCAACCGGGATGGGATAAGGCATCACCTACAGTTTTAGGGATGGATACAAAGGAAATAGAAGAAAGGCAGGTATAAAGTGAAGGAGATAATCTATGATAACTTAAATTAATATAGCGAAGAGGAGGTTTGTGGGTGGTTCGTATACCTTTTCGAAGAGCAATGGGAAGATCAGATTCAGTTGGCAGAACCGGAGAAACCAGAGGAGTTGACAACGGAAGTGAGTTAGATGATGGAGGTGTTGGTGGTGGTGTTGGAGGTGATGGAGTTGTACTAGACTCAACCGGAGGTTCACATATAACTGGAATAGTGGCTGTTTCAGAAATGGGTGTAGAGGTAGAAGGGTTGGTCTTAAAATAGAGAGAGGACTCAATGAAAGTGACATCTGCAGAGATAAAATAACGATTAAGAGATGGAGAGAAACATTTATACCCTTTTTGTGACCTAATGAACCCGAGAAAGACACATTTATGAGACTTAGCGGAAAGTTTGTCGACATTAGGTCCTAAGTTATGAACAAAACATGTTGACCCAAAAACTTTAGGAGACAAAGAGTGGAGAGGTTCATGTGGAAACAAAATTGAGTGAGGGATTTTATTGTCTAACACAGAGGAAGACATGCGATTAATAAGATAGCAAGCACTAAGAACAGACATCTCCCCAAAACGTTGAGGAACATTTCCATGTAGTAACATTGTTCGAGTTGTTTCAATGAGATGTCTATTCTTGCGCTCGACCACCCCATTTTGTTGAGGTGTATAAGCACATGAAGTTTGGTGAAGAATGCCATTAGACGCCAAAAAACTATGAAAAGAATGAGAAAGATACTCTCGGGCATTATCACTACGTAAAATGAAAATAGACACACCAAATTGAGTCTTTATTTCATTAAAAAAATTTTGAAAAATAGAAAACAACTCTGAACGATTTTTCATTAAAAATAACCAAGTACACCTTGAGTAATCATCAATGAAAGTGACAAAATATTGAAATCCTAAATTAGGTCGGACACGATCTGGGTCCCCAAATGTCGAGTGAACTAAAGCAAATGGAGAAGAAGCACGTTGTGAGACACTAACTGGAAAAGAACTACGACTATGTTTGCCTAATTGGCATGACTCGCAGGAAAAAGTAGACAACTTGGACAGACTGGGAACAAGATGCTGCATCTTAGCAAGGCTAGGGTGTCCCAATTGAGCATGAAAGAGAGAAGAAGACTTCTTAACCGAACCAAATGGGCAGCTGTCCGTAGGTGATATAGACCATGAGACTCACATCCGGTGCCAATCGTCCGTCCCGAACTCCGGTCCTGTAAACAAACTGAATCTTTAGTAAAAGAGATAGTACAATCAAGAGAACGGGTAAGACGACTAAGGGATAATAAATTAAAAGGAGAACCAGGGACAAAAAGGACATTATCAATAGATAGGGAAGGAAGAAGTTGAATGGTACCAATGCCATGGGAAGAGGCTTTAGAGCCATCAGCCATAGTAACAGAGGGCAAATAACCTGAAGTAGATAGGGATGTAAAGAAGGATTTATTACCAGTGATGTGGTCTGTGGCGCCAGAGTCTAGAACCCAAGGACTAAGAGAGTTGGATTGAGTTAGGCCAGCAAAGGAAATACCTGAATGCACAACAGAAGCAGTGGAACTCGAGCCCTGACGATCCCCATACCATTTTAGAAACTCAGTGAAGATAGTAGGTGTAGCCGAGGCATCAGATGGTTGAGGTCCTAGAACAGACTGTGGTAAGGGACCCGAAGTTGGTGATGGAGAGGCAGCATGGGCTACTGCAGCAGATTTTGGAGGACGACCATGTAAGGCATAACACTTTTCTTTGACATGGCCATACCTATGACGAGTGATCGGACCGAGGTCGCCCTTTTCCTTGTTTCAGAGGACGATTGCGGTTATCATTGTGAGAAACAAGTGCGGAAGATTCATCATATGTACCAGTAGCGTGTGTTTCGATTGTAGACTTGGCCGGCACACGTAAGAGGATGGAAGATGTGGATGTCAGAGTAGGCACAATTGGAGATCCCAGAATTTGATCTCGAACATGTGAATAATCAGCAGGAAGACCATGTAATGCCAATAACATAAAAAACTTGGACCGTTGCTCAATCTCTTCAGCAGGAGTAGAGGCAGGGGGTAATAACTCATTAAAATTATGAAAGAGAGAATGAATTTTACCCAGGTATTGTGTCATGCTCCCATCAAGACGTGTTTGACTGGCTAGTGTAAACATATTATGACAAACACCATAGAGACGTTGAGTGTCATTTGTGTACAGTAGTTTGGCCTGTTTCCAAACCTCAGAGCAGTACTTATACGTACGGAAGATTGGCTTTAAGGAGGAATCAATGGTAGATTTAATGACTATGCATAATTGAGCATCAATCTTTGTCCACCGGGAGCGCTCGTTTCAGGAACACTATTTACGGTCATAATGAGATGATTTTCGTAACCCTGACTCTCAAGCCAAAGTTGGATATCAGATGCCCACGTCTCATAATTATTACCATCTAATTTGTCAATGGGAAGATGCATATTGACATAATTAGTATAAATACCCCTGAACAGGCGTAGGAGCAGGTGAGGCCATCAGGAAAGAGAAAACTTCTGGAGGAGAGAGAAAGCTGCTGCAAAAAAAAGAGAAACCCTAAAATAGGGATAAATATCAAACGAACTCCGATCAACTATATGAGCACAGATCCAGGACGGGGACGAGGAGACGATGCCGACGATGCACTGTTGCGGCGGCGGTGCAGTGATGGTGCAGCAGTGAGAGAAAAAGGATTCCGGAGATGAGGCTTTCGGAATAAAATTTTAGCACTGATGAACAGTGGGTTCACCAGGAAAAAAATTTAGCACTGATGAACAGTGGGTTCACCAGGAAGGAAGACAGGGATTTAACCTAGCTCTAGATACCATATTAAGAAGTGGACTTTAAGCCTAACTCAACCCCACAAAACCGGCTTAGTAAGGTGAGGTTTGCACCCACTTATATAGACTAGATTGACTTTATCTCTAGTCGATGTGGGATTTCCAACACACCCCCTCACGCCGAGGACTGGACATCTCGAGCGTGAGACTATAGATTTATGGGTGGTCCAATAACGGCCCGATAGCGGGTGGCCCAACACCTTAGGATGAACTTAATCTGGCTTTGATACCATATTAAGAATTAGGTATAGGATGAATTCCCTGATGTATTACACATAGGGTTGTGTGTTTATTTATAACGGAGATACAAGAGATGGGCTGAGCCCATTATACTAGAATAACAAACCCTAGATACTCTAACAATACTGAATCAGGATAATTATGCAAAAGATACAGCTGCAGTTGAATTATAATGGCTAATCAAATGTGATTGGTTCCTTCAGAAAGTGCAGTGACACCTTCCCATTCGCTGAGAGCCTTTATTTCACTAATGGTGTTATGTAGAGGTAGGATTAAGCCAAAAAAAGACTAACAGATATGTTAGTTCTATCAACATAATAGGGAGGATTGGTATGTGAGGAGAGATTCGGAGACCTAATACCACCTTCCATCTAAAATTTTAAGAATTGTGTTTGTAGATTTTTTTTTCTTATATTTTTATATTATTAATTTCATTTAACAAAATAAATAATAGAGTTGAAAAGATGCATCTAAACTAGATACATTAAAACAATTTGCAAAGATATTAATGAGATATAGAAGGATGGAAATGAAATTTAATCAAACCTATTTATAAGAATAGGGGAAAGGGAATAAAATAAATAAAACTTATATAGTGTAATTTCACACTATTTGCATATCAGGAAGTACTTTATATATTAATCTATCATACAAAATTATATTGAAAGATAAGGATTTTCTCCACTTGTACATAAAGTTTTGATTCTGAGACTTAATTTTTTTTTCAAATACAAACTACTTAATTAACTAAAGAAACTAAACTTATGGTTTTATGTAGTTTGTTAATTAAAGAGACCAAGAATCAAGTAAATTAATTAATAATAAAGGATAAAATGATATATAGATTAAAGAGGATAAGTTTCTTGATTATAATTGTTATTTATGAGAATAACACAAGAATAACAAAATGATAAGGTTTAATATGTGTGTGTATGTCATGCAAATGTTTATCCTTCATTCATCAAGTAAGAGAGATCATAGAATAGCAAGTAAAAAAGGAGTAAAACTTTGAATTGTCATTTATTTGATTGAATATTTAGAGCATTGAAGAACAATCTCTCATGGTGAAAGATGCATGAACTCTTTCTTAAATATATATGAGAATACATCTTGTTAAGATCCTTGTATTTTATATTTTGTAGTTATTAGAAAACTATTATGTATTTTACTTGTGGTTTCAGAGTATAGTTTTGAAATTATGTTAATCTCGTCATACATTTTTCTTCCCATTTTATGAATCCTAATTATGAAATTTAGGAGTTTTTAACTTACAAGGTTTTTATGTATTGTAGGTATGAAAAAAGAATTTATTTTATTTCGATACTATATTATAATTAAGAAGTTTTTTTCTCCGTCTCCACTATACACATTGTTTGATTAGATGATAATTTGTATACTTTTGATGTATGTATAGAAGATTTATGTTTCCATAGTTGATTGATTTTTTTTATGGGTATGCAATTCATGTTATAATTAAATTATATTCATTTGACTACTTTTGAATCACAATTTTTCTCTTACTTCATGAGAGAAAGAGACAAAGAAAATATTATGTAGGTATTTGGATTTGAAAATTTAAATATCACAAAACCTTAATTATTTAAATATTAATAAAATAGAAATTATTTTAGGACTTAAAAGGTGATTGAATTTATAAAGTATATGAATTCTTTGACTTGGAATGAGAAAATAAAGTGTTATGTATATATATATATATATATGGTTAATAGATAAGTTTGTTTGTCACTTAAATTACTAAATTTTAATGTTTATTTAATTTCAAATTAATGACAATTTATATCAATTACTCATAAAATAAAAGATGTTATATTGTATGTTTATTTGTTTATGTATATACATATGTATATGGTTAATAGACAAGTTTGTTAGTCAGTTAAGTCACCAAATTTTAATGTTTATTTAATTTCAAATTAATGACAATTTATATCAATTACTCATAAAATAAAAGATGTTATATTGTATGTTTATTTGTTTATGGATTTATTAAAATTCATTATTACAAGACATTTATGGATCATTCAAGATTATTTTTTTTATAATTAAAGAATATAATTGTGGATAATTTTAAGTGCACCATTAGTTTTACTCATTACACAAAGGTAGTTGTGAAAACAGGCCAAAATGTAGAAGAAGGAAGGATTGCGTTGTATATTTTAAACTTTTCACAAATTTGTGTATGATAATATAAAGTTAGACACAAGTTTAATACTTTATAGATGATCTGTCAAATAAACTATTAAAAAGAAATTTTGTAAAACTTTTTTTCTTTAGCTAGAGCAATTCTTATAATATGAAATGTAAATGAGTTTATAAGAATAAAAAACTTAACTCTATGTTTTTATACTGGCTCGTTTAAAAATATAGACTATGTCGAGTTCATGACTAACAAGTCAAGTTCTACTAAGTGGACTAATGTTGCAAAGATACAAAATGAATATTCTTTGAACCTCGGCCATGCCTAAATAAAACTAGTCACCCAAGTATTATTTGGAACTCAACCACTCTTTGACTAAAAATTCAAGTATTATTTGGACCACAACCACTTCTGGCTAAAACTCAATTATTCTTTGGAACATAGCCACTCTTGGGTAAACAACCTCGGGTATTGTTTCGAAAGTCACTTTTGGATAGAAAACCTTGAGTATGCTTTGGAATAATATTCACTTCTGTCTAAGACTGAGTATTCTTTGAAAAACTCACTCTTGGCTAAATGGGTTTTTTCTAAAAAGAAAGTGATATAAAATATCACATTCTTTGACTAATTAATGAGAGTAAATCACTCAACTAGAAGCAATTTTTCTATGATGAGGTTGGAGGTGTTTGAGGATTGAAGGTTTAATGAAGTCAACCTCCTTGTTATAAAGACCATGAAGTCCAAGAAGACCTTAAAAGGATTTGAGTCTATAATTTTGTTTTTTTAGGTTGCTACATAAGCTTCTCTCTTTAGACAATTAGACAATCATAATATTAATTCTGATTTTTGTTGCAAACTATTTTAAAAATTATCTAGATCATCTACATCTTTTAATAGATTAAAAAAGATAATGTTAATATGCTAAAATGCTTATGAAGAAGTATTAAGGTTTGACTTCAACTATTATTTTAATTAGCTAAGACATCAATTTAATGTGTTAAAATTGTTCAGGATCTTGAACATTTTTAAGACTAATTTATTAAAATCTATTGAGATTATTTTTCAAAAGTTTAGTTGTCTCTGGCTCAAGTTGTGAAATATTTTGACTAAGTTTTAGTTTATTAAAAATTTGAACTAATCCATTAATTTTATTGTTAAGTAAAATTAATATATTAAGTCGAGTTTTTAATTGGTTAAAAGTGATAGTTTTATTAAAAAAACACTCTTATTTTAAATAGTTTCAATAAAAATTAAAAGGATCTTTTACACATTTTTTGAAAAATGTCTTGAGAGAGAATATTTATGAGCAAGAAGAACTGAGTGGACAATCCAAGATTTGTGTTATTTGATCATCCAATTGTAAAATGAGAGTGGTATAGGAGATCAACCTTGAAATTTGAAATTATGCAAGGGCTGGAATTTATTCCAGGTTTCATAATTTCTTACTTGTTTGTGTTAATGGATTATGGTTATCTAGTAGGTCAGCAATAGGATTCTAGAGTGGTTTGAATCAAGTCTTGTAGAGTTCAAGACTTGTGTTCTTGGTATTTTCTTAAGCATTACTAGGGTTATAATTGTTTGTAAGGATTGATGTGTTTAGTGGAAGCCTAATATGTGATTAGGTAACTGAATGTAGCTCTTGAAAATGAGTGAATCAATGTAAAAATTATTTCTTCACTCTATCAAGAACTAGTTTTATAAACCACATTTTAGTTTTTTTAATCAAGGGAGAAAAAGAAATTTTAACAAACTAATTTGTGTTTTCAACAAGTTAAGTTTTGAAAAGATCTATTCACGCTCTTTCTAATCTTGTTTACATAACATCATTCTAGAGTTAACACAAGCGTAAATTAGAAAGTTGTTGATGCGTAATAATTTTATCTCACATTTCAAGATGTCTTCGATGTTGACGTTACTTTGTCATCATCATCTTGGTGAATAGATGATGGAAACATTTTCTACCATTCAAAATAAACAAATAGGATATATTAAAAAAGTACAACATTATTTTTAAAATTGTATGTTTATTATCTAAGCATCTCAATGCTTATAAGACTTTTCCAGGAAACATCATGTGTTGTATCAAATGTTAAGGTTATTTGTATTTTCCTATATTTGTTTTTATATTTGTATTTTGTTCTTAAACCTC
Organism: Lablab purpureus; assembly: GCA_030347555.1. Classification (NCBI taxonomy): domain Eukaryota; kingdom Viridiplantae; phylum Streptophyta; class Magnoliopsida; order Fabales; family Fabaceae; genus Lablab; species Lablab purpureus. Next base: position 37,554,576 of record CM059256.1, read on the forward strand.
ATATTGCGTATCCATTCAAAACTATTAGACAAGCTAGAAGAGTGTTGTATCAATTAATTCATGTAGTTCATAGTTATCATGACTAGTAATTCAAAACCAGTTCTTATCAAAATCAAAACTAATGAAATCACTTGAATAATGATACAAGTATACATTTTTTTATTTAGGGAGATTTTTCAAGTATTCAATGCGGTTGTAGTTATCAATTCTTTACATAACACTTGTTGCTCTCAGTAATTCCAATCCCCAATTCCTGACATGTACTAACAGTAAGTGCTCTCAATTTTTCCAATACTCAATTACTTAAAGATACCAACAGTAAAAGCTCTTTCAATTATTAAATAACATTCCCTAAACTATTCGAATAACACCTCTGAAGCTATATCGGCTCCCCTTCCACGGGCTATGTACAGGCCAACGTGATGCATCAACTCCTGCAGTATAAAACAAGAATAAATTCATAAATAAGCATTTAAAAAATTCATCCATTTTATCAGAAATGTCTGTTTGAAATTTTTTAATTCATCATGTAAGATCAGCATGACAAGTGCTTGCAATTTGACTGTCACAAAGACACAAACCATGTTAGTGCCGATACAAATTATTCCCTAGCACCATAGATGTAAGCAAAAAAGGGTCTGGAGAAAGTATCAGAGCTCATAACTATAGAGGTTATTGCGAAGTGTCCATTTTCATATTGTAACCAGGAAGGGATACATTTTTCCCAGCACAAGTCAGCATTCCTAGATATAATATAATTTCGTGATTCTTATTTTCAGATGAATTTCCATCACCCAACATCTAAATTTTGAGATTCTGTCCACTTAATCTACTTCCAGGCTACTGAGACCATGTTTATAATTCCTGTAATACAAGTCAACTCTGAAAATAATTTAGGTGCAAGGTCCACCATACTCATAACTAACACTAGAAAGAATAGCTGAATTGTCTTCTGACTGGGTGCTAAAGTTTAGGTAATTAAGATATAAATTCAAACAAAACAACAGTAAAAAAGTTAAGTATTCCAGCAAAATCCAAACTTCAATTTGACCAAATACCTGGGGATGAGATACAAAAGCCTTGTTAGTTTTGGCCACATGTAATGGCAAATCATAAGTAGCACAAGCTTGGGAAGACACTATCACATTTTCCAGAGGAGGAAGGAAACCACGGTTTCTTGCAGACAAGACAGAAGAAACAAAATCCAGCACGCATATATCAGTGCATATCCCAGCAACCAAAATCTGCAACAAGAAAAACCCAGACCCTTGGAAACTCAACAAAAGTCTCATGAACTAACGAATATAACATCCAAAATATGTCAACCTATTCCAAGAACAAGTCAAGACAATTTTGACAAATAGGAAAGAAAAATATTTTATTTTGACACATTAACAGTGTAAAAGATTTTAATATGATGATTAAGAGCAAAGTTTAATCCTTTTAACTTTTTATTTCAGTTTTGGCCCCTACTATAAATTTTGGGGTTTTAGTCCCTATACTTTCGTCTATTTAGTTATTATCCCAATCAGTAAGTATTTATTTGTATATTTTTCATATGTGAGTTTTAATCCTAAAATTTTCTTTCTATATATATTAGAAGTAAATTGTCCATATATTTGATTAAGAATGGGTTCGTGTAGTTTAACTTACTCCGATATTGGTTACTTATATAAAACTATAGGGATTTGTACCCGTGAAGAAAATATATATAACTTATAAAAATCATAACTAGAAAGTAAAAACTATAACACCATAAGCAACCTTAACATAGAAATCCAGTGTCTTAGACCACCTGTTTCAAAAGTTAAAAGTTTCTTGTGCAACATTAGTTACTCCAATAACTTGCACTTTTTTGCTTAAAATTTCTACACTAACAGATAATCAATCTCAAAGGAAAGGCTTACTTGTTTTATCTGATTATTTTTCACCCAATCAATGAAGACATTAGACCCATCTTTCTCAGTTGATCCAAGGAATCCATCAATGCATTCTTTTTGCCTGAGTGTTGCATTCGGGTCATTTTCCAACCACAGGAGATCTATAAATTCAGAGGAAACCAAACCAAAAAACTAATAAGCACATATCCTCAAAACAACCCAGTATTTATAATTAACTCATACCATATTACTGGGGAAATGTAAATAAGGTAGCGTTTGGCACACAAGCAGGACAGGACAGAAAAGTGTCCTTGTTCCTTTCTGTTTGTTTCAACCGATGAACTACGTCACTTTTTAAACACACCAAACATACCATTCCAACACATCTCTACCAAAAGCTAACTACAACTACAACTACAATCTAATATAGAGCGTCAATACGACTTTTAAAGTAACTACCATAAAAGTAGACTTTACCATCACAATTGGGCAATAGCATAAAAAAGTACTCGAAGTACATCTAAAATAAGTTCTAAAAGAAATTACCAGGAACGAGTTTTTCTTCGTTTGTTCCTATAATACAGTGTGGTGGATAAGGGGGTTCGGGTTTGTCCGGCTGATGGCAATCAAGGAAAGCAAAAATTGGCCACTTTCTCTCAGAGAACGCTTTGGAAAGCCTCACAGATTCCTCCACCATATGAGAAATTCGCTCATCTGGTTCTTTCGGCGCCTACGCAACACCAAAAGTGGCAAAACCGAAATCGCGTTACATAATAATAATATTATAAACAAAATGCAAAAAGGTAATAATTAATTAATTAGATAGCAAGTAAGTACATCAAACAATGTCGACGAAACAGACAAAGGGAGAATCGCGCTTCATGGAATGGTTTTGCCAAGTTATTACAAGAAACAAGAAACAAAAAACAAAATTATAGTATAATATATATTTACCATATTGCCAGCGCCAACGGTGCAGAAGCCATTGACAACGTCGACGAGTACGAGGCCGGTTTTGATGTGCGCCGACAACGTGAGAGGTTGTTGTTTGACGGGGATCTCCTCTCTCAGGAGCTCCACAGTGTTGGAAGAAACCATGTTTCTGAAACCGTGTTGTTTGAGGCAAGATTGTTGAATGCGAATTCAGAAATTGACCAAACACTTTATAATAAGGTCAGAATCTTAATTACATATTAATAATTAAATACTAATTAAGTGGCTCACCATTTTCATTTAATATTGAAGAAAGCCATTGGTTTGGCTGCTCAAATATTAGTTTTTTTTATTCACCTCTCTTAATAAATAGTTATCCAGTGATAAAATAATATAAGTAGCCATTAAAGTTTTAAGTAATGAATATTTATTAATTTAGTTAATTTATATTATTAGTTCCTAACCTAAGAATTAATTACTTAGAAGAAACCTTATGAATAGACATGGAAGTAAAATGGAGCATGGAAACATATGATAGGAACAACTGGTAAACGAAGCAGGAATGTGTTTTATCTCTTTCACGATATGATGATACAGACCACGAGAATTATCGCTTGCAAAACTCTCACTGGCTATCTATTTCAAACCCTGTCGCAATTCAGCTGACACACCACGTTCGTCACGCTCCAAACAATATTTTATGTACAAATATAATATTATTATTATTATTATTAAACTAAATTAGGTTAATGTAAATTGCAAAACTTAATAGAATTGTTAAAAGTTAAATAAATTAAATTTTAAAAAACTGTGTTATTTTATTTTGAAATCAGATATTAATTTTGGGATTGATATACGTACATAGAAATTTCAGTCTAAACTTATTATACTATTATACTTTTATAAATAAATGACGAAATTAAAAATATATATTTATTTGTATCTACATTAAATTTAACCATTTTAGTATAATTTTAAACTACATCAAAAAATACTTTTTAATGTTTTTTTCTTATTACATAATTAATGCATTATAGTGAAGCAATCACTAATGATATATTTCATATTGTAATTATTTTTTATTATATTTATTATATATTAGTGGAAATACATGTGTTTGAGACACATGTGTCTACTTTTTCTCGGTAATTTCTTTAATGATAAGTCGAGTTTTTATTGTAAATAGTTAATTTAATTTGAAAAATAAAATAATTATTTTTATTTTGTTTGTAATTTTTAAATTTAAATTCAAATTTGAATTAGAAAAGAAGAAATTATTTTTGGAAAAAAAGAAGTTGTTTAGTTATTTTGAATAAAAAAGTTTTTTAATTATTTTAAAATAAAAATAGTTATTTATTTATTTATTTTATTAAATAAATAAATAATTTTTTATTTATTAAAGAGTAGAATTATTCAACTAAAAATGTCACACAAAAAAGTTACAAATAATTATTGTTTATTTATATTTTAAAAATCACTCAAGTTTAAATTTTATTGGATTACATTTGAATGGATTAAATTTGAATAAAAGCACACAAAGTAAATAAGAAAATAATAAAACCAGTGAAATTGTTGGGTTAAGTGGCGTTTTTTTTTTACACGAATCTAATCCGGTTTGCAAATACCGCTGTTTCTATTGTTACTACATTTCAAATCCATTTCTACTTTTATTTTCCATGGTTATTTATTTTTTAAACCAAAGTGTTTGGATAAAGAACTAATTCAATAAATATAATAGGAAAGCTTAATTATATCTCAAATTTGTGAGTAAAATTTATTTAAATAAATTAAGAAAAAATATGAACTTTACTTTGGAACCTGTCCAAATCAATTTGTAAGAGTTTAAAGAAGTCATATATCATTTTCATAAGCCCAAATAAACTTCACATCAGCTTTTATAAATACCTTCTATCTTCTATTTTTCATTTATTAGTTACATAGAATATTTATTAAAACCGTTATGGTGTAGTACTCAATAAATATATTAGAAATAAATTGTCCAGCTGGATCTGGTTTAACCACTCCCTCGCCTCAACTTAGGTTTAACACATATTAATTTAAATAAAAAAATTTGTGTTAAATGTGTTTTTTCAATGTTCCATGTAAGCAGTACTAATTGGGTGGGCTTTCGTTCAGTAATGTCAATATAACAAATATGGATGAAACTACTCATAAACACATCATCTTCTCTTGAAATGATTACCAATTTATCATTTACCACAAACTTTAGTTTTTTATTAGTACAAGGAACAACACTTGTTGAATGAATTAATAATTTTCCTAATGAACTACTATGTGTAAATTTAGTATCTATACTTAGAAGGTGATTTCAAAAGTGAAAGGACTAATTTGAATAAGAAGTTCAATTTCTCTAATAACTTCTTTCTTATCCATTAAAAGACCTTACAATTATTGAGTTTGATCTCATCTAAGTTTGATCATATGATAGTCAATTTAATGTTACTTTCAACGTACGTTACATTTAATGAAGACTCATTTTCAATTAATACTCTAGCTAAAACATGATTTAAGCATTTGATAAATATGTAGTGAATCTTATTAATACTATGTCCACTTGTTTCATTTGATATTTCTATATGTAAGTAAGATAATTATTAACAATAATATTGTCAATGATATTTTTAATTTTTTATTATATTTTATTTTTAAATGTGGGTTAACTCAATAAACTCTTAAACTATGTAAGGAGAGTGCCAACTTGCTGGTTTTGTGAATTGTATGTTTTATGTTTAATGGTGGAATTGATCATACACCTAAAAAATTACTAAAAAAAATTCTTTTACCATAATAAGTTATAAAATGATGAAATTGGTTACTAATTGAATTAGAGTCTAATTTAGTAAGTAGTTAAAATCTTGGTAGCTAATGTTAGAAATAAATTTAGACTCTAATTTGGAAACCAATTTAGTCACTATTATATAGAAACCAATTTCATAATTTTTTAATATCAATAGTCATAAAAAAAAGTATAGTTTCTATTATAATAAAAACTATTTTAAATACCAATAATTTTTAATCTATAAAATAGTTTCTAATTTAGTCATTATAATGACTAGTTAATTTTTTTGTTTTTAAATTAGTTTATATTCAATAAATTTCTTGTAGTGAAAGAGCTCATTGAGAACTGAATATAAGAATCCCAAACATTAACAATAAAATGTCGGATATTTACTTTGCACTTTTAATCATTACGTTTTGGTCAACTACAAAGAAAAAATTAAGTTAAACTCTCCAAACCTAATTGAGAAAAAAAAATTTAAAGCTATGATGCTGAAAAGTATGACCAGAGGAGAATTGTTATACGAAGTTTTGGATGATGAATCTAGTGAGAGAAATAAAATGGATATTTCATAGGGAGAGTTAAGAAAGAAAGGGATTGAAACTCATGTGAACATGTGGATGAAAGGGTTGAAACTCAACATGTCAGAAAACATGTCAGAAAAAATGTTGTAAAAACCAAAAGAAAGGAAGGTCGAATTGTGTTTTAAAAACTTTTCACAATTTTTAGTAATTCGTCTGAAGACCAAGTGTTCGTCAGATGATAGTTTGAACTTTACAAATGAAGAGGTCTGAAAGTTGAAAAAAAATTTCGCAAACAAATGTTTTTGCTTAAAAATCTTCCCTCTATAAGGTTAGACACAAATTATAATATGCAATTTAAAGGAGTTAAGGAGAGAAAGATTACTTAGATTTCTATATTGGTTCTTCTGAAAATGCAAACTACGTCCAGTTCTTCAATCAACCTAATTGAGTTCCACTAGCAGACTACTGCTGCAAAGTACAAATATTGTTTTAGCTCGTAGCCGCTCCTGGCTAACTCGTACAAATATTCTTTCACACAAAGTCACTCTTGGCTTCAACTAAGTATTTTTTTTCTTACTATGCCACTCTTGGCTTAAACACAAAGGTTTGAAAAAGAATTGTGACTAAATCACAAAGGTTTGAGCTATTATAGAAGAGATAAGTCTTAAAGACGAGATGGAAAAAGAGTTCAACTTCTAGAGGTAGCTAAGAAACACTAACAATGTTTTTCTAAAGCTTTTATGAAGAGATTAGAATGATCACAGAAAAAAATTGCCAAAACATGTTTTTCTCAGCTTGTTTCTATATGTTCTTCAAGATGTGCTTTTTGGTCCCTTATATAGTACATAAGCAACTAGCCGTTAGAGAATCGTTCTGACATCTTCAACTTTAGGTTGGTCTTGAGCACATCTTCTCATTGCGTTTGATGAGAGCTTCACGTAGATGCATTAAAAGCTCTTCTTCATGCAATAAACACATGCTTCTATTTTTCACACAAAACCTGATAACTTGTAGCACTTATCCTCCATTGGCTCCTCTTTTTTATGAAAGCACTACTTCTATACATGGAAGGTGTACTTTAAAAGTTGATAAAACTCAGGTGCGTCAAGAATTTGGTGAGAAAGCCGTTTTTACTTTTTATAAGGAAGACGTTGATGCGACATGTGAGCTGCTTCGGTACTTGATTACTAGACTGTTATGAAAAATGTCTTTGAAAGCTAAAAGGAGAACTTTCAAACGTTAGTTAAGACTAAAAGTGTATCATCTGATGACGTATCATCTAATGATTATTTTAGGTATCGTCTGACATACGATACATTCATGATCCGATGTAGATAAAAGACTATATACTCCTTCGTCTGATAGATTGCTTCGTTTGAAAGCCTATTCGTCTGTCATAAAATAATATTAATTATTTTTCAGCATAATTCAAAATTAGAGTGTTTGGACTTTTTCTCAACAAAAGTAAATAAGGAAAGATATTTTTTATTATTTTGATTCACGAGACCTCTTATCTAACCAAGCTTTGTCATGTAGACAACAATAATAGGGAGACAAAAAATAGTGAGCGGAATATAAGGGTAGTTTGTAAGAAGAGAAAAAAGTTATTTTAGCTTTTTTAATAAAATTGGAAATTTTTTAATGTTCAATTTCTTTTGTAATAGAGAGGATTTGAACTTCGAACCAAATAATTCTTTCCATGCAAGCAAAAGAAGTATCATTCCCGATCTCCAGCTTGAAACACATTTATTTGAGAAAAAAAATTCATATTCGGATAATTCTTTGTTAGAAGTTTGTTATTATTTGTATTATGTTTTACTTGTGTTATATTATGTTTCTATTGTGTTTATGATTATTTTTTGTTTTACAAATTGTAATTGTTTCTAACTATGTATACAAGTTGTTGAGTGACTTTTATAAATAATTTGTTTTCTTTGTCAAAGTCCTTGCAATCTTTCAATAATGGAGTTTGCAAATTTTGATGTAAAAGGTGAAATGGATCAATCAATAAACCATGCTAGTCCCTACTACCTTTATCCAAGAAAGAATTTAGGAATGATTCTTGTTATGCCTCAATTGAATAAGGGCAAATTAATACTTGTGGAGCAAAGGGAAGAAACATGTGTTATTATAAAAAAAACTAAAGTTCATTAATAGAAGAATTACAATTTTAAAATAAGACGATCTAATTTTTTATGTATGGTAAGATAGAACATTATGATAATTTCTTATATTACTTGTACTTTAGCTTCACAAATCACACAAAGTACAACTTATATTGATAATGCCACTGATTTGAGAAAGTAATTCTTGAAAGATGATAATTTTCATATTTCAAATATGTTCCAAGATATGCACTCTATTGAATAGGGGGAGAAAAGTGTGTTTGAGTTTTACCTAGATTTGAAATATTTATGGGAAGAGTTTTATTTTCTTAAGGCCCATTTCAACTTGCACATGTTGCATCAAATGCAGTTACTATTTGGTAAAAATGGTTGCAGATCATAAAGATTTTGAACAAGTAATGTATTTCTTGTAAGGTCTTTGTGAAATCTATGACACCTTTTAAAAACATATTATTCTCATAGAACAAATGTTTAACATTAATTGAGTACTTTCTATTTTTCTTCAACAAGAAAGACAATTATTTGAAGTTGTTTCACAAATGTGAAGACTTTACCAAATACCTCTCAAAATAAAATAATTGGAAACCTCAAGGTAATGATTATCGAAATAGTCAAAAAACCCAAGATAAAGGAAAAGGATACACTTCTAGTTATGAGATGTAATGCACCTATTGTCATGAGATGAATCAAATAGTTGATAAGTATTAGTTTAAATATGATCAGTTTTACCTCTTGATTTGTTTTATCTGCCTTATTATTCTATCAGTTTATTTGATTGTTATTTCAAAAACAAATAAAAAATGGCAGGTCAAATTCAAAGTTTTCCTGAAGGTGCTTCCATCAACAGACCTCCACTCTTTACTGAAGAAAACTATCCATTATGGAAAGTCAGAATGCTAATTTTTTTAGAATCTGTTCATCGTGGAGTATGGGATGTTGTTGTAAACGATCCTTTTGTTCCTATGAATGGTCAAGAACCAAAAGAGTTCTCAACTTGAACTGCAGATGAGCTTAATATGATGTAAGAGCTAGAAACATAATTTCCTCTGCACTAACACTTGATGAATTTTACAGGATCTCTGTCTGCAAATCCATAAAAGAAATGTGAGATGTTCTGGATGTAAAAAAGGCAAGGAAGAACACTCTCATCCAACAATATGAGATGTTCAGAATGCAACAGGGAGAAAACATTTATGATGTGCAAAAGCGCTTCATGCAAGTGCAAATTGTTAACCACCTTGTTGGTCTCGATAAGACCTTCGATACTGATGAATTGAATATTAAAATTTTGAAATCTTTGAATAGATCATGACAACCCAAAGTTACTGCCATCATGGAGTCACAAAATCTTGACAATGTGACCATGGCGGCTTTGTTCGGAAAGCTTAGAGAATATGAGTTGGAGTTGGGAAGTCTGACTGAAGAAAAACATGAAAGGGAGAGGAAAAACATAGCCTTTAAAACTCAAATTTCTAAAGAGCAAAGTCATGATAAAGAAGATGACTATGATTGTGAAAACATGAAACTTATATTGAAGAAATTCACTGAGTTCATGAAGAACAAGAGCAAGAGTCATCACAAACAGTTCGAAAATGATGACCAAAATTCAGTATCATTTTACAAATGCTATGGATGTGGAAAGAAGGGCCGTGTCAAAACAAATTGCTCAAATCTCAAGAAGGGTGAAAACAACAAGAATAAGAGAGTCATAAAAAAGAAGAAAGTCTACATTAATGTTGACTCAAGCTCTTCTACAAGCTCAAGTGAATCCGATGAAGAAGCAAATCTTTGTTTTCTGGTGTAAAGTGCGTCTACATGTAACAAGGTTAGTAATTCTAGTTTCTCAAATGATTATGATGAATTACTTTATACTTTTCAAAAACTCTGTGTTGAATCCAAAAGGCTTTCAACTTTGCATAATAGGCTGAAAATTGAATATAAAGTTATTGAAGAAAAAGTTGAAATTTTAGAAAAAGGGAAAAATGTTTTAGGAAAAGGAAAAGTTGAAGACACTGAGTATAAAAATTGCAAGATATGTGAAAATAAAATTATTTGTCTTGGAAACTTCCTTACAAAAATTATCACTGAAAATTTATTAAGTTTAGAAAAACAAGAAATTGTTGACTGTGCAGACTGTAAAGTTTGCGAAACAAAAATTTCTGAACTTGAAAAATCTATTAAAATTTTTTCTAAAAGTAAAAATAAATTGAATGATACTTCCATCTTAAAGAAGAATTTTTTAAAAAAATAAATAGTGTATTAAAAATAAAAATTCTCATAAACAAAACCTTGTTAGAGGTGAAACATCCTCTAAGCCTATTATTGTTACTTGTTTTTACTGTTTGAAGAAGAGATATTTTTCAAACCAGTCCAGGAATCAAACATTTTGGTGTCCCTAAAGAAAAATACATTTGGGTTCCAAAATTGAAATAAGTTTTACTTTAACCACAAAGGACCCAAACATGTTTTTGGGGACCAAAAGTCTCTCACATTGTTTTGCAGGCTATCTCAAAAGGAAAGATATCTCTTGGTATCTTGTTAAGATTTATAGAAGAGAAATTTCTTATACAATGAAGGAGGAGTTTTAAGATGTCTTGATTTGAAAGGAGATGTAGAAAAAAAATTGTGAAGTTTTGTTGATGAGAAAAAAATTTTCTTCTCCTTGTCATATTTTTTATTATCTACTCCTAAAATAATTTAGTTGCAATGTTTGCCTCTACTTGCATATTCTGTTTTGAAGACTGCATTTATTTAGGGGGAGATTTTAAATTAAAGGGGAGATAATTGAAATTTTTCTTGGTTATGAAATATATTCGCTTAATATGTTCACTTTCCCTCTAACAATCTTTTTATGTCTCTGTTGTTTGCTCTCTATATTTTTTTTTACTTCATCTAAGTACGGGGAGCATTTTATTTAGAAGATGTGTTGTTTCTTTCTTATTGGGGGAGCTTTCTAGTTTTCATTTTCTTTTTTATTCTTATAAAAAATTGAAGGGGGGGGGGGGGGTTAGACTTTTGCATGCTTAATTTTGCTAACTATCTATTTGCTTAAGATGAACATATATAGTTGCACATGTCTTCAAGAATTTTTTATCATCATCAAAGAGTGGGAGATTGTTAATCTAAAGATAAAGAAGGATCTTTAGAAATATCTAAAGGATAATTGTTTTGATGATGATGGCTCTAAAAGAAGAAGATGAACCTTCATGTTTGAAGTCTTGAAGAAGCTTTAAACTAGTATTTCGTGTATATGTTTGATTGTAAAAGTTAGGAATCTTGTTAAAGATCATAACATGCACACAACTCTTTCTTAAACTTTGAAAAAGCCTTTTGTTTTTCGTAAAAAACATTTAGCATCAAAATAATTTATTATCTCTAGCAATAATCGATTATGATAAGTGTAATAGGCGATTATCCCGTATGATAATCGATTATCTCATGCTGGTTCACCAGTATTCAAATTTCTCTCCAGAATAATCGATTATCACTTGAAATAATCAATTATTCTAGTCATTTTTGTGAAAACCTTTTGTATTCTTCTGAAACCTGGGCACTCTTATGTCTATAAATACAAAAGGGGCCTGAACTTTCAAAAATAACCTAGAGAGATCAAAGTGAAAGTTGTTATGCTGCTAGTGTTCAAACTTGTTTCATCCTTTGTGGTTATTCAAAGGAGGTGTCTTCATTCCTTGTGGTGTTCAAGGAAGGTGTTTGTTCATCTTTTGTGTGTTCCAAAGAGGTGTTGTTTCATCTTTTGTTCTGTACAAAGGAGGTGTCTTTGTTAATCTTCCTGTTAACTTATTTATTTCGCTGCATTATATGTTTGTAAACTTATTTTTTAAGATAGTTAGTTGGTGTCATTCTCATTTAAGGTGATATAATCACTAGATGTATGATCTGCTTTGATCCGAACCAGTATAAAATACTCTGTGTATTTTTCTCTATCTCTACTATCTTTATATTCAGCTTATATTCTGCTCTTATATATATTTGTACTCTGATTTCTATAAAATAGAACTTAAATTTATATTAGAGTTTTTGTTAAACTTTGTTTTAATAAGATTAAAATTGAAAAAAGTTTAATTTTTATTAAGAACCAATTTACCCCCCTCTTGATTTGTTTTACGCATCCTATTATTCTAACAAATTGTGTGTGTTGATTTATCATGATCTTATTTTCATTTCACACATTTTCCTCTCTCATATAAAGAGTATGGATTTTTTAAAAAAAAGACTAATGTGAAGGTGTTGCTTTGGAGTACATCCCAATCATTTTTCGGTAAAAATAAGTTTTTGAAAAGAAAAATCCTAAGTAAAGATGTAGGATATTGGTAGATCACGAGTATATGAATCATTTTCTTATATAATTTGGATGTTTAAATTCACTTATGTATTGTATAATTTAAAAATGGTTTAATAGGTATTTTGATTACAATATTTTGTAAGAATTTTTTATTTTTTCCCGTGTCTATTTTTTTTCTCAATCGAGTTCCAAATTTTATTCAAATCTGTCAATGTGATCATTTTTGTCAAAAGTTTACATATTGTAGTGCTCATATTCATATCATTTTTTCATTATTCACGTGCTACGAATATGAACATTTAGGTTATATAATTGATTTCATGGATTTGACAAAAAGGTACATATATGAACCATAGAATATGTGAATTTTTGACAAAAAGGATCATATTGACATATTTTAATAAGATTTGGAACTCAATTGAGAAAAAAAATAAACATAAAAAAACATTATAATTTCTCACAAAATATTGAAACCAAAATACCTATTAAACCTTTAAAAATCTATCTCAAAATTGTTTTTAAATTATACAATTTAGAATTTCAACAAATTACACTGTTGTCCATGATGAACTCGAACTCAAAACGCATGAGAAAAAAGATCAAAATTCCCAAAATCTACTGACCTACAAGTTCCATCTTCTCTTCAATTGACAAATAGTGCCAAATGAACTCACCCCTTCTCCGACAGTTCTCCAAACAATGGTGCAAAAATCACCGCTGACATCATATAAGAAAGGTAATATTTGTATTTTCAATACTATGACAGTGCAGATGGAAGATATGGGGGTGCGAAAAGGAAAACCCAAAGATTTGATACTTCTTTTGTTTGGTATTTAGCATATTTTGTTGTGTAATTAGTTTCACGTGTTTATAATTTGAAGTATTTTGTTAATTTATGTTTTGTGATACATGTTTAGGGTTAGTTCTTTTGTAGACTAGTATGATTTATGGTTCAATTTTTAATGATGACTTATTGTTTATTTTTTATATTAATATTAGTCTTGATATAAATTTAAATAGTTTAGGTGATGAAGAAAGTTTGATAGTTTTAGTTCTGTCAAACTTTAAAATAGACTCGATCAAAACTTAGACTAGAATGTTTAATAAAATTAGTTGAAAATTGAAAATTTGGCTGAAAATCTAACCTAAAAGTGGTTGAACAACTAGTTAATTAACTAGTTAAAAGATGTAAAAATAAATAAGGATATGAGTAATTGCTAAATCGAATATTAATATTATGTAATTATATATTTTTAGTTAATTTATTTTTTATATAAATTAAATTTAAAGTAATATTTGTGAAAAAAATACTTTTCATCGTAATTTAAAATATTAGTCATTTTTTACTATTTTTTATAAAAAATAAAAAGAATTAATTAAATAATTAAAAAAATAATAAATAAGTGTAATATTAAATCAATACTTAAAAAAAATATAACCAAAAAAGAATAATCTGAAAAATTATATATTGGATAAATTATTTTGAGTGACATAATAAAATAAGTGAAAAGCTATTAAGAAATTATCTTATAAAAGATAAATAATTTTATCAAAATTTGATCTATCAGTATTAGTTATAATCTAAATGAAACATTTTATAATAATCACTTTTAATTTCTTACAATCTCTACCAAAACATGTTTCTACAATATATGTGGGCTCCCCATGTCATAATGGTTTAGGGAGTGTGCACTTTTAAATGGGAACGAGTTAACTATTCCATGCCTGGTTAATCATCTGGAAACCACCCAAATCTAGCTGAGGCGAGGTCCAAAATGTTCTGGTCGAATTCGAGTTAATGAAATATAAAAACCTAAAATTTCACATGTGATTGCGTGATGCATAAAATTGTGGTAGTAGTAAACAGACACTACTCAGAAACTGCATGTTATTCTATTTTTGGGTTGGGCGAGCGCTTTACAGAGAGACAGAGAGATAACGTTATCTCAACAAAAGTCTAAATGTAGCTATAAACGGGTAAGTAACCCTCTTGAAATAGGGCAGTTAAATCACTCAATGATTCAAATCCATATAACTAAAAGGTTAGTATAATCCAACTGTCTGTGACACTGAACTTGGCTTCCACAGTTCCAAACTCTCTTTCCAAAAAAAAACCAATGGATGGGGACCTACTAATTAAATTCTATGTTTTCCACCGTATAATCATCATTGTAATAATGTCACAAAAACGATTAAATTACTCCAGTCTCCTTGAAATAATACCGAGGAGAATAAGAATAAGAAACTTCAATTTGAAGCAAAGTGATTCATAAGGAGCTGTGGTACCAGTTTCCACCAAAAAGCAGTGAAAACTGGAGATCGTTTATTATTAATTTCTTAAAGAATATTTGGAGAAAAAAGTACAAATATATTAATGAAGGTTGAACTTGCAGGAGTGTTATATTATGTTATATGTTACCCTTTCATTTGAAAATTCAGCTTCAAACTTGGGTGGCTAGGTCCTTTGTCAACATCAAGAGGCCATGCCAGAGAGACGTTTATGTATTTAAGGTCACACACTCACATTCACGCTTTCCTTTGATAGCAACTTGCGAGCTGCAATGAGTTGAAGTGAAGATAAGATATGTCTCAGAGTCAATCAGTTCAATGTCCTTCCTTCAACACTAACCGTTAATCGCTACACCAAAGCACGTTGTTGTGATGGTTTTCTTTCCTTGTCTTTTCACCACATACTGTTCCTTTGCTTCTACTCTCTCACTCTCCGGAATTTGGCTCTTTGCTGTGATGTGAAGCCTCTGGTTGCAAAGCTTTCATCTTTGTTCTCTATACTATATTGTGTTGAATTGAGCTTGTTTGAATTGTCTGTGCCCATCTTTTGAAAGAAAACGGTTCAATGGAAACTGGGTCGGGTTCGGAGTTCGTGGGTAGGAGCAAGGCTATGAGGAGTGGCACTGGCAAGAAACATGATGTTGGTGACGCCAAAGTTGAGCCCTTTGTGCCAAAAAGTGATCACAATCCTAAAGACTTGAGGTCGTGGGCTAAGAGAACTGGGTTTGTGTCTGATTATTCTGGGGAAGCTGGGACTAGTGCCAGTGAGAAGTTTGATAGTGTTGGGTTTGATGTGAAGAGTGTTGATGATCAGAGAGAAGGAGGGTCCTCTCCCAAGATAGAGATTGATCCGGTGCTGGGTTTGGCGAGGCCTAATAGGGACAATGAGATTGAACCGGTTTTTGTGTCCAAGCATGGAGACATGAGAAGGGAGAATGAGAGAGTTTTGAGGTCAAAGGATGAGTGGAATGGGGCAATGTGGAGTCAAAACCAGAAGAGGAAAAACAGGGATGAGCCTGCTTTGGCTTTGGCTGGTGATGATGATAAGAAAGTTGAGTTAAGAGGGAATTGTGATTCTAATGGAGCGATGGTAAATACGAATAGGGATAGTAATAGCCATGGAGTTTCTGCAGTTGCTCCTCTTCCAGAGCAGAAGAAGGAGGAACGAGTAGCTGAAGATGTTAAGGTGAATCTCTTTCCAGAGGGGGATGAGCCTGCTGATAGAGGCTGGCAGGGACCATCTGGATTGAAGTACGGGATCACAGAAAATCCGGGTCTTGGTTAGTTTCAATTCAATTTTCTGTTTCTCACCACACATCTATGTTATAATGCTAATTTTGGATAGTTCTAAAAATAGTCTGGTTGGTTTAATTGGAATGCGAGGAAAAGTTAATGTCTTAACTCTTATGCCGTACCCTGATCTTTGAGCGGCATAGTCTTATTTTTTCAGCAATGTAACTTTCTGGTATGTAGTAATTTTGCTAGCTTCTGTGTGTTTGGGTTACCAAATCACAAGACCAAAAATCTGTTCAACTATAAGCTGGAGATTGGTGCTCAACTTTAAGCCCACAGATTATGAATTTTAATAATGTTGCTTCATTTTATTTTGATAAATTAATCTCTTGATGCTTCATGCCATCTGTTATTTGGATGAGCATGGATGGCACCAAATTGATCTGAGTATTGTTCAACATAACAGGATTAAAGACAGGTAGAGTAGTAACTAAAATGGAAGAGAGGGAGAACACATCTCTGTCATTTGCACATTTTTATTCACAAAAGACTGTCACTGTTACTATGATTCTATTAGCAGGGTTAATTAGTTAAATCCAGATTCTACGATTAGCTAAAAAGTTTATTACTTCTTTGATTTACCTATCTTTAACTGCAGTACCTCTTATCTATTACGGCCTACAGCACTACCTGTCGATGGTTGGCTCGCTAATATTAATCCCAATAATCATGGTACCAACCATGGGTGGAACAGATGTAAGAGATGCCTTTTTGTAATGATCCTAGGAAGAGCTGATACATACGTTTCCATATTCATATGTATTCACTTACATCATTGATGACAGAACGATACTGCAAATGTAATTTCTACGATGCTGTTTCTTTCCGGCGTCACAACGATACTGCATTCCTACTTTGGCACCAGACTACCTTTAGTTCAAGGGAGCTCCTTTGTGTATTTAGCACCAGCGTTGCTTATCATAAATGCTGAAGAATTTCGAAATCTTACGCAACATGTAAGTTCACTAATTGATAAAAAAATATTAATTTATTGCCCTTGTTAAGCCCTTTCAAGCTTGTAAAATTATATCAAGTAATCTAAATCCTGGTAAATTACACTGTGTGTATTACTACAGGTCAAACAAATGTTAGGAGTTGTTAACTTACATGATACCCATGTTCAAGCTATTACCTAGTTGAATCACCAGAATGGTCTTTCTTTTTTTCTTGTTTCTGTTTTGATGGATCTATTGGAGTCCTTTGTTTTGGATCAACCCAGTGAAGGGGATTGTTCACTAGTCACATTTACTTTGATTTTTGTTCTTCTGGTTGGTAACTATTCCCAGTATCCATATTAATGTCTACTAATAACTGCAGAAATTTAGACACATAATGAGGGAGCTCCAAGGAGCTATAATTGTCGGTTCCGTATTCCAATGTATCCTGGGACTTAGTGGTTTAATGTCTCTTCTTCTCAGGTAACAAGTTGCATGTTATCTTTCATGCGTTCATGAGGGCTAGATGAATTTCATGTTTTATTTTTATTTAGCTTATTTTGTTAGTTTGCTAAGCTGCTATGCTGTTAAATGATTAATGTAAACAAATATGCCATTAACATAATACTAATAGCTAAATATATGCATAGTATCCTCATTCTGTGACAATGCAGCTTACTTTTCAACTGGCTACAATAGTGACATGACGAATGCACTCTGCTTCTCTTCTTCGGAAAACTATTCACATACTACACTCTTTGGTAATGCATAGAACATTGAAGCCTCATTTTTGGTTATTTAGGTGGTCCTCAGTCTATCCTTAAGTTGCAAGTAAATCACATTTTGTGTAAAGTGATTGCCAAGGCGAACCAGTGATTGAACTTTCTGTTATTTAATTATTGTCTGTAAAATGGCTCTTAGAACATATACCATAGTTTAGGCATCTAGAGAAGAATTATGAACAGAATAAGCCTACACAATTATAGACTCTTGTAGAGCTTCTAGAGAGCGTTGCTGACCACAAAAGTGTCATTACGATCTTATTGTGTGCTCAATTTATTCGTTTCAATAAATTTCATGGACAGACCTATCAAAATAATCTCTTTGTGGCTTCTTTCCGCAGGCATCGCAGTCAAATTTATGAATAACTATCCTGTAATAAGCTTTTATTAAATACTTGCTAGATTAAGTTGTTTATTGATGGGTTTTTTAGGGTTTTTAAAAATATATTATAGAGATATATAAGATATTTGAGATATATTGTATGAAGGAACTGTATATTAATTTATTCATGTACTCTATATACATAGAGTAAAAATATAACAAAATATCAAATATTAACAATATCTCAATTTTAACTCTCTAAATCTAAATAATAAATAAATATATTTTTATCATTATGAAAAAGATATTCTAATCCTGGAAACTAATTTAAATAAAAAAGATATTAAACAAATATTCTCAACATTTCTCTTTGTTTTAATATTTGTTTATTTATTTGAACTTTGAAATCTCATATTTGATTCTCCTTCTTTTGAAGTTTGATTTTCTTCTCTTTCTTTGTTTGTACTTTTTATCTTTTTCTTTCTTGCTTGAGATCATAGCACTATGGAATTCGATATTCTTCACAAAATTTCTTCTTTTATGAACCTGATCTTCATCATCATCTTCTTTTATTGTTGTGGATTTTATGATTGTGACATTAGACTTTTGATGGATGTTAGAAATAGTTTCTTCGTCTATCTTCTCTTTTTGGACATCAGACTTCTTCAAGCTATTTTCATGATGTTGATATTTCTTCGTCTATCTTATCTTTTTGGACATCAGACTTCTTTAAGCAATTTTCATCTTCTTTTGATGTTGATATTTCTTTTATCTCTTTATTTGGAGTCAACTCCTCTTTAGATTTGCTGGTTGTAAGACATGTTGTAAGAAGTAATTCCTCTTCTGATTCATCCTCTACAACCTTGACAGATTCCTGGGAATGATCAGATTTGCATATCTTTTCAACATGTCCCAATTGACCACATTTGTGACATTTTGCATCTGGTCTCCACCAACACTTGTTTTGTTGGTGATTATTTTTCTTGCAATAGGGACAAGGCGGAAAAACTCGTGTATTGTTGTTTTGGTTGTATTTTTCCCTTTTGTTGTTCTTGGCTCCTTTAGCAATATAAAGTATAGTATCTTCAATTCAACAGCATGATCTTCTCTCATCAATCTTTGTTGTTCTTGTGCTTGCAAGACATGTATAATTTCTGCCAAAGTAATTTTAGACAGATCTCCATCGAAGTGATGGAGGCTTCGTATCTTTGCGGCCCTATCACAAGAATTTTGTCAACTAGTTTGGAATCAGGAAATTTCTTACCCAGTAATTTTATCTTGTTAGCAATACCCAACAATTATCTTGTTAGCAATACCCAACAATTTGTTTGAGTATTCGTAGATTGTCTTGGACTCTTTCATCCTTTGTAGCTCAAACTCCCTGATCAAGTTTAACACTTTCATGCCTCGAATCTTCTCGTTTCCTTCATATTCTCCTTTCAAATAGTCCCAAATTTCTTTAGGTGATTTTAGGGTCATGATTCTGGTGAGTATCATTTGTGAAACATTAGCAAATAAACATGACTTTACCTTTGCCTTCCTTGTTTTCTTTTCTTTTTGGCTTTTGATTTGCAGCGGATCAATAATGTAATCCTCTTCCACAGCTTCTCATAAATTTAGCCCCTCTAGATATATTTGCATTCTTATCCTGAAAACAATGGTTCTAATACCACTGATGAATTTTTTAGGGTTTTTAAAAATATATTATGGAAATATATGAGATATCTTAGATATATTGTATGAAGGAGCTGGGTATTATTTTATTCATGTACTATATATATAAAGTAAAAATTAATAAAATATTAAGTATTAACAATATCTCAATCATAACTCCCTAAATCTAAATAATAAATAAATATATTTTTTTGTCTTTATGCAAAAAATATTCTAATCCTGGAAACTAATTTAAATAAAAAGATATTAAACAAATATTTCCAACATTTATTAATTAAAATGCTTTCCAAAATCACATAATGTGATCTGAATTTATATTGATTAATGAACTGATTACAAAAGCTCTCAAGACTTGAGTCTAATGTGCTAATATTTAAGGACTTGTTATAGGATCATCAACCCAGTTGTGGTGGCTCCAACTGTTGCTGCTGTAGGTTTTGCATTCTTTAGCTATGGCTTTCCGCAAGCGGGAACTTGCATGGAAATTAGCATTCCGCAGATAGCACTAGTTCTAATATTCACACTGGTGAGTATTTCAAGAAGCAATGATATCGAATAATCTGAAAAGTCTTTGTAATGGCTGTAAAGTTCTTGACATATTGAAAAGACTTTCTATGTTTGTCTCTAATAAACAATCCATGAACTTTGGCCTTTAGTTCTTTAATTAAATGGTTTCATTTGTTTTCTGAAACTCATCTTTGTTATTTCTTATTTGAAGCATCTTCGAGGAATATCTATCTTTGGACATCATTCATTTCGAATTTATGCAGTAAGTATCTTGAATTAATATGTTCCTTCTTTGATTTTGGTTGTCTTAAGACATGGCATTAAACTATTTATAATTTATGTGCTTTTCCGTTTAAATGATTCTCCTTTCTCTGACAGGAATTCATACGATAGTTTGTCGTGTTCTTATATAGCATGTTGAAAATTATACACAAAGTAATCTTAAATTTGTTGGTTTCATTGTGTCTGGTCATCCTTTCAAAACTCAGTCTCATACCACAAATCGTGAGGAAAGAAAAGATAATTACTTCAGCATAATGACTAGTGTGAATTCAAAATAATCAATATCTGTGGTGGAGCCAATTTTTTATAGAAAAATAATCCTGAAAACTTATGCAAATTTCAAGTTAGTAGGTAATTTCAGCGCAAGGCTTGAGATTTTTCGTGAGGAAATCAAAGTTATGCACACGTTAACATTCCTTGATCTTCTTTGATTTTCTACGTGATAGTAGGATATTGTTTATATATATATATATATTGTTATTTTATTTTATTTTATTGTTATTAGCTGTTATGTTAGTAACTATTGTTTAGGAAGTTACTTTTTTTAAAAATATCCTTATGTTAGATTTAAACAGATTATTATTCAATAAATTAGTGAATTCCTCGCTCTTTAGTTTTTAGTGAGTCAAGTTTCTTCTACCAACAATTGGCATCATGAGCCCTATTCTTAGGGAAATATGTGAGTGAACAAGTGAAACACACCATAAAAACCTAGTATTTTGCTTCAATTTATCAAATAGATGGATTCTGAAACTTGTCTACTAGCACCACCTGTGTTTTCCCCACTTGCACCACCTGTGTTTGATGGTGATCATATCTGGACAACAAAAATGGAGGTACACCGGGAGGCAAATGATCTTTGGGACGTAGTTGAGGAGACTACTAAGTTTTTCCTCTACCAACCAATCAATCCAATAGCTCATAAAATCACAAGGAAAGGAAAACAAAAAAGTCAAAGGCAAGATCTAGTTTTATTTGTTGTTGTGTCATGAGATATTTTCACAAGAATCATGACGATCAAATCGACTTTTGCAATCTGAAATTTCTTCAAGGATGAATATTAAGGTGATGAGGGAATGCAAACAGTGCATCTTGTTAGAGAATTTGAAATGTCGAAAATGAAGGAGTATAAACAATCATGCTAACAAACTGCTTAGCCCTGCAAAGAAGGGGAGATTGCTTGATTCTGAATTTTTTATTCAAGAATAGTCAGGATAATCTTGTTGACTTTTCTTAAAAAAATTGAGACTACCATTACTTCATTCGAAAATGCCAGGGATTGTCAAAGATCACCTTGGCAGAATTTGTAAGTACTGTGCAGACCCAGGAGCAAAGGAGCATCATGACGGTTGAAGTTTATACGAAGAGTCATTGCAAGCTAAATGGAGGAAAAAGAAGTTGCTAACACCAACATGGAAAAAAACAAAAAAATTTCTCCTTGCAAGCACTGTGACAAAATGAGTCATTCTCCTTTCAAATGTTGAGAACGACCTGATGTCAAGTGTGAAAAGTGCAAACAAGCAAGAATATCTTGTGAAAATCTACAAGCAATCTACAACAGAAGAATAAGGCTTAACGTGTTGATCAACACGAAGAGCAACTATTTGCAAAACCGTATCTTATAGATAATAGCTCAACTTAATGTTAATTAATGAAAAATGTTAAGAATTCAAGTATGAGTCTGAAGTCTTACATTTATTAAGAATGAAAAAAAGCAGTATATAAGGAGAGAATCATAAACTCATTGTCTCTTAGAGGTGATATCTTGGTCTCTTAAATCGATTTGCTCATGTATCTTTGGTGTCAAATCTTTTTAATGTTTTCTCTTAAGAACCCACAACAAATGGTATTAGAGTCAAGTTCACCTTTGTGATCAACTCAAGTAAGTACAATATAGGATGGGTTATGGACCCAAGGTTTGTAGATTCCTTGTATGGAATATATCCACAGAGATACTCAATAGCTAAGGCTTAAGGGAGAGTGTACCAATGTAGAAAGGACTCATACTAGAAAGGAAGATTGTTAGGAATTCAAGTCTGAATTAGAAGTCTATATAGAGTAAGAATAAACAAAATGAGCAATATATAAAAAGATAAAGAGTCACAAACACATCGCCTTAAGGTTTTGAGTTGGAGGTGGTGTCTTGATCTTTTCTATCGGTGTTGCTCATAGCCATTGAGAGTTACACAAGTAAAAGACTTGTTAAGTGTGAATCAATTGGTTGAAAAGGAATTTAAGGTCATCTTTGAAAATAAACACTCTTTAATTGAAGATGTCAATTACAAAGAAATTTTTAGTATCAAAATAAGCGAGAAAATTTTCTCAAGTTTAAGCTAGAGACTACATGTGTATTTTGGAGATTTAAGAAATGGATTGAAAAAGTAAAGTGACTACATGATTCAAGCTTTGAGGTCTGAAAATGGAAAGGAGTAAATTTTAAAATAATTCACCATGTTTTATGAGGAAGCAGGCATTAAGTATCATATTTGGCGCAGGTTGCGAACAGGGCAATATTTTTTTTAAATAGACTTCCCACCAAAATAGTAGATGGGAAGATGCTAAAACCTGCTAAATATTGTGAAGCAACGGAGGGCTGCAATGCGGGAGGAGCTTGCCATGATAGATAAAAATCAAACTTGGGAACACATTGAAAGGCCTGAATACTGAAAAGTTATATATGTGAAATGGGTGTTTAAAACAAAGCTGAATGTTGATGGTTCAATTCACAAGCAGGAGGCCAGGTTAGTAGTGAAAAGGTATGGTCCAATTTTTGGAGTAGATTTCTTGGATACTCCTGCTCCAATTGCAAGGAAGGATACCATTAGGATGTTATTAGCTATTCCAACATGAAAGGGATGGACAATCTACCAAGTTGATGTGAAATCAGCTTCTTAAATGGAAGAAGAAATCTTTGTGGAGCAAAGCTAAAGGTTTCCTTGTTAATGGGCATTAAGATAAAATCTATCTATTAAAGAAGGTTTTGTATGGGTTGAAAAGTCCCCAAGTGTATGATACAACAAATCTGATGGATATTTTTCAAACTACACTTCACTAAAAGTCTTGGTGATTCCACTTTATATCTTAAAGGTGATCAAGGTAATTTTTCTGTGATATCTTTATATGTTGGTGATCTCCTAGTTACTGGCAGTGATGTTAAACTTATTTAGCAGTTCAAGAATGATAAGATTCAAGTTTTGAGATGACACACTTAGGAGAAATGTCCTTCCTTTGTATGGAGGTTAAGGAAAATGAAAGCAAAGAAAGTATGTAAGGAGATCATGAAGAAATTCAACATGGAGAACGGTAAAAGTAAGCTTAATCAGATGCTTAATGTATCTTATCTCAACAAGACTAGATATCTTGTATGCAATAAGTACTTTCATGATTCATTAATTGTACTAAAGAATCTGATTTGAAAGCAGCAAAGAGAGTGCTAAGTTATGTCAAGGTAAATTGTGGAATCAAATTCAATCACAAGATGTCAAGTTGCAAGGTTATTTTGCGATTGGGCAGGATCAAAGCACCTCAAGCCACTGTTTCAGTTTTGGATTAAGAATATTTATTTTAGTATCACTTTTTCACCGTAGTCTTAGGATTGCTATTTATTTTTCTGTTATTTATTAACAGTTACGTTAGTCACTATTGTTTAGGAAGTTACTATTTTTAAAAAAATCCTTCTGTTACAAAACCTGTGAATTCCTCTCCCTTCAATTTTGAGTGAGTTACATTTCTTCTACCAACATATACTGACCAATTGTGTTGCAAACTTTTGAACATTTGCAGGTTCCCTTGAGTGTTACATTAACTTGGATATATGCGTCTTTTTTAACAGCTGGGGGAGCATATAACTACAAAGGATGCAATCCCAAAATTCCAAGTTCAAACATTCTGACTGATGCATGCAGAAAGCATGCTTATACCATGAAACATTGCAGGACTGATGTATCCAACGCGTTGTTAACTTCTGCATGGCTCAGAATTCCTTACCCTTTACAGTGGGGTTTTCCTATTTTCCACTTCAAGACTTGCATAATCATGGCCATAGTATCAGTTGTTGCTTCTGTGGATTCAGTAAGTAAATTATTTGAATGCTTGCAAATGCAAAATATTAGCTGCATGGTATCTCCTACGATTATAAAACCGATGTAATATCACTAGTACAATGGTAGCAATAAAATTAGTATCATGGATTAAAATTTAACAAAATGATTTATTTAATAACCAGTTTCTTCTAAACAACTAAATGTAAAATGATTTTTAATTATAAAAAGTTAATATACATGCAACCTAGGAAATTGTAGGGGTTGTATAGAATAATGAGATTGCCAGGTTTCTAAAATTTATTGTGTTAACAGAGAAATACGGCGTTACTGGTAGTCTGGGTTATCATCAAATACTCAAACACCTTTTTTAAACCTGAAGTGGATTTTCATGTTGAAAGAAAGGATCAACATGATCATAAACTAAAATTGTGACTAAGTGAATGACTTTGCAGGTTGGTACTTATCATTCTGCATCTCTGCTAGCCAATATGAGGCCTCCAACTCCAGGAGTTGTGAGTCGAGGAATTGCGTTAGAGGGTTTCTGTAGTATATTGGCTGGTCTTTGGGGTTCGGGAACTGGCTCAACCACCTTGACAGAAAATGTTCACACAATTGACACAACAAAGGTGGCAAATCGGAGGGTGGTGGAACTTGGAGCAGCTTTCATGATTCTCTTTTCCTTTATGGGTAAAGCAACAAACCATAATGACATAAACCGTAATTTGATGTCAAAACTACTAAACACCCTTTTCATTTTACCACTATGGTCCAATCTATGCCTTTTTAATTGTAGGAAAAGTGGGTGCTCTACTTGCTTCCATTCCTCAGGCCTTGGCTGCTTCTGTACTGTGTTTCATTTGGGCTCTTATAGCAGCTTTGGGGCTTTCTACCTTACAGTATGGTCAATGTGCCAGCTTTAGAAACATGACAATAGTTGGTGTTTCATTGTTCCTTGGTCTATCCATCCCTGCATATTTTCAACAATACAAGCCTCAAACCAGTCTCATACTGCCACCTTACCTCGTACCTTATGGGGCTGCATCCAGTGGACCATTCCATTCCGGCATTAAACAAGTAAGCACTTTCTCTATGCAGACACCCTTACCAAATTAAAGTAGTATAACAAAGAACTTATTCTTTCTTTTTTTCAACCAATTTGATCTTTTCGTTCTTTTAATTGAGTAATTGTAGTCTATCCACTAACTTAACATCCATTATTTAACAGAAAACATTGTTCTGATAATGAAGCATTAAAATAAACATCCATTATTTTCATCAAATATTGAATGTCAAACTACCATATAGACTAAATTAGGAAATTAAAATAAAGAGATTGGATTTATAAGCAAATGAAAAGAACAAATTTAAAAATGACTATAATAAAATACTAGAAATGCAATAAAGTATACAAATCTATAGCAACTACAACTACTATAATTTTTTTGGTGAAGAGGAGTTAACCTCTCATTTTTATTCCCTCTCTCCCTCATGTTTCAGGTTGATTTTGCTATCAATGGTCTTATGTCCTTAAACATGGTGGTTACACTGCTGGTGGCATTCATACTGGACAACACTGTTCCAGGAAGTCAACAAGAACGAGGGGTGTATACATGGTCACGACCTGAAGATATTGCAACAGATCCTTCACTGCTATCAACATATTCTTTGCCGAGGAAAATTGCTAGGTGTTTCGGTTGGGCCAAATGTTTGGGAGTCTGAATAGTAGTTTATGTCAGTTCTTCTATTCATGGACTCGTGTTAAGGTTCACTTCTTATCCCTGGAGCTTAGAAGATATTGAAGCTCATCAAGAATATGTAGTTTATGTCTGAGTTCTTCTATTCATGGACTCATGTTAAGGTTCACTTCTGATTCCTGGAGCTTAGAAGATATTGAAGCTCATCAAGACTATATAAGCAAATATATATACTTGGATTTAGATACGGCAAGGCCAAATAGGAAATAGTTTAGCACTGATTATGCTTGTGAATTATACATCTATTTTACACAGGTCAATTTGTGATCTGAAAACAACACAAAAGAGAAGTTATTGTACTTGAACAGTTATATTTTTTTAATCAACAAATGGTTCAATTTTTGTAGTTTCAGTTGATATTTGGGGTTGCAATGAATCACTGTCAATTGAAAATAATGCAACAAGTCTTTAGGCTTAATCTTCCAATGACTTGCTAAGTGCTAAGAATTTATATGAGGATATGAATTTGTTTATCAAAGCAAAGAGAAGATGAAATCACAACTGCAGTTAAATTGTTTTCCCTTCTGTTTGCTAATTAGGAGAATGGTGCTGCCATTTTGTTCTGGTTATATGTTTGTTTCGTAACAGAGTAAAAGGAAAACAAAAGGAAAAGTGTAGTATCATAGATTCTCATTTCAAGAGATAGTTAATTAAATTTATATGCTAAATTAAAATACATTTTTTGAGAGCCAGTTGATTTCGTGATATATTCCACATATTTTCTTAATTTAAGTTCTTTCAAATAATTATAATATTTTAAAATAAAAAAATTAGTTACACATATCTTTTTACAATTTATTTTTAAATTTATATTTTGGATTTTCTTGAAATTAAAATATTCATATAATATACAAAATACTTACTGGTTAAAAAAGAAACAACAGTGTAAAATTAGTGTCACAAATTTTATCACGGTGAGAGGTAAGTATTGGCAAATATGATTTTTTTTAAAAATTTCTGAAATTCGGAAACTTTTAGAATAATTCAATTCGGAGTCTTTCCAGAAAAAAAAAACTGTATGTAGAAGTATATTTTTTATATTTCTCACTGTTTATGGAAGTGCAGGAAAAATATATTGAGGTTCAAGAAGTAAAAGCCTAATCCTTATTGCTTACCAATTGACTGAATGAATCGCATTGCTAAGCCCATAACATCTCTTGCAATATCAATTGCCCATTGCACTCCAATTTCATAAACAAAATCCTCTATCTATTGACACCAAATTTCTTCTTCCAGTGAAATTGCAATGAAACCCCTATTGTCATCATCAGGTGATCTTTTTTTACTTCCATACTTTCAATATACACTTCATGATATTAAAAAAATTTCAAAATTACCCTTATGTTTTTATTATTTTTAAGTGGTATGGGTTCATTCTAGACTGTACAATCAAGTGACGTTCTAGATTGCACAATCTGAAAGTTAAAATGTATCTAAAATCTCCGGATTGTATAATTCAAAAGTCATTTTTAACTTTCGAATTGTAAAATACGAAAGCAAAAATTGACTATTGAATTATATAATTCAGAAGCAAAAGTCAACTACCAGATTGTATAGTATGTAAGTCAAGATGTACTTAAAATTTTGACTTCCATAGATTATATAATCCAAAAGAAAATTTTGACTTTTAGATTGTACAATCCTATTTGGCTTCCGGATTAATCTAAAAGTAAAAAATAGCTTCTAAATTATTCAGAAGCTAAAAATAAATGCACATTTTATTCCAGTTAATTAAGGTATAACTTCCATATCAAAGAGAAAAAAAGTTCCAGATTAGAGAGTGACAATGCATTGATACACACAAATAGGAATCTAGTGTTTCTTCTAAGAGCCATAGAAGAATTTCGATTAAAAGGGAACCTTATGCAAGGCCCGATTGAGTAGTGTAAGAGAAGATGTGCACAAAAGAAAAAGAGAAAAGACAAGAATAGAGAAAAAAATATGGTATATACTATTTTCATAATTTGTGAATACAAGTTTATCTTTTACTTATACAGGTATGGTGGTTGTTTAACAACCACCCCACCTCAACTAACAAAAAACAACTTAATATGTAACAATACCTCTCCCCTCCCATAGAGACATTCTTGTCCTCAAGAATGGAATGAAGGGTATTTTCTCTCCAAATCATAGTAAAACTCTAATGTAGCATCTTTCAGGAGTTGATGCTTCCATTTCACGAGGACCTTGGTGACCGTCATTCCTCTCCTCTTTGCAGTCATCCTATCTAAGATGGCTTTTGGCTCCCTTTCACACAACCTCTCATCCGCCTAGTAATGTAATTCTTTGGAGACTACTACATCTCTCACGTACTTTTTAAGCTGTGATACGTGGAATACATTGTGAATCTTTGAATTCATAGGAAGTTCCAACTTGTAAGCTACTTCTCCTACCCTGTCTAGAACCGTGTAGGGGCCAAAATATTTTGGGCTTAGTTTGGAATTAGGCCTAAAGCTTACTAAAATTTTCCTGTAAGATTGCAGTTTCACATAACTCTATCACTAATTTCATATTTTCTATCAGATTTGTGCCTATCAGCCACTTGCTTCATTCTCTCTTGTGCTCTCTTTTTTGAGACTTCTATCCACTAACTTAATATTAGATTCTCCAAGTAGGTATGGTAGTATAGACGGAGCCTAACCAAACATGATTTTATAGGGTGTAGCCTTGATAGCCATATGATACATGGTATTATACCACCATTCTGCTAGAGGAAGTCACTTCACCCATTTTTTTAGGTGATTCTGCATACATACATCTGAGGTATGTTTCCAAGCACCTATTTACAACCTCTATTTGTCCATCTATTTGGGGATGATAGCTTGTAGAAAGCTGAATTTGCATCCCTTGTACTGCCATAAACTCCTGCCAGAATTGGTTCACAAAAACTGAATCCTTGTCACTAGTTATGGTTTCTGGAAAACCATGTAGCTTGAATACATTATCCAAAAAAGTCTGAGCTACATCTCTAGCTGTATACTGATAAACAGATTTTTGGTCGCACAAAATTCTGATAAAAGAAAACAAGTTAACTAATGTAATATAGCTAACCCGTGTTGAATCTCACAAGGACACAATTGTAGAAGTGTAACCATTGTTAAACATCGTTCTCCAAAGAAAAGTTAAAATAAATAATAATAATAATAATAATAAAGGGGATTTTTTCGAATTGATAAAATTAACAATGCAGAGTAATAATTGTAAATAGATAATAATGAAAACTAAAATTAAAACCACATAGTAAAAAAAATTATAAATAAATAATTAAGGAAAACTAAAATTAAAAACAAATGTGGAAATTAAATTATTTAAATACGGAAAACTAAAACATGCAGAATTAAATTGCAATGCTAAGAATTTAATAATGAGATCAATGTTTATAAATGCTTATATGATTAAAATAAATAAATTAGAAGACAAATTTAAAGGCAAAGCAATAATTGAAATGAAATTTTTATGCTAATTCAAATTTAAATAAAAATAAATAAAAAATTAATAGTTAAATCATAGATTTTAAGGCAAAACAATTATTAGAATGAAATATTGATGCTAATTCAAATTATAATAAAAATAAATAAATAATTAACAATTAAATGAAAAATGTATTCAATTAACAATTAAAATTTAAAATGAATAAGCACTTGATATATTGGCCTCCGTGATTAACTTAGAATTTAAAAACAATTAAATTGAAAATGAAACTAGATGAATGTAGGCTGAAATTATAAAATATTGAATTTAAATTAAAAGTAAAATGCTAATAAAATTACTGGAATGTGAAGAATAAATGGATAAGTGTGAGGGTGTGAATGTGAATGTGAGAAAGTAGAGCGTACAAAATTTAAATTATTGACAAAAATTGAATAAAATGAAGACTAAAATACGAAATAATGAAATTAAGTAAATTAAATTGAAAGAAAACAAAATTAGGAAATTGTAGCAAGAGCTCCTAAAACTTTCCGCAGCTTCACCCCCAAACTAACAACAACGCTATAATGAAAAAAAAAAGACTATTGCTCTGGTGAAGTGTCTTTTTGCCTTGCATCTAAATATCCTATTTATAGGGAATTAGTCAAGGTCTTATTACAAATAAAAATCTGAAAATTAATTACAATTCAAGTCAAATATTTCTTCCCCATATTTGATTTTGCTGATTAGGAGATCCTCTGGCAAGAATAGAAATAATTGCTCCTTCAGAATAAATTTAATGCACAAATTTCAAATTTTCAAATGAAGCTGGCCCACGCATTGAATTAGGCCACATTGAATGCACCTAAGTTGCACCTCCTATTGGTTTCATGATAAATGGGCTGCGAAGAATTTAATTTGGAAGATTAAAAAAGTTTTCCCCACCGAAGCACATTGGGCTCATCTCAAAATAACTTCAAGTTCTTTTTCTCCTACAAGAAAAGTCTTAACCAGAAAAAAGAGATATATGCAATATGAATGTATGAATGTATGTTTTGATGTTAAAAATATGTAAAATAAATAAATTTACTAAACTTAAATTATGTCATTGTTTTTATGAAAACGTGCAAAATGCATGGTTTAAGAATAGAACAAATGGCTTAGAAAGTGTTCTTAGATAAAAAAATAAAGAGTGAAATGACATACATCATATACAGATGAGATAAAGCCATATAGTGAACAATTTTGCTCCACCTGCCCATCACTACAAAGATTACTTGTTTTTCGTTTAAGCTAGTTAAACCTTCAATAAAATCCATGGTAATATGTTGCCAAATATTTTGAGGAATGGGCAGAGGTTGTAACAGCCCAAGTTGGGTAGCAATATCATATTTATTCTGCTGACAAATAGAACAACGCTGAATAAAATATTTAATGTCTCCGTTCAATCCTTTCCAATCAAGTACTGTTTTCACCCTTTTCATGGTGGCATTCATCCTTGAGTAACCCCCATCAGCTGATGCATGTAACCATTGTAAAAGACTCTTTCTTAACATAAGATCATTTCCCACTACCAACTTACCTTTCCTCCTTAATTCACCATTTCTCCATGTATAATGTTTATGAGAAGTAGCATTATCCTAGATTTCCTTAATCAGTTTATGAAATTGCATATCATTGAGCCATGACTGTTGTATTCTAATCAACAAATTAGATTGTAACTGAAGAGTAATAAGTCCCCTACATTCAACAATTTATAGTCTAGAGAGTGTATCTGCTACCACATTGTCCTGACCCTTTTAGTATTCTATTGAAAATTTGTGGTCCACCTCTGATATAAAATATATTTACGGTTGTAATGACTTGTTCTAATAATAAAATGTCGATTCAGTAGATAATGTCTCCATTTCTACATAGCAAAAATCACCCCTAACAATTCATTTTCATATGTCGAATATACTTGTTGTTGTTGATTAAAGATTCGACTAAATAAGAGTAATAGATGATTTTCCTACATTAAAATTGCACCTGCTCCATACCCCGAAGCATCTACTTCTACCACAAAAACTTTCAAAAAATCTAGTAGAGCTAAAACTAAAGTGCTGCTCATCATTGTTTTAAGTTCCTCAAAGGCGTCTTGTGTCTTGTCTGTCAACACAAAGTTATCTTCAACATATCTGTTAAGGGTTTAGCTATAACCCAATATCATCGAACAAATCGTCTATAATAACCTACTAAGCTTAGGAATCCTCTTAGTTGCTTAAGAGTCTGGGGTAAAGGCCAACTTACAACAACCTCAATCTTATTCGGATCCGTAGAAACTCCCTTTTCGTTTATAATGTGCCCTAAATACTCCACCTGTTGTTCAGCAAAATAGTATTTAGACCTTTTAGCAAAAGAGTGTGTGATGATGTACTATCTTTATCCCTTTCTTTTGTTATGTTCGGGGAAGGTTCATCTTTTTATTTATCTTTAGAAAAATTTGCCTCCCTCTTGTAGTCTTTCTTGGAATGAAAGGTAGAGTGGAAACTGTCTCTTTTAAAAGACTATTTGCTCAACTTTTGTTGTTCTACCCTGATGCATAGTTGCACCAAATCATTGAAATCCTGGTAGGGTAGAAGTTCCACTCTATCGACCACTCATAAACCTAGCAATAGTAAGGTGTTATGGTTCCCTAATGTTGACCCTCATCATGTATGACTCCATCTTTTGTCTATATTCTTTCAACACTCAAGCTCTTTTGATGGAGTCTTTGGAGCTTATCCATAAGTTCTCGATTGTAATAAGAGGTCGCATTCTTTCTTATCAAGAGAGGTCCACCAATACATGACATACCCTTGGAAGCTAAGAGTAGCCAGGGGAACTTTCCTTTCCTCGCTAACATTGTGACAAGAGAAAAATTGTTCTACCTTCATTTCTCAATTATGGTAAAGTTCAACATTGTCCTTACCATGAAAGTGAGAGAGGTCAACCATAGTTTCCTGGCATATGTGTTCCATCCTATGTCTCCTTGGAGTGGGAAGTTGATAAAATTCATTAATCCTCACTCTTCCCTCTCCTTGAGTCTCAGAAGACTCACTTCCACAAGTAGAATGACCCTACTCTTGTGGTAATTTATTTTACTTTCTAGTTTTTCTTGATTTTTTAATACTCTAAATTGCTCTTCTGTTATATCAAAATGAGTCTCTCTTTTAATTCTATCTTTTTCTTTTCTTAAAGATTCTTCTTGTTGTGAAAGTCTTAATGATTGAAGTTCTCTCGCCATTCGAGAAAAGCTTTTGGGGCAGGTACTTGAATCATTATCACTATAGTTAGAAGTAGGCTTAGACATTATAGCAAAAGTGAGAGTTTATAGATTTTCAAACTTTAAAGACTTAACTAAAAGATTCTAAACCTTCTCCTTTATATTTATATGATAATTTAGTTTCAAAAAGATTCATGACTAACTCACCAGGTAATTTCCAGGAAAGAGAGAAAGGTCATAATGGACACGCTTAAGTACCAAGTGTTTCCTAACTAGAACCTTCTAGACAACTACACAACCTTCTATTTATGATAACCTTCAAACACAAATATGGTGTGGATTAAGTTCTAATACTACAACTTTAAGATTATGACAAAATTTTGCAAGAAAGTAAAGCACGACAAAAAGTAAACTAGGTGATTTTTAAGTAAAGGTCTAAGTGGAACCCATGGACACCTTAGCACACCTTCACAAATCTAAACTCAAACTATTACAAGAACGTTAACTTGTGGAAGATGAAAGAACACCAAAGATTCCTCTAAGACACCCACACAAATTCCAAAATAAGACATTGACACACAAGTCCAAATTAAAGATAAGAAAAAAAGCTAGAGAAAATTTAGTGACGGAATTAGCTGCGGATTGTCTTCTAGCTATGGAAATAAAGTTGTAGGTAAACTAATTCGTGGCTAATCCCATGTGTTTTCACTCTCTTGTGTACGACTTCTTCAATATTCTTAGGTGCACCAAAGTAAAATTCCATATATTCAATATGACATATATTCAGTAGAATGTCGAGAACCACAAACTAAAATTAAGGTACTAAAAAAGATAAGCACACAAAAAGAAAGCCTAAGATAGGTTTTAGATTAGATGACAAATCAAAATAAAACTAGAAAGAGATTAATATTTCAATTGATAATTGAATGTCTATAGGTCATCTTCATGTCTCGGTATAGATTGTCTTGAATGTTGTGTGTACTTCTTTTGTGGACTCCTTTAGGTTCCTTTTTGAAGCAACTTGCAAATATAATTCCAAACCATATAACAGTTGTTTTGGTGTTGGGATAGGAAATATTTAGAAAAGTAAAGATACTTGAAACATAAATTGTTGCAAAAAACTTTGAGTGTTGAAAATGTAAATTTGCAGGAGACAAAAATGTATAGGAATATGAATTACCAAGGATAGAACAAGAAAGCATAAAGGAAAACAATGAAAGTGGTGAATACTACGACTTTTCATAAAATGGCAAGTATACCAGTCGTATTGTAGCAAGTAGTAAATAATTTTTGTTCTCTCAAAGGACTTGTGCAATACACGATAATATTTGCAATTGATAAGTAAATTAGACATCACAGGTCCCCACCGAGAAGGAGTCATCTCTACATTGAACTCTACACGGCCGACAATGGAGGATATGCTTCTTATCCGAACGAGGACTTGTATCCCCCCCTAGTTGGAGGGATACGTGTGGGCTGGCCCCACCACCAATTCCACCCTTCCCATATTAGTATGACAACCTGGGGAGGTACAGGGACACACACCCTTATGATCAGAGGGAACCGAGCCACGCACGACCAACACAACCTTACGAACAGAGGGGACTAAGCCAGGGCTGACCATACGGGGCGAACCCTTACTTCCAGGAACCCCGACCCAACGCTCGCGTAGAAAGACGAGAACAATATAACCAACACCAACCATTCAATGTTGTTCCGGTACTGCCCCTGAACTCGGAACTAGAACAGAGTCTAGAGACCCTTTACGCAAGAGGTAATTAACGCTCCCTTACCTTACAAATTAAAGATTCCTAACCTGGACAGGCGATGGGTCCATGGACCCTTACATTCATATAAGGGCCTTCCTAACATAGGCCAACCTCTTCTCGAGGGATCCGATGATACACTGCCAACTTTTGTCGACCACGCTGACGGGACCCGCCTTGCAATGGTATTACTCCCTCCCCTAGAATTCCATAAATTTGTTTAGAACTTTTTGTGCTAGGTTCATAGCTCGGTTAGCCGATTTCAAGCCAATCATTGCAAGCTCGACATAACTATAAGGCGTGATCTAGGGACAGAACAAACCACTTCGGTAGTATATGACCCAATTCGCCAAAGCCACCCTTGACATTCCCAACTTACATCCTGTCGTGGCAATGCACGCTCTGATAGTCAGCCCACATCGAAGTAAGTTCCTGGACATACTTTTTGCCGACCCCCCTAGTGATATGGATGCCCTCAGAGTACGAGTGGCGAGATATATAAGCATAAAGGAGAACTCGGAGATGCGGAAGAAGATGATAAAACCCGCATCTCATGACTACCAAGACAATTCCTTCAAGATAAGACAAGAAGAAAGATTCGACGGGTACACCCCTCTCAACGCCAGCAAAAAGGTCGTCCTGGGAGAGGCATTCAACTTGGAGTTGATACCTATTGCTCCTCCAATACCCTCCCCGAGAAATGTTGACCCCTTCCACAAATGTATTTAACCCTAGAATACCAGTCACACTACCGAGAAGTGTACGAGGGTGAGGGATCTCATCAAAGAACTGGTTAGATCGGGAGCATTATCACACTTTGTTCATGGCGCACATGGTGGAGGTCGCGGTAGAGGCTGAGATAAATGGCACGGCGGTCGAGACCGAGGATTCCAGACTGTTCACCCTGGACGAGGACGAGAGTACTAAAGACAAAACTCTCCCCAACTAGTCGAGCCGAGACTAGAGCAGGAAAACACACAAAACCCTGTGGAGGTCCGAGGTACCATAAACACTATTGCTGGTGAGTTCACAGGCGGGGGCAACACCAGTTCGACAAGACAAAGACACCTCAGGTGTATCAATAATAAAGACACCCTGATACCACGAACCATGCCTTCCATCACTTTCACAAACGAGGACATCTCCACGCATGATCTGAACTCAGATGATCCTATGGTAATCACCGCAATCATAGCCAACTGGTAAGTACAAAAAGTATTGGTTGACTAAGGGAGCTCGACAGACGTGTTATATTAGTCGACTTTCTTAAAGCTCGACATTTCAATGTCCAATGTCAAGTCGTATCCCGAGCTTGTACTCAGATTTGCAGGAGAACAAGTACACACCCGAGTATATGTTGATCTGTTAACCACCTTCGGGTGCAGCAAAGCCTATCGAACGATCACAATTTGGTATATTCTTGTGGAAGCAGGGTCCTCGTACAATGTCATCATAGGCCAGAAGACCTTGAACCAGCTCGGTGCCATTGTGTCAACCCCCCACATGGCTATGAAGTTCTCAAGGGACAACGTCGAGATCATAACAATCCAAGTCGAGTGCAAGACGACCCAACAGTGCTACGTCAAAAGCCTAAAAGTGGCACCATACTCTGTGAAAGGGGTAGAAACAACACCCCCTACACAAGATGACACACCATTTGAACCACTCGAGTGCAAGTAGGGATGGCAATTAGACCCGCACCCGTGGGGACCGAACCGCCCCCGCCCCGAGTTTGACGGGGAAAAACCGAGTTGACCGGGTTCGGGGTCGGGTTCGGGTTTTCCCCGTTTAAATCAATCGGGTTCGGGGTCGGGGATGGGTAATGCAATCCCCGCCCCGTCCCCGTACCCATCCCCGGTCCATCTTTAAATTTAAACATAAACCCTAAAACTATTCATATTCTTTCTTAGTGTTTCTTTTTATTTTTTATACATAAAGGGTTACAGTGTCTTCTCTGAAACCCTATTCTCTATTCCACACTTTTCTCTTTTCTTCTACCTTTCACTCATTCTTTCAACTTTCTCAATCTTTTCAACCAGTTTCAATATACTCTTCTCTTTTTCTCATCCTCTACACATTTACTTTTCTTAGTCCCTTCAACCAATTTGGTGAACGCATAACATAAGGTTTGTTCTTTGTTTCTTTATCAATTTTCTAAATATTGTGCATTGATAATAACATCTATTATTATTTTATTCTCCGAAATTTTTTGTGAGGACTTCATTTGAGGGATTTGATGAGCAATATTTTGTAATCTCATTGTGGCTAATCTATTACATCTATGGTTAGATACATAACATTTTGCACAATTTCTCACATACTTTCTACATTTGTTTTGTATACTCGATTTGAGTATTCATACTTCTATTTTTATTTTTCATTTTCTAGTATTATTTTAT
The DNA here is from genome assembly GCA_030347555.1 of Lablab purpureus. Classification (NCBI taxonomy): domain Eukaryota; kingdom Viridiplantae; phylum Streptophyta; class Magnoliopsida; order Fabales; family Fabaceae; genus Lablab; species Lablab purpureus. The sequence continues at coordinate 37,591,840 of CM059256.1, forward strand.
TTCTATTTTGTTTTTTAACATCTTATTTACCATTTGATATTTAAATTTTAAAAGTGTATTCATTGTAAACTATGTAACCCTATTAACTTTGTTTGTAATCTCTTTGTGATTAATCTATTACATTTATGATTAGATACATAACTTTTTTGTATAATTTTGCACATATTTGTTATGTTTGTATACTCGGTGTTTCTATTTCTATTTTATTTTCATTTTCTAGCATATTTTTATTTCTATTTTCATGTTCTTAACTTTGATTTTCCTCAAAATTAAATTTTAAAAGTGTCTTCTTTGTTAATCTGTATAATTGTTGTGATTTTTTATTAATTTTGTAGTCTATCTTTATCAGTTTTTTTATAATTTGTAATCTCTTTGTGAGTAATCTGCTACATTTATGATTAGATACATAAACTTTTGTATAATTTTGCACTGATTTGTTATGTTTGTATACTAGTGTTTTTATTTCTATTTTATTTTCATTTTCTAGCATATTTCTATTTCTATTTTAATTGTTTTCATTTTCATGTTCTTAACTTTGATTTTCCTCAAAATTAAATTTTAAAAGTGTCTTATTTGTTAACTGTATAATTGTTGTGATTTTTTCTATTAATTTTGTAGTCTATCTTTATCAGCTTTTATAATTTGTAATCTTTTTGTGACTAATCTATTACATTTATGATTAGATACATAACTTTTTTGTATAATTTTGCACATATTTGTTATGTTTGTATACTGGTTTTGAGTGTACCTATTTTTATTTCTATTTAATTTTTATTTTCTAACATGATTTTATTTCTATTTTAATTGTTTTTATTTTCATCTTCTTAACTTTCATTCTCTTCAAAATTAAATTTTAAAAGTGTCTTCTTTATAAACTGTATAATTAATTACTCGTGATTTTTTATAAAATTAAAATTTAAAAAATTATTGTTGAGAAATGTGATAAATAAATCATTTTACTTTTGTAATTGCAGAAATTTTATTTGTTATTATGGAAAATATTGGAATATCACAAGCACATCAACCTGTTAGAAGAAAATGTAGACCATTCAATCAGTGATCCTACTACTACACCAAATGAAGTTCCCCCATCAACAGAAGATAATGAGCATGAAGAAACTGCACAATCAGGATCAAATAGGCTTAAAAACAAATAATGGAGAGGACAAGACTCAATACAATTATTGTAAAATGCTTTTGGGTGGAAAATAAAAAATCGAACAAATAATTTGTAAATAATTTATACTAAAATATACTTCATTAAGAAAATAATTTAAAATTTGTAACATTATAATATATAAAAGAAAAAAATATTTAATATTAAAATACTTAATTTCTATAAATTTATTTTTAATAGTCTATTTATGTGATACGCTATATATATATATATTATAGTTATGCTTAAATTTTTAGATTTATTTAAAATATTTTAAAATTATATTTTAAGAAAATAAAATGGAACGGGATGGGGCTGGGCTGGAAACCCGACTCAGATGGGGATGGGTGTGGGGACTAAATTGTTATCCCCGGCGGGGATCGGGGGCGGGGACGGGGATGGTTAAGTGAATCGGGGACTGGGCGGGGAGGTGAAACCCGCCCCCGCCCCGCCCCGTTGTCATGCCTAAGTGCAAGGAGGGGACCCAATGTAACAACATTGAGTTCGCCAACCTGGTCGTCCCTCAAGAAGCAGCAGGGCAGTCCCCTTCGATCATCGAAATGGCAGACGCCAAAGAGGAGGAAACGATAGATCTCGACCCAGAGCCGACTTTAATGAGGAAAGACCAACCTTCGATGAATCGATGACCAGGCTCCAACTTGGACCAAGGTCAAACCAATGCACCCGCATAGGTCGTACACCAAGTTGGTCTATCAAGACAAGTATTGAACGGGTAACTTTTCTAAATGTCGATCTATTCACATGGAACCAAGCCGACATGCTCAGCATTGACCCCGACTTCATGTGCCATAAGCTGGCGACCCTTCTGCAGGCAAAGCTGATGTCACAAAGAAAGAGGAAGCTTGACGAAGAAAGAAGGCTTGTCGTAGGACAGGAGGTCCATCAGCTGTTAAAGGCTGAGTTCATAAGAGAAATCACTTACACCATGTGGTTGGCCAATGTGGTGATGGTTAGAAAAGCCACTGGAAAGTGGAGAATGTGTGTTGACTATACTGACCTCAACAAAGCTTGCCCGAAAGACACCTACCCCCTTTTGGATATAGACCATGTGGTCGACCACATAGTTGGTTACGAGCTCTTGAGCTTCCTTGATGCATACTCGGGATACAACCAAATACGAATGTATCCACCAGACGAGGAGAAAATTGTATTTATGACAGACCGTTCCAATTTTTGTTTTAAAGTCATGCCTTTCGGGTTAAAGAACGTAGGAACGACCTATCAACGGTTAATGGATAGGGATTTCCAAGACTTGATAGGTGAAGTCATGGAAGTCTACATCGATGACATAGTGGTGAAATCAAAGGAATCCAAGGACTACACATAACACCTAGAGCGAGTTTTCGTGGGTCAGAGAATACAATATGCACCTAAACCCAGAGAAGTGTGTGTTCGGGGTAGGAGGAGGTAAGTTCCTCGGCTTCATAATCACCCAGCGCGGTATAGAAGCCAATCCAGACCAGTACAAGGCAATCCTAGCCAGGAGAAGCTCGGTCATGCTCAAGGAAGTACAAAGATTCAACAGACGACTTGTCGCCCTCTCGAGGTTCCTACCAAAGCTGGTCGAGAAGGCCAAAACATTCTTCAAGCTACTCAAAGGGGGCAAAGAATTCGTCTAAGGCGACCAGTGTGAAGCAACATTCAAAGCAATTAAGAAGGACATCTCCAATTTACTAGTCTTGACCAGCTCAACGCCAAAGCTGGTACTCTTAATATATTTACCAGTATCAGATACAACGATAAGTTTGGTACTAGTACTCGAGGAAAACAAGAAGCAAACACCAGTTTACTTCACCAGTCGAACTCTACAACCAACCGAAGTAAGATACCAAACTATAGAGAAGTTAGTCCTAGCTTTAATCTTCTCGGTAAGAAGCTTGAGGCAATATTTCCGAAGTCATGAGGTGGTGGTACGAACCGACTACCCTATTAAACAAGTCTTGCAGAAACCCGAGCTGGTAGGAAGAATGACTGTCTGGTCTGTCAAGTTATCCGAGTTCGGCCTCAGATACGAAAGTCGAGGACCTATGAAGGCACAATTTCTAGCTGACTTCCTATCTGAGCTCCCAAAATTGGTCAGCACTAAGACATCAGGTCAGCACCAAACCTTAATACAGCAAACCCTGCATACGCTGAGCTGGGATTATGAGGAAATCTTACAAATCCGAGTTAGGATGAATTCTTAGATCAGTCCCCTTATACAATATATTGAGCATGAGGTCCTCCCACACCGGACCCAGTGGAAGCTAGGAGGATACATCGGTAGGCATCCTATTGCGTAATGAACAATGGTAAACTCTTTAGGAGAGGGATATCATCGTCACTGTTGAAGTGTCTTGACGACTCCCAAGCTCAGTACGTTTTGGCTGAGTTGCATCGGGACATATGCGGAATGCACTCTGGTGCCTGCTGCATGGCCACTCGAGTATTACGAGCGGGATACTATTGGCCAACATTTCGGAAGGACGCCCATGAGTTCCTCCAAAAATGTCCAGAATGCCAGAAATTTTGTCCCTTACACATGCTCCTACTAGAAGAACTCTACACCATAAGCACGTGCCTTGGTCGTTTACCACCTAGGGAATAGACATACTCGGCCCCTTTCCACCGGCAAAAGTTCAAGTTAAATTCCTACTCGTTGTTATTGATTGCTTTACCAAATGGGTAGAAGCCAAACCCCTGGCCACCATCACAGCTCAGCAAGTATAGAAGTTTATATGGCAGGATATAATTTGTCGCCATGGTATCCCACATTCAATTGTCTCCAACAATGGTCGGCAATTCACTGACAACAGATTGGAACAATTCCTTAAACAACTCAGCATCACTCACCGAATGTCCTCGATCGAAAACCCCCAAACAAACAGACAACTAATTCTAAACGAACTCAAAAAGAAGCTCGGCCAAGCTAAGGGCTTATGGGTCGAGGAGGTGTCCTCAATCCTTTGGGGATATCACTGCACCCCACAATCCTCCACCCAGTACACACGCTTTCGTCTAATCTATGAGGTGGACACTATGATCCCTGTAGAGCTCGAGGAGGCATCTTGGCGAAAGCAAAACTTTAACGAAGTCGTTAACAATGCCAACCTGAGGGAAGAACTTGACCTCGTATTCGAGGTACGAGACGATGCTCATATACGAGCTGAGGCAGCCAAAACAAGAGTCATGCGGAGATACAATACTAAAGTCCGAGAACGAGTCTTTCAAAAAGGAGAGACCTAGTGTGGCACAAGGTAGGAGAAGCTTGGAGGAATAAACAAGATGGCAAAAACTAGCCGCCAACTAGGATGACCTGTACAGAATAGTTGATTCACTCCAGAATGGAACCTACAAGTTGCAAGAATTAGGTGGCAAACTCATCCCTAAAACTTGGAACATCACCCATTTGAAAATGTACTACAGTTAAGGTGTTGTACTCTTTATTATTCAACAAATTACTTTGTTAGACTATAACTTCCCTTCATTTTAATCTCCTTTCTTATCATAACTCATTTATTCCACTTCATCTTCTATTTTAATCCTTCATTTATTCATATGTCAAATATTAATAAATTTATTAATATTTTTTTATTCTTCATAGTTGATTTTCTATATTAAGATTTGATAATTATTGCAAATTTTTTCTCTATCAAATTGTAATTTCTCAAAAACACTTAACTTCAATAATTTATTGATCTCACATAAGATTATACTAAACTTAAAAATCACAATCTAATCTATTTAAGATACAACGTGACATAAATTTATTAGATAATTCCCTAACACTAGAACTGGTTGATATCATTAATTATTATCACTTATATAATGTGAGTGCAATTGTTATAAAGTTTTATGATTTGTGATTTTGAGTGTATTGAATATATATTAACATTGAATGTGCAACAGTGTGCAACAGTAAGAAAAAACAGCCAGAGGGAAGAGCTATCCAGTAAGATTTGAAAGAAAAAAAAAGAGAATTATTTAAAAGAGTAAAAGTTAAGTTTGTACATGGGAATTAACCTAACTAGAAGCCACAGCTCCTCTTATGAATCTAAACTCAAAGGATCTGAAACTGGGATGGTATGGGATGGGATGGGACCCTATGCCTGCAACGTAAACCATACTGCATTTATATACAAAATAGTATAATTAAAGGAGAAAAATCTACTTTACTTGCTTTGCTGTTGCCGTTATGTTACACCGCGGATCCAACAAATACGGCTGTGTTACGTGTTTATAAATCTCTTCGCCTTTTGTGTACGTGTGAAATCCTAATGCTCTCTTTCATGCAAGACTTAGTTTCTTAGTGTTTTCACTAAAATACTAGTTATATTTCATTTTACCAACTCAACTCCTCTAGATCACATAATATAATACAAAATTTAAGTTTACACATAAAGAAGATTGAAATGAGAACCTCTTATTCTAATTCCAAAACTGAAATAAAAGTTTTTCATTTCACATGCCACATGACTTCTGCCCTATGTCTATCTATAACATTTTTTATTCATTTTTAATAACTTCCAAAAGAATATCATGTAAAATATAAACATACTTAATTAATATACTTGATCTATATAATAAACTTTTATAATTTTAATTCACTAGTATAGAGTAATAAAACCTTTTAAAGTACACTGATAATATATTATAATTTATTATCCAATCAAATTATTACAAAATTTGTAGTTATTATTTAAAAATCACGTTCTCATTAATTAGTAATATATTTTTTATTAATAATTTTTTAAAATTAATTTCTAATAAAAATAAAATAAGAGAACTTAATAAAAATTAAATTATTTACTATTTCTACAATAGTATGATGATTAGTATAATATTAATATAATCATATCATAATTAGTATGATAATTAAAGTATTTTAACTATTAATTAATATGATGATATTGTTATATTTAATTATTATATTAAAATATCATATATTACATTATAATTATATTAATTTAATATGATCATATTAATTATTAAAATATTTTATTTTAAAAAATCTTGTAAAATAAATATTATTAACATTAGAAAAATAATGAAATACCTTCTAAATAATAGAATCACTCAAATTGTAATGCAATTAGAGTCGGCTTAACCTACTCTAATAGTTAGTTTTTTAAAAATAAATTAAAAATATAAATTTATTTTTAAATGATTTAGATAAGTCGATGCTAACTTTATTTATATCTATATATTATGGATCCATGCATTTTTGTGAAATCAAATATGAATAGTAAATTATTTTTAATCCAAAGATTTAGATTTCATCAATTAAAACACAAATTTATTATAACTTAGTGTATGCTTTATTTATATCGTGTATCTTCATAAGATTAAATATCACCGGTAGATTATTTTTAATCTAAAGGTTTAAACACTTAATTATCAAATAATAAAAAATTTCTTACTTTCTATATAAATCTCCTCAGACTCATCTCATTCATCTCCTTCGTTTACATTAATTTCCTCACATTCACTTCGTCATCCACACTCATATCCTCATATTCATCTCCTTCATTGATACTCATCTCCTTTATCCATTCATCTCCTTCATTCACACTCACCACTCATCTCTTTACACTTATATCTTTTGTTCAATTAAACTTATAAGTTATTATTTATTTTTTGTTCAAATTTTATTTTTTAATGTTAATTTTTTGTTTAAATTTTATTTTTTATGTTTTATTTTTTTAACATTTATTTATTTTGTTTTAGTTTTATTTTTCTAATATTTTTTGTTTAAAAAATTTAATTTTTTAATATGAAACTAAAGATATTAAATGTTTTTTCTAATTTTAATTTCCTGTCATCGACTAAGCCAACGCTATTAGTGTCTATTTGGCCGACACTATTAGCGACTGCGTACAAAATTGGATGCTAACTCATTAGTTTCCATACTTTTAGGATTCGTTTTTATACAACGCGGATACTATTTTTCAATTAACGTCTAATCTTCCTGTTTTGAGTAGGTTTTTTACCAACACTAATTAAATAATTAACGTCCAATTTATTGTAGTGTAAATTATTATATTAATATGCATATTAGTATATGATGATTTTAATATAATTACTCTATCAATATTAATTTAATATAATATATTAATATAACATATAAATATTTAATAATATAAAATAAATACTAATGTTATTTTTTTATCTTTTAGAGAAAGTATTATATAATATTATAATTTCATTTAAATATTTATATATTCAAAGTATCTATTTTTAAATATTTAAAAATAAAATTTTAATATATAAAAATATTGAATTATTATAGAGTGGGTTTTGTATTTTTTTTTGGCATGTATGTAAAAACCTTGATCATATTTTACTAGTTATGGATCAAATTAAACCATTTTAAAATAAAGGGATTAAATTGAACTTAACAAATAAATAATAGAAAAAAATAATTTAACCAATTTTATTGTATGATAATTTTAAGGGGAGTTTTCAATTCAGTAGTTAAGTTAAAACTAAAAGTTACTAACTTTCTTTAGTTTATTTATTAGATTCAAATTAATAACAATGTTGATTCATTTTTAAAAGATTTATTCCATAACTATTTTTACATTAATTATTTATACACTAAAGTATTATTAATTAAAAAATAAAGAGGTTATGTTAACGAACACTTAAAAAGGATAGAAGAGTACAAATAATAATAATTTAAAAACGTAAATTAAAAATAAATTTATTATTATCAACTAAATTAATTATTTTTTAATCTTAATGAATTACTAATATCAATTTTATAATTAAAAATATAAGAAATATTGAATAATCTAATTATGTCATACATATTTATCTCTACATGACAATTAATATTTCAAATTGACAGAACTATAGATAACAAGTTTATAATTAAACCTTAAGCTTTTGATTAGTTTACTAATATAGTGGTCCAAGACATTCATCCAAATACAGACATTACTGGAAGAGTGTAAGCAAAGAGTCGCACCTGCATGCAAGACATGTGTGTGACTGAAACGAAACGTATTTACCTATTTAATATCTATTTTTGCAAAAGAAAGTGAGGTTATTTCGGTAAATTACTCTAGAAAACTGTCAAATTCTTCAATTTTTTAGCCAGCCCGCATCTTTCGCAACCTTCTTTCTTTTCAGACAATTTTCTTCTGATAACAATTATAGTAATAATAATAATAATAAAAAGGAGCAAACTAAAAAAAAATTACTTGTCCACATATTTTCAAAATGAAACTAATTTATTTTAAGTTAGTCTTCATTTATTTTTTATGTGAAAATAAGAGTCAATATATGTTGTTTGACAGCTGAAACCGCTAAACCCACCTCTTGTAATCCAACACCGGTGCTCTGTACACTTGATTCGTCTTGGTTTTTAAGCTTGTTTTTCTCTCTCTTGATTGAAAACTCTCTTTGATCAAGGAACTGTTCTTGCATGCATTCTTGGCCAGTTTCATTCTAACCCATCACCAACCAAAAACTCCTTTTTATTTTATTTTATTTAAGTATTTGTGAGTAATAATAATATCAATATGGTGGGGTTGGAGTAGCTCTATCTATCTATCTCTCTCACACACAGAGACACAGTGTAACGCCTTAAACTGAGACTGGAGAGAGGTGATTTCAGTCTCGGGTTGCGCTTGTTTGCTTGTTGAGTCATTTGTTTGTTTCGGCGGAAAACCCGTTTCGAAACTGTCCTTCTTGTTTTGCTGATCTGTAGAGGAGTAGCGACACACACAAACCATGGCCGGTGCCACAAACTGGCTTACGTTTTCTTTGACTCCCATGGAAATTATCAGATCCCCCGATTCTTCATCTCACTGCATTCTCGATAACTTTTATGCCACCAATGGTAACGCCACTTCTCTACAGCACTCTTCTTTATGCTTTACTCAATACCAGGATGGTGTACCCTTTTAGAATTGGAAGTGTTCTTCACAACCCCACTTACTCACCCACGTGACCCTTTCCTATTTATACTGCACAATCTCCAATTTCATTTCTCACTTCTTTGTTCATAATCTTTTCTATGTTCCGAGTAGCAAGCTTTGTTCTTCCTTATATGCATGTGATTATTATATATTTTTATTTGATTTGTTATGTGCAGGGTGGACAAATTCCAAAGGATTGATGGACTCTGAGGGTGAAAATCAGCCACTTGTGGTGCCAAAAGTGGAAGACTTTTTTGAAAACCAAATGGAGACTCAACAAGCCGATTCTTCACTGACCCAAAATTACGAACATGGTTCTGCTTCTGTTTACTTTGGTGACCAGCAAGATCTGAAGGCTGTTCCCGAGTTTAAAGCATTCTCTGCAACCAACTCGGGCTCCGAGTTGAATGACTCAGTCTCGGGCAAGACCACACGGGTTGCACCCGCTGAGTTAGCTGCTCACTCTGGCGTCTCTTGCAAAGGAGCTTTGTCTTTACGTGATGTTGTTGCAGATGAGAAGGACATAATTTCTGTGGAGTTTGATTCATCGAAGAAGGTTGCTCATACCATTAGTCAGCGAACTTCAATATACAGAGGGGTCACCAGGTAGAAAAACTCCGCACCACCATTGTCAACCCTTCAACTTTTTTCTTATGAATATGTTCAGTGTTATTTTTATCATGATTATTATTTTTTCTATCACTGCTAATTTCCTTTTCTGTTTTAAATTAATGAACAGGGTCTCAGTTATCATTTATAAAAATTGTGGTCTAGGGTGTGATGAATTTGGCATGTTTTCAAGCACCTTTTTATTACTGTTTTTATTTTGTTTAATTTGGTTTGTTCACTGCAGACACAGATGGACGGGTAGATATGAAGCGCATCTATGGGATAACAGCTGTAGACGAGAGGGTCAGGCCAGGAAGGGGCGACAAGGTTCTTCTCTCTCTTCGTTTTGATAATTTTCAACTTTATTTTTTGGTGAACGCTATTTATTGTCAACTTTGAAAATAAGAACAATACAAAAGGAAATAAATAGGGGAACGGACTGTAGTGCGGGAAAAGAGATTGCATGCGTTTGAGAGTGCAGTTAAATTAATGCTTATTACTGGGTCTTCTTCAATTTTGTATACCTGTAAATCTATTTAAGAAATAAGAAAGGCAAATAGAAAAACAAAACTGAGTGGCTCGGCTAAATATACATTCTTAACTTCTATATTTTGTTATTTCAAAGCAAAAGGAAGAAACTGAAAGGTTTTCTTTATAGTAATTTTTCTTCTTTACAATTTTTGCCGTTCTAAATAAAGCATGAGATTTACTTCGATGCGATGTGCCGCAGTTTTGTCACTGTGAGTGGGGTGGGGTCTGCAATTTCTCTCTGTTGATTTGATCCCGTGTGCCGCCATTTTTCAAGTTTAATAATCTCTCTCCTACTCCTGACCTGTTTGCGGGGTGTCTCTGCATTCTTATGTTACTATTTTGTTTAAAATTTGATTTTGATAAAGTAATTTTGAGCTATTAAAATGAATGTTAAAACTTTAAATTAATTTACTTACGTTAAAATTACTAGAAGTCAGTTTAGACTTTAAAACATAAAAAGAGCATTATTTGTGCTCCGTACTTCGAAGGGACGCACCCTCTCTCATTCTGAATTTGGCTTTAACTTTTGCTTTTGCTTTCAATTGGCCAGGAAAGCTGGGTTTGACCATAACATCATTTCTCACTCTCTTGTATTGAAATTTGCACTTACATGAATGTGGGGAGTCCCATGTTGGCTGCTGAAAGGTTTTTCATACTGTGTCTGGGACCGCAAATAATAATGTCCTCTAGATTCTGAAACAAATTCACGGGGTTTATCAGATCCTTGCATTTTTTTTGCAGTCATAAAGTAGTATTTAGTAATTATTGGTATCTTATTGCAATAGTAATACTTTTTGCAAGAAAAGAGAAAATAAAGGCATTTTGTCTCCCTCATTAGAATAGGCAATTTGACATTTCTTTTTGGCCTGGTTTTATTTGGCTCTAGTGGATTATTAATTAAGCCTCTTAGTGGAGCAAAAATTTTGAAAATTCACATCGACAGGTGCTTATAACTTTTTGCTATTATTAAACCCTGATGGGGTCCTTCAGTGTCTGTCTGCTATTAGAAAAAAAGACGGTCATTGCAGATGGATGGCATGTCTTGTATTATCTTTTGGCTAGAATGGGAATGAAAAAAAGAGAGCTAAAAGAGGGTAAAAAATTTAAAGTAGCTTGTGTGCACGCGCCATTGCATGCATTTGATCACTTTTCCTTTGGTGGTTTACGTTTAAGTTAACAAAAGTAGTTTTTACCTGAATATTTTGACCACTCTGGAAGGTTAAATTTGATTTTTCTTGGCTTTTTCATTGCTGTTTCTTTGCATGGAATGTGGCATTACGCACTTCATGACTGTGTCACACGTCCTTTGACTGTTCCTACAGTGTACTTGGGTAAGAAATGTTCATCTTTGGTCGTTTCCCAACTTATATTTTAAACTTCATACTGTTTAAGAGATGATAAATTGTTTTGCTTGTATGTATTATCAGGTGGATATGACAAAGAAGAAAAGGCTGCGAGAGCTTATGATTTAGCAGCTATCAAGTACTGGGGACCAACAGCAACCACCAACTTTCCTGTAATATTCACTTCAGATCTCCATTAGTCGTTGTGTGCATGAAATCTTACTTATAGTTGAGCTGAAAGTATCGAAATGAGGCTAAAGAGTGAGGGAGTTTCTGCCGAGGGAATTATTTTATGTCTATTATGCTTTACTTGATACTAGTTAAAATCAAACTTGGTCACACCTCGTATCAAAGAAACATGCATTAGTTAGTTAGCATCCAAAAAGTGGAGGCTGAGGTTCTGAGTGAATGAAGGGTCTCAACAAAGTTGAACTGGTCAACAATAAGTAGAATCTTACAGGAACCTTAGCGCAATGATTTAGCATGGAAACACTAGTTTACTGGGATAAAATCCAAGGGGCTTGTTGAAAATATTTTTAAAGTGATTGTCTCATGTCTCAAATATAGAATTTTATGGATTTAAATTGTTGACACTCTGAAATTTTGAATAGGAATTGGATTTTGGATCTTATAGTTTAGTATGTTTCTTTATCGTGTAATGTCTCAGATTTCCAATTATACAAAAGAATTGGAGGAGATGAAACATGCAGGAAAGCAAGAATTCATTGCATCACTTAGAAGGTTTGCGTACACTGCCCAGTTAAACATATTTAGCACCTTATTTCTATGCTGGAACTAAAATTGCATGGGTCCCCTTCTTGCAGGAAAAGTAGTGGGTTTTCAAGGGGAGCTTCCGCATACAGGGGTGTTACAAGGTTTGTACACTCAAATCATATCACACTATTGATGTTCTACCATGTTATCATATTTCCTGTCTCTCTTATGCTTTCAACATTTGGACCCTTCAGGCATCATCAACAGGGTAGATGGCAAGCGCGAATTGGCCGAGTTGCGGGAAACAAAGATCTTTACCTGGGAACATTTGGCAAGTTCAAACCATTTCTTGCTTTAACACGATCATAAGATATGTCTAATGGATTATGGTTAAATATCACGTTTGACAAATTGCATCTAGGATGTTTGGTATCACGCTATTAACTGTGTTTTTCTCGTTTCTACTGTGTTTCCAAACACACGGATCATATATAGTATGAACCCGTGACATAGTATATTAAATAAACAAGTCCTCAAAGTCTTCATTCACAGTAGACCAGAGAAATGTTAACAACTTAGACGTTGGTTTACTGGCATGCATTGAAAGTTGAAACAACGGTTGTTACTTACATGTTCTATAATAAACCTTTGTTGTTCTACTTCTGGAAGTTGAATAGTTTTTGTTATTGCATTGTTACAGCAACTGAAGAGGAAGCAGCTGAGGCATATGATATTGCGGCCATAAAGTTCAGAGGTGCAAGCGCTGTAACCAATTTTGAGATGAGCAGATATGATGTGGAGAATATATTGAATAGCTCTCTTCCAGTCGGCGGGGTAGCAAAACGCTTGAAGCTTTCCCCAGAATCGGATAACAAAGCTCTTGTTAGTAGTACTAATGAACAAGCTCAGCGCACAAACGAGACTAGCACCATCAATTTCTCAGCCATTCAGCCCCTTGCATCTCTACCCTATGAGTCTGCAAACGCATGTTACCCCCACAACCTCATCCACCATTTTGATCCTTCCAACAGTGGAAGTAGCACAGCACAAGAGTCTACTGCAGTTATGACCAATGCAACTGCACTCACCATCCTTCCACCACCACCAGTTCCTGGGTTCTTTCTATGGCCACCTCAGTCCCTTTGAGTTGCTGAAATGAACTACCTAATTTTCTGTTCTTTAATAACAATTCGAAAGATAGTCTTTGGTTTGGTGCAATTTAACTTCAGGGTCTGACCCCTCTTTAATTAACCCTTTTGCTGAGACGAACTGAAGATAGGAAATCGAGTGATAGTAACTACAGGGAGGGGATGGTGTACGTAACTTATCCCAACTCAAAGATGAGGAATATTTCAGTTCCGCATTTTTAAGCTTGAACAAAGCTTTCTAATTGCTTGATAACTTGGAGCGGCATAATAAATTCTTCATTTTTTCCTCCCAACTTCATTGAGATTTTCTGTATTTCTTGTATACACAAAATTCGCTTGCTATTGTGGAAATTTGTGAAGCCTATGTTTGGAACTATTTTGGTTCGTGATTATTTGTTGTAGTTTCAGTCAAATCTTTATTTGGTGTTTGTTTCCAATAGGTTTTTCAAAAGATATTACTATTTGAGTAAAATATTTTTTTATTTGTTAAAAATTTAGTTTCAACCTTCTTAAAGTTATTTTTTTTATTTGAAATGTTTTGTTTTTTTTTCATATTTTGAATAATTTAGATGGTGTTTATAAATAGAAAAAGTTGTTTCAATAAAATTTGTACTGCAAAATCTAGGACATCTTAAAATTAGAAAAATAAAATTTATAGAAGAATTAAAATATGAAGCTAGGGCTTACATACATGATAGAATAATAATAATGTAGGATAATGTATTTGGTGCCTAAATAATATTAGGATATAATTTATATAATATAAATTATGCTTAAATGATTTTTCATGAAAATCATATATAATTTTTAAGAAATTTATGTGCTATCTTATTTATTAAGAGAAGACATTTTGGGTATATGAATACAATTTTTCAATTATTCTTTAATGTAACTTGGTTTTCCTCTCCTCTCTTCAAATTTAATTTTCAGTTCTAATTCTTTAATATTTAATTTGTGTATGGTCTCAATTTTAGATATAGATTCATAGAAATTTGCTTTAGTATTGAATAACATAGACACCTATTCCTCTCTAAATCGAACACACAAATCCTAAATATACAGGTAACTTAAATTGAAAATATCATTGTATACATTTTTTCTATGTTTATTGATTAAGTAATGAATCTGACACTTCAATAGTTTGATGTTAGGTTGAGGATGGGAAGAATTTCAGGAGAATTAAGAACGAACATGAATTGAACAACAAACTATTAAAAGAAAAGAATTGGTAATGTTGTTATTACTAGATATATATGGTTCAAATGTTTTGATTAATTCAACTATTCCATTGAACTTTCTTGAAAACTTTTGACGAATCAGAATATGAAGACTTTGAGTGTTTTATGTTAATCTATATTGATTAGAATATTATTGTAAATTTTCTTTTACCTAGTTTGATTTAACATTGTAAATAAAAAGCTTCTTCAAATAATTTAAAATTTTCAAAGATAATTAATAGTTTTTTAATTAATTAAAAGGCAGTTTTAATTTTGTTAGAGTTACTTTTTAATTTGAAATATATTTTATTTTTCATATTTTGAATAATTTAGATAGTGTTTTCAAAGGAAAAAAAGTAGTTTAAATAAAGTTTGGAAGACCCAAACTAGGACATCTTAAAATTAGAAAGATAAAAGTCATAGAAGAATTAAAATATAATTTTAAGGCTTACATACATGAATAGAATAATAATGTAGGATAATTATTTGGTGCTTAAATAATACGATGATATAATTTATATAATACAAATTATGCCAAAATGATTTTTTTACTAAAATTACGTATAATTTTCAAAAATTGATTTTAATTTTAATTTGTGTAACTTATGAAAATAATTAAAAATAAGTATTAAATTATATAAAAACAATATAATTATACAATTACTTCTATATTTTAATTTTTTTTAAATTATAATTAATATCTTAAAATATTTAAATCATTTTTATTTTAAATTAATATTCTGATACATAATATAATTTAAATCCATGTGTTGAAATAATTATAAATATAAGAACAAATAAAATACTATGATACATATTATCATATAAATTAATATCCACAATATTTTATTTTATTTATTTAATTATAATTATTCTTATTTAAATTATAAATAATTATATAAGTTTTGTTAATATTATGATGTAAATAATTTGGATTTATCATTTTTCTATCAAATTTTAACTTTAGGAATTTCAACCTTTTTAATATTACAAAATTTTTCTAATATTACAAAATTTTCACATATGTTTTTTATTCAAACAATAAAAGCATGAGATGAATACAATGTTGGAGGATTTTTTTTTTTTAAAAAAAACTTTTGTTTCTTCTAAAATTATTTTTAAATTTAATTTCAGGTCTATTTATCACACTTTTTTAAAATTTAAGAGTGCATTCAAGTTGTCTCTTTCTAAAGTAAAATTTGTTAGAGTTTTATTTAAATATTCAATTTTAGTTTCAAAATTCTATAGTTTGATACTGTTTTTATGTAAAATCACAAATGCATGTTTAATTTTTATAAATCATTTCAAGATTTTTTAAATCAATTTATGAATTTTCTTTTTTTTTTCTCTAGTTCCTTTACTTTAATTTTAAGTCAATGTTCATATCTTTAAGTTTATTAAAAACTCCATTAGCTTCTTCATGCAGTTCTTTAAAATCATATAATAATTAATCATAACGTGCACTGAAGTCAGTATTTGATGAACTTACACTACTCACTGTATCATAGTTATCTACTAAGTAGAGATTAACTTTCTCATCTTTACTCAAAGAGCCACTAGTGGTAGAGATATCATTCCCATCCCATGCAACATAAGCTCTCTTGGTCTAGAAGGATTTTTCATTCTTCTTTTCTCCATTCTTTTCTTTATTTTGTGAATATGGACACTCAATCCTTATATGTCATTGCTTACCACAACCAAAACAAGTGAAAGTAGGAGAAATTCAATTTTATTTTTTGTTATACCTCATTTGCTTATAGTCTTTGTTTTTGTATTTCAAAAACTTGTTGAACTTTTTCATCAAGAGGGTTAGATTCTCAACATCACTTCCTTCATGTGTTTCATTAGTACTCAAATCTTCTTGTTGTAAACCGACTTTCGATGGTTGAGACTTCCATTTTTCAAATTAGTTGCAATATTCTATAGATGCAAGATAACCGACTCTCCCTAGACTAATGGTTTCGAAAAGGTTCTTAAGGAGTTGTCACTAGTCTTTTAGTCAAAACACTGGAAAAAGAAAATGTTTTTCACAAATTAACCTTGGTCATTATAGCTAGAGATTAGGTTCAGAGATCAGTTACATGTTAGGAAGGGGTTAGGCACCCAACACACCCATTACTGGTACCCTGTGATGACATGAGCAATTAAATTCTACTTTGAGCTATTAACATTGCCTATTAATTATCATGCATACAAAAGAATATTTACATGCACACTACTTCTATTCTACTTTACTCTACTCTATTCTACTAGGAAGGCAATAAAGAGAGAAGAGAGAGAGAGAAAAAAAAGAGAAAAGCACCTCCGAAGCAAGATTTTTCTTTATTAAGAAAATTTCAGAGCTACAAGAGTATATTCTAAATGGTGTCCATTGTATAGTACAAAAAATCACTATTTGTAGGTTGCATCAGAGGTGGAGAAAAACGGTTCTCCCTCTCATTCTATGTCCTAGAACGACCTTACAGAGCTATCTTGAGAACAACTTGTTCTTGATCTGAGAATGGTCGTTCTCGCTTGAGAACGATTGTTCTAACTTGAGAACGATTGTTCTAACTTGAGAACGATCATTTACGTCTCAACATCACATTGAGAATACCCGTTCTAGACCTAAGAATGACTATTCTCAACCTGAGAATGACTGTTCTTAGCCTGAGTAAGACCGTTCTTAGCTCCTACTAATTTACAACTTTGATTTTTATTTTTATTGGCCTAAAAACTACCACTTTTTTTATGACAACTTCTAAAGAATCTTTATAAATAAGGCTCTGTAACTCTTCCTCTTCTCTTCTGATCCTTCTATTGATTTGGCATCGGCTCAGACAAAAACAAGGATCTATAACTACCCCCTTTCACTTATCCCTTTATGATTCCTGGTTGATAAAAAAGGGTAAGTAAAGGCGTAGACATTTTTTGTCCAGCCTTCAATGTTATGTGCTTTAATGCTTGATGCTTGCTTCTGAGTATTATTTGAGTTTAGCCCCTCCAGGCTATACTGGTGCTTCAACTTTGCTTGTTTGCTTCTTTACTAGGGATATGAGTTTATGGTCCACTTGACTTTCTGGCATGAGCTTGAATGTTTATGAAAAACAAGGAATAAACCTTTAATGTTAATAAAAATGAAACACATATCATCTATGACTTATCATCTAATGATTGTTAGGGGTATCGTCTATCGGATGATACATGCATGATCTGATGAAGGTTTGTTTGTCTAAACTCTTTGTCTGTTAAGACTCTTCGTTTGTCAAGACTCTTCGTCTGTCAATGTCACAAACTGGCGACTGACCGACAAGTCACACTATTTAAAAAGGGTTTTTAAAAGGGTTCTTGGAGTCGCCACCAATATTTTACTAAAAACATTAGAAAAAGAAAAGGTTTTCAACATAACAAACTAAGGCTGTCACAACCAAAGTTCGGGTTCAGGGATTGATTACGTGTAGGGAAGGCGTTAGACACCCCCATAATGCTCGTTGCTGGTACCCTATGATTTCGTCTGCAAATATAGACTGTAAACCTAATTCCTACTCTTACCCCGTACAAAGCGTAAAAATAAGCTAAATATTTACATTATTATTATTCTAATTCTACTCTACTCTACTATTAGAAATGTAGTAAATAGAAACTATAAAGAGAGAGAGAGAGAGATTAACCTTCCAAGCAAGCTTTATATTACTCAAAGAGGAAAAGAAGAAGCATCAGAGTTACAATTTCCCATTTATAGTATACTAGTTAATATTATGAATGGTGTGTGAAAATGATTGACAAACTGCTTTATATATACACATTTTTTGAGGTATAGAACAACCTGTTCTTAGGGAGAACGACTCGTTCTCAACTTTCCATAAGTGAGATTAAATGCACTGATAACGACCCGTTTTGGAGTGAGAATGGTTTGTTCTCGACATGCATTTAATGCGCTGAGAATGGACCGTTCTTGGTTGAGAACGACCCATTCCCCCTCTACAAGAAAACCCCCATTTTTTACATCCTTTTCCCCACATGCTACCCAAGTCTCTTCATGAGCTTCTCGAAATTCTTTAGGGATAAGGTTTATTCTGCAATCTTCTTCTTTTTAGTCTTTTCTTTATTGGACTATGGATCCTAGAGAAAAACAAGTGTCTATAATTAAGACTCATTGCCTGTTAAGACTCTTTGTCTATCAAGACTTATCGTCTGTCAAGACTCATTGTCTGTTAAGACTTACATCATGCTTTTCTTTTATAAATTAAATGTTTTTAAGCCTAAGTTCAAAATCATAAAGTGTTGGAATTTTTCCTAACAATGATCTTTATGTGATTTTAGCATGTTTAATTCGCGATTCAACTCGTTGTTCCAAAGAGCATGGTTTCTTAAGGTATTTGAGCTCCAAAATTATAACTGGTTTATTTTCAAATCAACTAGTTTAAACCAGTTGGGAGTAATTTTCAAAACAACAACTATGGGTTTTCAACTGATTGAAATTTCAAATCAATTTATTAAATTTTTTAAAACTTGAATTCATTATGAAGCTATGAACAATTTAATTGATTGAATGGATTTAATTGGTTGAAATCACTTAACTTCCTTTAAAAACTTTATAAAATATTTTGTAAAACAGATTTCATCAAGATTAAGTGAAATTCATCTTACCCAACACTCTTAAAACTCTCTAAAACTAAAATCTTCATTCCTCAAGTTTTATCATTTTCACCAAAGTCATTAAGAGGTGGAGACACCAAATCAAGTCTTCAAGTCCAACAATCTATATCAATACTCAAAACATTTTTAATATTCTTAAACAAATCATTTCAAGCACAAAACTCAATATTATGAGCAAGTCACATCAATAGTCTAAATCATCTACCTTAAGGTACTATCAAAATATAACTAGTTTCTTTTGTTGGACTTGAAGACTTGGTTTCAAGTGGATTTGATGTCTCCAACCACCTTTGATGATGAAGATGATGGTGCTTGAAGAATGAAAATTATGTCTTATGTTTAGAGAGTCCTAGGTTGTGTGGTATGTTGCATTTCAATTAATCTTGGACTTTATCTTGGGGTTTAAAATGATTTGAAATGTTTTAAAAGGGTTTAAAATGATTTCAAAGGTTTAACTAATTTTTAACTGGTTAAAAATCTGATTTCAACTAGTTAAACTGTTCTTCATTTTTCAAAGCTTTGTATTTGGGAAATTTTAGCTGACTGTTTTCGAAATTTAAACCAGTTAAAATCCTGGTAGCTTTGTTCAGGAATTCCAGATCTCTGGAATAGCTAGTTAAAACGGGTTTTCAACTGACTGATTTCAAGTTCCAGAAAAAGGGTGCTCACTGGAAAATTGGTTTTAATGAAAACAACCGGTTAAAATGCGATTTCAACCGACTATTCTCGTCAGAATCAATTTTAACAGCTTTCTATATATAACTTGAAATTCAAAGAACTAAGTGACGAATCATTTTTAGAAGAACCCACTCGAGCAAGAACGTTTCTCTTACACTCTAAATCAATTTGCGAATCACTCCAAGAAGTCCAAGATCCAATTGAATAGCGAATTGAATCAAGAAATCATACTGCTTTTCGTCACCGTTGCATGCTCTGCTTTTGCTTCCGCTTTGAGTTTTCCAGGTGAATTCAATCCAATTCTTTGTGTGTTTGTTAGTTGCGTGTTTGTCTCTTAATCAGGGTGATTAAGGGATCTTGTAATAGGGTTTTATAGGTGTTTAGAGGTCTTGTAGGGTTCAAGACTAGGTGCAGCTTTCTGGTTTTCGTTTTGCATGTAGTGTTCATGTAAAACCGGTTTTTAGTGAATTGATTGAATTTGTGTGGTTAGGAAACTGGATGTAGCCTTTGTTGAAAGGTGAACCAAGTATAAATCTTCTCGTGTTGTTCTTCTTCCCTTAATCTTTTACATTCGGCAATTGAATTTTGAATTGTAATTGAATTGGATATATGATCAATTGATTAAGAGCATTTCAAGAACCTATTAAAACTGGTTTTAATCTTCAATCTGAATCTGGTTTTTCATATTTGGGCATTGGGTTTCGAAAATCTTTGAAAGTTTAATTCACCCCCCCTCTTAAACTCAGCCAGTTATTCCAACAATTGGTATCAAGAGCTGGTTCTTGAAAAATATTCAAGTTTTCTGAAAAATTTCAAACATGGCTGAAGGAAAATTGCCTTTTGCGTAGGGTGCTTCTATAAACAGAGCCACCAATGTTTTCTGGGTAAACTATCCATTTTGGAAAGTTAGAATGAAGATTTTCATTGAATCAATTGATATAGGGATTTGGAATGCTATAGTCAATGGACCGTATATCCCTAAAGAAGAGAAACTATGGGAAAATTTAAATGCTGATGAACAAAAGAAAGTGCAATATGATTGTAAAGCAAAGAACATCATTACATCCGCACTTAATCTTGATGAATTCTTTCGTGTTTCACAGATGTTCCAATGCTAAAGAAATGTGGGAAGTGTTGGAGGTTACTCATGAAGGAACAACTCGATGTTAAAAGAGCTAGAAAGCATACTTTAATCCAAGAATATGAGATGTTCAGAATGCTTCCTGGATAAACTGTTTCAGATGTGCAAAAGAGGTTTACACACATTATAAACCATCTGATCGGCCTTGGAAAAGTGTTTGAGAAAGAGGAGTTGAACATCAAAGTGCTGAAATGTTTGGATCGAAGTTGGCAACCCAAAGTAACAGCAATTTCTGAATCCAAGGACTTGTCAACAATGAGTGTTGCTGCACTTTTTGGAAAGCTAAGGGAACATGAGCTTGAGTTGAATAGACTTGCTGAACAAGAAGACAATGACAAGAAAAAGAAAGTGGTCGGCCTTGAAGACTTTGGTTCACAAGGAGGAGAATAGTGAGGATGAAGGACATGGAGGAAGTGATGCAGAAAATCTGAACCTCTTAGTTAGAAAGTTCAACAAGTTCTTGAAATACAAGAACAAAGATTACAAGAACAAGAGGTATAATAAAAATCTGATTTAGCTTCTTCTAACTTTACTTGTTTTGGTTGTGGAAAACAGGGACATATTAAGGCTGAATGTCCATACTCACAAAACAAAGAGAGGAATGGAGAAAAGAAGCATGAAAAATCATTCAAAACCAAGAAGGCTTACATAGCATGGGATGAGAATGATATCTCCTCTAGTGATTCTTCAAGTGATGATGAAAGGGCCAATCTTTGCCTTATGGCTGATTGTGATACAACAAGTAGTGTAAGTTCCTCAACTACTCAAAATGGTCTTCCTTATGATCAGTTGCTGCAAAATTTTCTAGAATTGCATGAAGAGGCTAATAAGGTTGCTTGTTCAAACAATAGGCTTAAAGGAATGAACAATTGGCTAGAGAACAAGGTGAAAGAGCTAGAGAAAGAGCTGGAAAATTCAAAAACTGATTTTGAAAATCTGGAAATGATTTACAAGGCTTCAAGTTGCAATGATGAACATGCTGGAAAAATCTACACAAACTGCAGAACTTTAGAAAATCAAATTGAGTATTTGAACAAATCTCTAGCTAAATTCACCATGGGAAGAGCCAACTTGGATACACTTTTAGACTTTAAAAATTGTGTAACGAATAGAGTTGGACTTAGATTTAAAAATGGTTTTCAAAAGAAACAAAAGCCTTATAGAAATTTCTTTTCACATAGAAAACCGTCCAGCACTTCATCTATTACATGCTTTTATTGTATGAACAAGGGACATACTTCAAAATCATGCAAAATCAGAAAATTTGGTGTTCCTAGTGGTCAATATATTTGGAAGCCAAAATGTGGTAGAAAGGTTATTAACTTTGTTGGACCCAAATTGATGTGGGTACCAAATTCTCTCCATTGATTGTGTTTTGCAGTGTGTTCTTGAAGGCCAAGGAATCACCGTGGTATCTAGACAAGTGGTCGTTCAAGGCACATGTGTGGTGACAAAAGGAAGTTTGTCAAACTCACCTTGAAAAATGGAGGTTTTGTCACATATGGAGATAATAATAAAGGGAAAATCCTTGGAAGTGGTGATGTTGGTAACATTTCTTCAATCCTCATTGAAAACGTGTTATATGTTGAAGGTTTGAAGCATAATCTTCTTAGTATTAGCCAGCTATGTGATAAAGGTTTTAGAATCATTTTTGAATCAAATCATTGTAAGATCATTGAGAAAAATTATGATAAAATCTGCATGTTAGGCAAGAGAATTGAGAACATTTATATGCTTGATCTTGATCATATGTGTGCAACTAATTTTACATGTCTCATGTCTAAGGAAGATAGTTCATGGCTTTGGCATAGGAGAGCTGCACATATTAACATGAATCATTTGGAAAAACTGGTTTCAAAAGAACTTGTTTTAGGGATACCAAAACTGAAATTTGAGAAAGGTAAAATCAGTCATGCATGCCAAAAGGGTAAACAAACCAAAGTTTCTTTTAATCTGAAAAATTATGTGTCTACAACAAAACCTTTGGAATTTCTGCATTTGGATTTGTTTGGTCCATCTAGAACAATGAGTATTGGTGGAAACTATTATGCTTTGGTTATTGTTGATGACTATTCTAGGTTTACTTGGACTTTGTTTCTGAAAAATAAAAATGATGCATTTCATGCTTTTAAGAAACTTGCCAAGGTTTTACAAAATGAAAACAGCTGCAGCATAAGTGCTCTTAGAAGTGATCATGGGGGAATTTGAAAATGAAAAGTTCAATCATTTTTGTGAAAAATATGGGATTAAGCATAACTTTTCAACGACTCTAGGACTCCTCAACAAAATGGTGTTGTTGAGAGGAAAAATAGATCACTTGAGGAACTAGCAAGGACAATGCTTAATGAATCAAACATCCCTAAATATTTTTGGGCGGATGCAGTAAATACTGCAAGTTACATAATAAATAGGGTTTTGATAAGACCTATTTTGAAGAAAACCCCTTATGAATTGTACAAAGGGAGAAAACCCAACATAGCACATCTTAGAGTGTTTGACTGCAAGTGTTTTGTTTCAAATAATGGGAAAGAAAAACTTGGCAAATTTGATGCTAAAGCTGATGATGCATTGTTTTTAGGCTATTCTTTACATAGCAAAGCATATAGGATCTTCAACAAGAGATTAGCTATCATTGAGGAATCAATACATGTTGTTTTTTATGAGACTAATGTGCAAAATGAAGGTGCAGTGAGTGGTGTAGGTGCAGGTGAAGAGAACTTAATTGAAGGTGTATCAACTGGACATGTAGAAACCGATAAAGCCGCTGCAGTGTGGTATTTTAGCCGGTGAAAATCGGAAAGAACTCGATCGAAATCCTAGCACCGTAATTAAATTCTGCAGAAAATGATCTACCTAAAGAATGGAGGGTGCCTCGCAATCTGTCCATTGGAAATGTGATAGGAGATGTTCAGAGAGGTGTTTCTACAAGAAGGTCTATGCATGATACATGTTTAATCTGCTGCATTTGTTTCCCAAGTTGAGCCTAAATGTGTTGATGATGCATTATTAGATGAAAACTGGATTTTGGCAATGCAAGATGAACTCGAACCAATTTAAAAGGAATGAGGTTTGGGAACTAGTCCTTTGCACACCTAACATGAATATAATTGGCACAAAGTGGGTGTTTAAAAATAAAATGAATGATCAAGGAGTAATAACTAGAAACAAGGCTAGGCTTGTAGCTAAAGGGTATAACCAAGAGGAAGGAATAGATTATGAGGAAACATATGCTCCTGTTGCTAGGTTAGAAGCTGTTAGGTTATTACTTGCTTTCTCATGCATGATTGGATTCAAACTTCATCAAATGGATGTGAAAAGTGCATTTTTGAATGGATATATAAATGAAGAAATTTATGTTTCACAACCATCTGGATTTGTTGATCACAAATTTCCTAACCATGTATATAAGTTCAAGAAGGCTCTTTATGGACTCAAGCAAGCTCCAAGACAATGGTATGAAAGGTTAAGTAACTTTCTTATCTCTCAAAACTTTGAAAGGGGCCAAGTTGATAAAACTTTGTTCATTAGAAAGTCTTTGGACAGTGTTGGCATATTTCAAGTCCAGAGTTTTATGGACACCTACAGTTTTGATGATGAAGATTTTAGGAAGTTTCAATCAACATTAAAGACTTGTGCCATCTCACAAAGGAAGATTGCTTGATAAGAAAGGAAAGGCATAAAGAGCTTTCAAAGCTTTCAAGAGAGAAGATTGATGAAGATTTTCTCAAGAGCTGAAGGATCAAAGGTAGAAGGTTCTGTTTTGGGTGTTGGATAAAAAGAGTAAGTCATAAATCCCATTCAAGACCTTCCCAAACAAGAGAGCAAGGTGTTTTCTCGCAAAAACGTTTTTCTACGCTTTTAATCGATTACCATACGTAGATAATCGATTATTTAACTTAAAATTTGAATCAAAAAATGTTTAACGAGCAAAATAATCGATTAAGTGTCTTTGATAATCGATTATATTGATTCTGGGTTAATATAATCGATTATGGCCTTAATCTAATCGATTAAATCAAACGATGTTTGTTTTCCAGTTTTTAAATATGATATAATCGATTAAGCTTTTAATATAATCGATTAAATGAGTCGCTTTTATGAAATTAATTCTAAATCAACCTAAGAATGGAAACTGACATTCATAAAATGAAAGAGAATGTCTTAGGTTTAACACATCCGAACAAACACAAAATATTCAAAGTGTTTCGCGCCTTAGCTTTTTCAAAGCCGCTTCCTCGCTTCTCTTCGCTTGATCAAGTCTTTGGAAGTGGTGATCATTGTGCTTAAGCTTTCTATCCAAAGACATTTCAGGTGTATTCTTTTACTGCTTTCTCAGAAGGGAAAATTCATCCCTTGGATCTGTTCTAAAGGAGGTGTTTCATCTCTCGTGTGTCAAGAGAGGTGGGTTTCATCCTCGCAGTGTCCGGGAGGTGTTTCATCCTCAGTGTGTCCGGGAGGTGTTTCATCCTTAGTGTGTCCGAGGAGGTGTTTCCGCTTATCTTTATTTGTTATTGCATGAATTGGTGTTTGTTATTTCAATTAAAGATAGTGGGGAAAATCATCACTGATTTGTGGTGGTTGGGAACTGGATGTAGGATTGGCTTAATCCGAACCAAGATAAATCTCTGTGTTCTTTCTCTTTCTCTTTATCTCTTAATTGTGGATCATTATTACAATTGCTAATCCCAACAATAAGTTAATCAAAGGATTGGAAAAATTCACATCCAAGTTTTTGAAAGTTTTTCAAAACCTCGAAAATTTATTTAAAAGAGAAAATTTGTTTAAAAACCCAATTCACCCCCTCTTGGTTTTTACACTGCCGTCTTTATTTAACAATTGGTATCAGAGCTGGTTTTTTGAAAGTTATTCAAAAACAAGATCCTTATGGCGCACAAAAATCAAACTTTTGTCGAAGGTGCATCTATTCATAGACCACCACTTTTTACAGTGAAAACTATCCTTTTGGAAAAAGAGGATGGAAATTTTTCTAAGGTCTAATGATCAAGGCGTTTGGGATGTCATTGTAAATGGTCCATTTATTCCTATGGTTGTTGTTGAAGAAGCGCAGGTACCTAAGAAGAAAGCAAATTGGAGCAAGGACGAATACAACCGTAATCAATGCGACATAAGAGCATGTAACATGATAGCATCTCGCCTTAACCATTGATGAGTTTTACAGGTTATCGGATTGCACAATCGCAAAGGAGATGTGGGACACTCTAGAAGTCACACATGAAGGAACGGAAGAAGTGAAACGATCAAGGAAGAACACCTTGATTCAGGAATATGAAATGTTCCATATGAGCAAAGGAGAAACCATATGCGACGTACAAAAGAGATTTACTCACATCGTAAATCATCTCAAGGCATTAGGTAAGAAATTCGACATCGAAGAATTAAATGTCAAAATTTTGAAATCTTTGGACAGACTTGGCAACCTAAAGTGACTGGCCATCACTGAATCAAAGAACTCGTCAAACATGAACATGACAACTCTTTTCGGGAAACTCAGAGAACATGAAATGGAGCTTGGACGTTTTAAAGGAGAAGAAGAAGACGTCAAGAGAAAAGGCATTGCTCTTAAAGCGGAATCCGACAAAGAGGAGAGTAGTGATACTAATGATTCAGAAGACGATGATCTTGATAAATTTGTAAAGAAATACAAAAAGTTCATCAAGAAGAAAGGCAACCATAAGAAAGGTAAGAAATTTGAAAATTCAAATTCTAACGATAATTATAAATGTTATGGTTGTGGCAAAAAGGGGCACATGAGAGCAGATTGTCCGAATTCCAAGAAACCTGAAGAAAGGGAAAAGAAAAGTAAGAAGTTCTTCAAAAAGAAGAAGAGAGCATATATTGCTTGGGACGACTAATGAAGTGAGTTCTTCCGAAGGTTCAAGTGAATCGTAAGAAGAAGCAAACATTTGTCTCATGGCGGATGATGAAGTGGAATCCACGTGCAAGTGAGGTAAGTGATTCCGATCTTCCAAATGATTATGATGAATTGCTTGAAGAATTTCTAAATCTTTGTAAAAAATCTGAAAAGCTTTCTTCGGTTTACAATAAATTGAAAAATGATTATAAGATTCTTGAAAAGAAAATTATTGATTTGGAAGAAGAAAACAAGGTTTTGAAAGATGATTTGGAAACAAACGAAAATCCCTTGCAAATGCAAAACCAAAATTCCTGTTTGCGAAAACTGTAATGATCTTGCAAATAAAGTTTCTTATCTTGAAACATCTCTTTCAAAAATCACGATGGGCAATAATAATTTAAATAATGTTTTGAAAGTGCAAAAGGTTTATATGAAAAGCAGTGTCTTGGTTATAATTTCGGTATAATCATAAACCTACTAAAACTGTTTTTGTGAAAGGAGAATCGTCTAATTCAAATAAGGTTTTTGAAAATTCTAATTCCTTTAAACAAAACGTGCCTACAAAGAAGTTTTATAAAAATGCATATGTTTCAAGGAAAACAAATGTTCCTACATGTTTTTATCTGTATGCATAAAGGTCATTCTGTTAATAGATGCAATATTAAACGCTTTAGTGTTCCTAATGGGAGATACAAATGGGTTCCCAAAGGAAAAATTGTTTCTAACCCATGAGGATCCTAATAAGTGATTTTAGGGAACCGTAACTTTTCTTGTTTATATTGCAGTCGGTTCCATATCCAAAAGGCCTCTTTGGTGATGAGTTAGCAAGTGATCAAGATTTTGAAGGAAGGCACAAAACATCAACAAGTTGGCATATTTACCAATCTTTTATCTCAAGTAAGATTTTATGAGCTTAGAAAGGATCCAGGTAAGTATTGTTGTTGATTTTTGATGTTATTTCAGCTGCTTTACTTAAAATTTACGTATTTAATCGATTAAGTTTCGTGTGTTAATCGATTAAACGCGGTGTTTATGAAAATGTTTTACAATATAATCGATTACGCTTATGACATAATCGACTAAATCGCTGAGAGCAATTTAATCGATTAAGGAATGCACATAATCGACTAAATTTCTGGTTTTCGCTTTCGAAAAATTTTGAAGGAAAATAATCGATTAAATGAGAATATAATCGATTAAATGCACCGCTCGTGTTTTTCTCGCAAATCTGATTTTCGAACGCTGGCCATGTTTTCACGTGTTTTGTCTTTTCTAAACGGCTATATTCGCTCCCAACGGATATATTTTCATTAAATCAACGCTTTATGAACCTGGATTTCATTCTATAAATAGCTGGTTTGAGAATCAAAGTGACTCACTCACTCTCTCTCTCACTCTTGTCGCTTCTGCCGTTATTTGTCGTCTTGTGCGAATTTTAATTCTCTCGTGTCGTCTCGTTATTCCATTATCTTGTTGTGCAATCTCTCTTGTCTTTTATATCACCGAAATGGCTGATCAAAGAAGAAGGAAGATGCCATCAAGGAGAAAGGGCAAGGAGCCAATGACTTCTCAAGAAAGGAGACCTCCAACTCTAGCTGGTTGGATTTCAGATGAAGATCTGCAAATTGCCTTTGTTAACAAGTGGAAGGATAGAAAAATTCTTACCCCTAAATTCTTGTCTTGTGAATTTTTTAGATCTCATGGTTTTCAATTTCAGGAATTTTTAGTAGGAAGTGGACTACAACAATTTGTGGAGATGGAAGGGGCATTCTACCCAGATTTGGTTAGAGTGTTCTACATGAACTTGACATCAAGAACTGCAAGTCCAAGCACCAAAGTGAAAGGTGTAAGGATCTTCCTTGATGAAGATTTGTGGAACAATGTAGCTGGTCTCTCAACTCAAGGCATAAACATCACATATGGCTTTGAGGACTTCAACAAGTTGGTAGAATTCAGAAAATTCTGCAAGGATCCTAACCTACAAGTCGAGAACTTGTATAAAGTTGGTAATGTAAAGTTAAATGAAAGAATGTTGCATTATGTTATTGTTTGGATTTTAGTTGCAAGAGGCACTAATCATGCCCAACTTACTAAGGAAGACATTCTTCTAATGTATGGATTCCTTAATAATGTGAGCATAGATTGGCCCTCAATTATCCTTGATAATATGTTTAAAGCCATTAGGCTTTCCTCTTTTGCATTACCCTATGCTGTGTTTGTTTCTAAGATTCTAGAATACAAAGGTGTTGATCTTGAAGGGGAGAATAAACAGATTTTGCTAAGCAATAGCAAGATTGGTAAAAATGTTCTAAGGCATACGGGCCTCATAGAACAAGGCAACAGGTTTACCCAAAGAGAAGAAGGAGTCGCCGCCATGGAAGAAGATGATGAAGACCAACCTCAACCTCCACCTCAATTTCAACCTCAACCAGGATCGCGGAGGAGCTTCTCATATCAAGAATGGATTCTATGATGAATCTTCACTCCAAGGAATTTCAAGGCCTTTCTCATCAACTCTCAAGGCTTAATAGAAGAATGTATAGAGTTGAAAGAAAGATGGAAATTGAAGAACTATCTCCTCGAAGAAGATAATACAACATCCTCAAGAGGCAAACAGACCAAGCAAATGTTGAGGAAGATGAAGAAGATAGTGAAGAAACCGAATAGGCTACAAGTTCACTTTTCCTTAGCTTGTTCTTCATTATTTTCCATTTTTTTTCTCTCTATTATTTTCTGTGTGTTAATTTGCTTCTGCTGTAATTATCTCTGAAAATGTAATCTTTTTGAAAATGATAAAAATAAAGGGGGAGAAAATATTTGTCTTGATTGAAAATATGTCTAGTTAATATAGCTTTTAAGAAAATTAATTTCAAGGGAACTTTAGGAAATAATTCAAATAAGTGCCTTATATAGCTTAAACAATTAAGAGCATAGTTTAAGGGGGAGCTTTTAGAAATAATTTCCACTCATTAATTCCTTGAAATCTCTTTTTCAAAATTCAAATTGAAACTTAAATGCTATATGACTCGCCTATTTTATTTCCTTTGTGGACTAATATTTATGATGGAGATATCCATACATTATTTTCAAGATTTTCAGTGATATTATCACAAGTCTCTAGGTTTCTTTTTATCATCATCAAAAAGTGGGAGATTGTTGGCATATTTCAAGTCCAGAGTTTTATGGACACCTACAGTTTTGATGATGAAGATTTTAGGAAGTTTCAATCAACATTAAAGACTTGTGCCATCTCACAAAGGAAGATTGCTTGATAAGAAAGGAAAGGCATAAAGAGCTTTCAAAGCTTTCAAGAGAGAAGATTGATGAAGATTTTCTCAAGAGTCGAAGGATCAAAGGTAGAAGGTTCTGCTTTGGGTGTTGGATAAAAAGAGTAAGTCATAAATCCCATTCAAGACCTTCCCAAACAAGAGAGCAAGGTGTTTTCTCGCAAAAACGTTTTTCTACGCTTTTAATCGATTACCATACGTAGATAATCGATTATTTAACTTAAAATTTGAATCAAAAATGTTTAACGAGCAAAATAATCGATTAAGTGTCTTCGATAATCGATTATATTGATTCTGGGTTAATATAATCGATTATGGCCTTAATCTAATCGATTAAATCAAACGATGTTTGTTTTCCAGTTTTTAAATATGATATAATCGATTAAGCTTTTAATATAATCGATTAAATGAGTCGTTTTTGCGAAATTAATTCTAAATCAACCTAAGAATGGAAACTATAAAATGAAAGAGAATGTCTTAGGTTTAACACATCTGAACAAACACAAAATATTCAAAGTGTTTCGCGCCTTAGCTTTTTCAAAGCCGCTTCCCGCTTCTCTTCGCTTGATCAAGTCTTTGGAAGTGGTGATCATTGTGCTTAAGCTTTCTATCCAAAGACATTTCAGGTGTATTCTTTTACTGCTTTCTCGTAAAGGGAAAATTCATCCCTTGGATCTGCTTCTAAGGGAGGTGTTTCATCTCTCGTGTGTCAAGAGAGGTGGGTTTCATCCTCGAGTGTGTCCTGGGAGGTGTTTCATCCTCGGTGTGTCCGGGAGGTGTTTCATCCTTAGTGTGTCCGAGGAGGTGTTTCCGTTTATCTTTATTTGTTATTGCATGAATTGGTGTTTGTTATTTCAATTAAAGATAGTGGGGAAAATCATCACTGATTTGTGGTGGTTGGGAACCGGATGTAGGATTGGCTTAATCCGAACCAAGATAAATCTCGTGTTCTTTCTCTTCTCTTTATCTCTTAATTGTGGATCATTATTACAATTGCTAATCCCAACAAATAAGTAATCAAAGGATTGGAAAAATTCACATCCAAGTTTTTGAAAGTTTTTCAAAACCTGAAAATTTATTTAAAAGAGAAAATTTGTTTAAAAACCCAATTCACCTCCCCCTCTTGGTTTTTACACTGCCGTCTTTATTTAACAGACAGCATTATACTGGTGCAGGTTTATGTGGATGATATAATCTTTGGATCCACTAATGAGAAGCTTTGTGAAGAATTTGTTGCAGCTATGCAGGGGGAGTTTGAGATGTCAATGATGGGTGATCTAAACTTCTTCTTAGGCTTACAAGTCAAGCAATTAGATCATGGAACATTCCTCAATCAGTCAAAATATTGCAAAGAGCTGTTAAAGAAATATGAGATGGACAGCTGCAAAGAATCAAGCACACCTATGGCTACCAGCAGCTACCTTGATGCGGATGAAAGTGGTAAACATTTTGATTCCACTAAGTATAGAGGTTTGATTGGTTCACTATTATATCTAACTGCTAGTAGGCCTGATATAATGTTTAGTGTATGCATGTGTGCTAGGTTTCAATCTAATCCTAAAGAATCTTGAAATATCTAAAAGGAACTATTAATGTTGGTTTGTGGTATCCTAAAGGTGCTTCTTTTAATCTAGTGGGCTATTCGGATGCAGACTTTGCTGGATGTAAACTTAATAGAAAAAGCACTAGTGGAACTTGTCATCTACTAGGAAGTAGTCTAGTATCTTGGCATAGCAAAAAGTAAGCTAGTGTGGCTTTGTCTACTGCTGAAGCTGAGTATGTTGCAGCTGGGAGCTGTTGTGCTCAAACTCTTTGGTTAAAACAACAACTTTCTGATTATGGTTTGAAACTAGATCACATTCCTATTAGGTGTGACAATACAAGTGCTATCAACTTAACAAAGAATCCTATTTTGCACTCTAGAACAAAACATATAGAAATAAGGCACCATTTCATTAGGGATCATTTTCAAAAAGGAGATTGCATAATTGAATTTGTTGATTCTAATAACCAACTTGCTGATATATTTACCAAACCACTCCCAAAAGATAGGTTTTTCCAATTAAGAAATGAGTTAGGTGTTCTTGATGTTTCAAATGTGATGTAATTCGTGTATATGATTCATTTCTACTGTTATTCATGCTATTTTGTGTGTTTGAATGTTTAAATCTACATATGTGTTGATTAATTGCAGTTAAATTTGCGTATTGTATGTTATAATTGAAATCTGCAACGATATTCAGAATTTTAGTTAGTTGTTTTGGTGTTTTAATCAGTTCTTTTGCCTAATTTGGGGCTGCAGTGGATGTGCAGTGATATCTATTTCTGTTTTAGCCAGTTAAACTGTCAAATTAGTCAGTTAAATGCATTAAATCAATATCAGGATTTCTATTTTAATCAGCTGTTTCTCACAAATCAACTGACTGAAATTGCCTGACACCATGTAAAGTTTAAAATTTGAACGAATTAAGTTGTTAAACTGCATTGATTCACATTTAATTGGTGCATTTAAATTGATTAATTGAGAAATGTTCATCTGAACATGATAAATAAAGCTGGTTAAAAAGAATCTTGACTCCTATTTTGTCTTGTAGTGGCTTTGCTTTACTTTTTAGCTGGTTTCTCTCTCCAAATACGTATTGCATCCAACCAACTGAATTCCTTGGTCAAGTCTGTGCATACTGCATATCTCTGTCCCATATATTCCAACTGAATGCATTTTAATTGCTTCTTTGACTGATTAAAGCATTAATTTGTTAAAAACTGAAAATCTGAAATGTTAAATACATGTGTTGTGCATTGCTTCACTGTTATTCACCCTGCCCGTGTAAAAAATCTGCATAATCCATTCTCTATACTCTGTTTCTCTACACTTTATCTTTTCTTAAATGGCTTCTTCAAGCAACCCAAGGAAGAGATCAAAAAATGCTGGGTCATCCAAAAATAAGGAACCTGAGATTCCAGCAACTCATACTTATAGACATGGGTCTATAGAAGCTTGGTTCGAAGGTGATGAAGAGAGGATTGAGAAGTTTCAATCCCATATCAGTAGGAAGGCTGTAAACTCACTGAAAGTGCTCAGTTTTCAGTGGCTGGAAGATGAAGGTTTGGCTGACATTATAGCCATGATTCAATATCAGGATCTGCAAAAATTTCTGGAATTAAATGGGTTCATATACCCAGACTTGGTGAAAGTATTTTACACAAATCTCAAACATGATGGGTCTGTTTTAACTTCAAAAGTGAAAGGAAAGGAAATGATCATAAACAACTCTGTTTGGAGAAGAGTAGGGGGCTTCAAAACTGATGGCATTGTGGTTAGCAGGGGTTTGTGTGGTTCCTTGGAAGACTTTAACAAGGTGCAAATGTACAGAGAGTGCTTGAGGAACCCTCAAGGATCTGTTCATGGATTTCAGGTGGGTGGATTGACTTTGACAGCAAGGGTGCTTACATTTATCATCACATGGATGATCACTCCAAGGGGAAGCAATCATGCTACATTGAATGAAGGTGATCTTCTTCTAATTTTTTGTTTAATGAAATCTGTGAGAATTAACTGGATACATATCATCAAAGATCACATGATGAAGTCCAAAAGGCTGCCTGATTATCGTCTTCCATATGCTGTGATAATTTCCAAATTCCTTGAGTATTTTGAAGTGGACATTAGAGGTGAACAGAAAATAAACATAGGAAGATCCCATCAGCTGGACAATAGCTTTCTCTTTAAGTTTGGCTTCACCAAAAGCAATGGAACATGGACTGCTAGACAAGAAGCTGGCAATGCAGAGACAAGCGTTGCTAGAACTTCTGCTGGAACTACTGCTGGAACTGCTGCTGGAGCTGCAACTGATGAAGCTGGAAATGAAGAACCTAGTGCAGAAAACTACTCAATGATGGGAGATATTGTACCTTATGTTCCTCCAGTTGATCGTGGAACTCCACTTTCATTGTTTGAACAAGCAGTGTTACAAAGATTTGATTCCATCCAATCTCATCAACAATATCATCACAACTACTGCATGAATAGGTTTGGGCGCATTGATCAAAGTATTGAAGATTTACATGCCCCACTTGCACAAATAAATATGGGTTATTATGCTGCTCCTGGTGATGATGGTGGAGAAGATGATAACTGATCTCTGCTGCTGTATCTGCTATGTTGTGATTGAATTGTGCTGCTGTTGGTTTCCAGCGTGTTGGCTCTCCTGCTGCAATTGTTACAGTTTCACCTGCAAGCTGTTATTGTTTCCCGTGCATTTCTTGTGGCTTTCAATTTCTGTTAGTTTGTGTTGCTGTTGCTGTTTTTTCATTGGGTTAAAATTCCCATGTATCTTGAACAATTATAAATTTGCTGCATATGCTATTTTCTTTCTATTCCCTTGTGCTATTTGATGATTCCAAAGGGGGAGAAATTGTTGAATGCATTTGAAGGCACATGAAGCGCAAGTGCAAGAGAAAGGGGGAGAATCTGGTGAAAGGGGGAGAATTTGATCTGCAACATCTGCAACACTGCTGCTGTGAAAGCGCTTCTGCTATGCACTGCTGATGCTACTACTCTGTTTCTGCTATATTTTTTATCTACCACACTGTTCTGCTACTTCTGCTGCTGTATTTTGTTTTGTGCAGGACTCTTACATTCTTCAAAGACAATGAATGCATCAAGTGGTTGTCATCATCAAATAGGGGGAGTTTGTTGGACTTGAAGACTTGGTTTCAAGTGGATTTGATGTCTCCAACCACCTTTGATGATGAAGATGATGGTGCTTGAAGAATGAAGATTATGTCTTATGTTTAGAGAGTCCTAGGTTGTGTGGTATGTTGCATTTCAATTAATCTTGGACTTTATCTTGGGGTTTAAAATGATTTGAAATGTTTTAAAAGGGTTTAAAATGATTTCAAAGGTTTAACTAATTTTTAAGCTGGTTAAAAATCTGATTTCAACTAGTTAAATTGTTCTTCGTTTTCAAAGCTTTGTATTTGGGAAATTTTAGTCGATTGTTTTGAAATTTAAACCGATTAAAATCCTGGTAGCTTTGTTCAGGAATTCCAGATTTCTGGAATAGCTAGTTAAAACGGGTTTTCAACTGACTGATTTCAAGTTCCAGAAAAAGGGTGCTCACTGGAAAATTGGTTTTAATGAAAACAACCGGTTAAAATGCGATTTCAACCGACTATTCTCGTCAGAATCAGTTTTAACAGTTTTCTATATATAACTTGAAATTCAAAGAACTAAGTGACGAATCATTTTTAGAAGAACCCACTGAGCAAGAACGTTTCTCTTACACTCTAAATCAATTTGCGAATCACTCCAAGAAGTCCAAGATCCAATTGAATAGCGAATTGAATCAAGAAATCATACTCTGTTTTTCGTCACTGTTGCATGCTCTGTTTTTGCTTCTGCTTTGAGTTTTCCAGGTGAATTCAATCCAATTCTTTGTGTGTTTGTTAGTTGCGTGTTTGTCTCTTAATCAGGGTGATTAAGGGCTCTTGTAATAGGGTTTTACAGGTGTTTAGAGGTCTTGTAGGGTTCAAGACTAGGTGCAGCTTTCTGGTTTTCGTTTTGCATGTAGTGTTCATGTAAAAACTGGTTTTTAGTGAATTGATTGAATTTGTGTGGTTAGGAAACTGGATGTAGCCTTTGTTGAAAGGTGAACCAGTATAAATCTGCTGTGTTGTTCTTCTTCCCTTAATCTTTTACATTCGGCAATTGAATTTTGAATTGTAATTGAATTGGATATATGATCAATTGATTAAGAGCATTTCAAGAACCTATTAAAACTGGTTTTAATCTTCAATCTGAATCTGGTTTTTCATATTTGGGCATTGGGTTTCGAAAATCTTTGAAAGTTTAATTCACCCCTCCCCTCTTAAACTCAGCCATTTATTCCAACATCTTTTACCTTTACAACTTGCTTAACCAACTCACAAAAAGATTAAACTTGTACATCAAATACTCTAATAAACCACTTAAACATATCATTATGCTCTTGGAGTAACAAATATTCATCTCTGCCTACAAAGACTTAACATGCAAAGCCTAACACTAGGCATGCAACTCTTCCCATAAATCCAATTCAAGAAAAAGGATAAAGAAAAACTTACTACAAAACAACTTTTGGTTAGACAAAAATGTTTTACTTTCCACCAAGATCTCAAAGGTAAGCTTGGATCTATGAAATAATTTACAATTATATAAGAAATCTAGAGAGAATACAGAGGAAAAGTGTTTTAGAGCGATAGTGATTTTTGTGAAATGAAGTTTGAATGGTTAACTTTCTTTTATAAAATTTTTAACTTAAATATTAAATTATTTATATACTTCATCTTATTTAAACCACTTCTAATCTTAATAAATTAACTCGATCCTTAGATTAGGAAGTCTACTTTTCTAAGAGTTCGTATCAAGGAGATTTAGGCCCATACTATTCTAATATATCAAAGATCCTCCCACAATCTATCCACAGTTTGACAACAAACCTTAGCACAATTTTTATCTAACAGATGATGTAGGAACATTTAAGTATCCAAATCGGTCATTCGTTTATGATTCAAAAAAGGAACTTAAAATTCATGTACCCTATTTAGCATCACCCTTTATATTATTTTTGTTGATCTTACCCTCATTTTTTGTGATTTGGGAACCATTTCCTAGAAAGAATTATTAGAGCCAAACTCTATATCTTCTTCTTCTTCCACCTTATTCCCTAGAATTTTGACAGCATCCTCATGTCTTATCAATATTATTTTATGTTATTTGTAAAGGAGCCTTTGAAGCCTCTAGAGAAGTAGGCAAATTCAGATCTTGCAAAAAAGCATGTAGAGGAACATATCCCTTATTCCCTTATCTTGTAACAACATTTCCATTCCTTGTAAAATCCCTATTAACTTCATTGATATTTAATTGCTTTATACCATTTTGTTAGGCAAAAGTCCAACATCCCAAGGTTTTGAATCAATGCTTAAGAACATTAAAGTATTGAATCTCTTTTGTTTTCTATCTTCACTCTTTAAAGATTTAGAAGAACACTCTGTGTGTTTAGCAACCTCTAGATGAAAGTTTATCCTTTATATTTGTTTATAAGACACTATTCTTCTAGACTACCGATCTTGTGATTTTTAATCATAGGTTTTTCATATTGTAAATGAGTTAGCCAGGAGTTCCCAAATAATACTTGGTTAAGCTAGAAGTGGCTTGTAGAAATTAATACTTGAACGGGTTAGTCAGAAGTGGCTATGAGCCGAAATAATACTTGTACTTGGTAGCGTGAGTCTGCGTAAATCTATTTGATTAAAGAACTAGGCATGGTCTGGGTTATTAGACAAACCAGTATAAAAAATTCTCTGAAGTATCTCTTTTTTTAACTCCTTTTTAATTATATTTTATAATTGTGTCTAACTCAAAGGGAGATTTTGCTTTAACACAAAAAGTTTTCTTAAATTGTCTTTATTATTAGACTTTGTACATCTGTTGAATTCAAAGTATCATTTGATAAACCTTTTCAACAAACAAAACTTTGAAACATTTACTAATTTTTTTTAAAACACAATTCAACCTTCCCTTCTTGTGTTTTACCTATTTTTCATACATTCCCTCCCAAATTTTTCTTTTTGTTATCCAACACAACAAAAAGTTTGGTATCTCCTACATGTTGCTAGTTATATTTGTGATGAGAATGTTTCCTTAGAGAATTTCTATCAGTCCTTTCATCCTAAGCCCGAGAAAGGCTTCTTTTGAATTCATCTTATCCACCATGGGAGCCTTTGTCGCTTCATCAATTTTCTCCAAATTCTTAGAATTACCTTGATCAATCTACACCAATTTCTGAAGGTTATTTTGACCTCCAATTTAGGGACATATGTTTTGGGGAGCTACCTTGATAGAATCCTTAGAACTTCTACAATTGTGGAGATTATGACCAATCATTTGACTATTATGATAGAAATATGGAAGTCGTTCATATTCCACATTCAGAATCAAGGTAAGTTCTTGCCTCTTAACAATGATTTGATTAGAAACCTCATTTTAAAGATCAACATCCGCCAAGATTCTTGGAAAAAAAGTCTCTGGGTTTTTCAAAGGTACATTCATTTAAATCTAAAGGAGAATCGATACCTTGAGCAATTAAGAATAGAGAAATGGGTCTCCAATACTCTATATGCATCCCACACAACCTAATCTAGCATTGTACCTTAGTGAGTTTGATCTTTGAAGGTACAAACTTTTGTGTCTAGGCAGAAACACGTAGAGTACCTAGAGCCAAGTTTCAAGAACCTATTGCAAGAATATGCCTCATATCTTCAAGGGATTAGAATTTAATTTTGTAAAATCCTTTTCCAGATGAACCATTTACCCACGAAAAGACTAAGATTTAGAGATTTTGGAACAAAACTTGAAATACATGATTACAACACAACACCAAGAAGCATAAAAGCAAATCTTGGTTATCGCACAACACCGATAAACCAAAAAACAAACACTTGGCATGTATAGTCAAGGAGAAGGATCGTTTAGCCAAACAAGATTAGCTACTCCCAATATAAAATGAACAAACTTGTCAACATAAATAGGCACAAAGGATTCTTGGAGCAATTTTGTACGTCTCTTTCACTACATGTGGTTCGCTTTAGCAAAAGTGACTCAAGACCATCACTAGCTGAGGCAAGTTCAGACACAAATCAAATCACAAAGAGTTGTCTTCTTTGTTGGTTTTCCCTCCTAATCCCAAACAGGAATGGGAGAATATCTCATATAGTTGATTTACGACACCAACATTCACACACTTACCTAGTGAAATGCCTTGAGGTGATTTACAATGTGAGTAAATCTCTTTTGAACGTCACAGATGGTTTCCCCTTTGCTCATCCGGAACATCTCGTATTCTTGAATCAAGGTATTTTTCCTTGATCTCTTGACATCCTCCGTTCCTTCATGTGTGACTTCCAAAGTGTCCCACATCTCCTTTGCTGTAGTGCAATCAGACAACCTGTAAAACTCATCAATAGTTAAAGCAGATGCTATCATATTACACGCCCTTATGCTGCACTGATTTTGATTGTATTCATCCTTAGTCCAACTTGCTCTCACCTTGGGTACCTGCGCATCATTAATAACAGTCATAGGAATATATGGACCATTTACAATTGCGTCCCAAACGCCTTGATCATTAGACCTAAGAAAAATCTCCATCCTCTTTTTCCAAAAAGGATAGTTTTCACCTGTAAAGAGTGGTGGTCTATGAATAGATGCACCTTCAGCAAAAGTTTGATTTTTGTCTACCATAAGGATCTTGTTTTTGAGTAATTTTCAAAAAACCAGCTCTGAGGCCAATTGTTAAATAAAGACGGCAGTGTAAAAACCAAGAGGGGGGGGTGAATTGGATTTTTAATAAACTTTTCCCTTTCAAATAAATTTCCAGATTTTAAATTACTTTTAAAAACTAGGATGTGGATTTTTCTTAACCTTTGATTTTAGCAGATTGAGTTGCAATTGTTAATATGATCCACAATAAAAAGAGATAGAGAAAGAAAGAAAGAACACAGAGATTTATACTGGTTTGGATTAAGCCAATCCTACGTCTAGTTCCCAACCACCACAAATGCGTGATGATCACCCCACTATCTTTAAATGAAATTACAAACACCAATACATGCAATAACAAATAAAGATAAAGGAACACCTCCTTAGACACACTAAGGATGAAACACCTCCCCAGACACACTGAGGATGAAACCCACCTCTCTTGACACACAAGAGATGAACACACCTCTCTTAGAACAGATCCAAGGGATGAATTTTCCCGTTGAATAAAAATAGTAAAAGAATACACCTGATAATAGTGCTGGATGGAAAGCTTAAGCACAATGATCACCACTTCCAAATACTTGATCAAACTGAAGAGAGAAGGAAAGCGGTTTTGAAAAGCTAAGGCGCAGAAACACTTTGAATATTTTGTGT
This sequence comes from Lablab purpureus, assembly GCA_030347555.1. Lineage (NCBI taxonomy): Eukaryota > Viridiplantae > Streptophyta > Magnoliopsida > Fabales > Fabaceae > Lablab > Lablab purpureus. The sequence continues at coordinate 37,632,060 of CM059256.1, forward strand.
TTAATCAGATGTGTTGAACCTAAGACATTCTCTTTCATTTTGTAATTCAAAAATGCTCCAAAGTTTCCATTCTTAGGTTGATTTGATATTGATTTCGCAAAAACGACTCATTTAATCGATTATATTAAAAGCTTAATCAATTATATCATTTTTAAAAACTGGAAAACTAATTTCGTCTGATATAATCGATTAGATTAAGGCCATAATCGATTATATTAACCCAGAATCAATATAATCGATTATCAAAAACACTTAATCGATTATTTAGTTCGTTAAACATTTTTAATTCAAATTTTAAGTTAAATAATTGATTATCTACGTATCATAATCGATTAAAAGCGTAGAAAAACGTTTTTACGAGAAAACACCTTGCTCTCTTGTTTGGGAAGGTCTTGAATGGGATTTATGACTTACTCTTTTTATCCAACACCCAAAACATAACCTTCTACTCTTGAACCTTCAGCTCTTGAGAAAATCTTCATCAATCTTCTCTCTTGAAAGCTTTGAATGCTCTTTATGCCTTTCCTTTTCTACCAAGCAGCCTTCCTTTGTGAGATGGCACAAGTCTTTAATGTTGATTAAATCACTCTAAATCTTCATCATCAAAACTTTGAAACTTCATAAAAAACTTTGGAAGACTTGATTAACACTTGGTCTTGAAATATGCCAACAGATGAGTTTTACAGATCTCTGTCTATAAGACTACTAAAGACATGTGGGACGTGTTGGCTGCTAACGACATGTGGGACATGTGGAACAGATGACGTGAAACAGGCTAGGAAGAACTCTCTCATCCAATATTATGAGATGTTCAAAATGCAACAGGGAGAAAATATTTATGATGTACAAAAATGTTTTACACACATCGTAAACTATCTCATCGGTCTCGATAAGTCTTTCGATACTGATGAGTTAAATATTAAATTTTTGAAATCTTTGAACAGGTCATGGCAACCCAAAGTTACTGTTGTCATGGAGTCTCAAAATCTTGAGAACATGTCCATAGCGGCTCTGTTTGGAAAGCTGAGAGAGTATGAACTAGAGTTAGGAAGGCTAACTGAAGAAGAACATGAAAGGCAAAGGAGAAATATAGCCTTTAAATCTGAAATTTCTACTTGTGAAAACATGGAACTTATGTTGAAGAAATTCACTAAGTTCATGAAAAGCAAGAGTCATCACAAAGAGTTCAAAAATGATGATCATGTTCCTTCTTCAAATTATAAATGTTATGGATGTGGAAAGAAGGTTCACATAAAAACAGACTGTCCAAATCTAAAGAAAGGATACAATAAAAGAGATATGAGAGTCATGAAAAAGAAGAAAGTCTATTTTGATGTTGACTCAAGCTCTTCTTCAAGCTCAAGTGAATCTAATGAAGAAACAAATCTTTGCTTTATGATGCAAAGTGAGTCTACTTGTAGCAATGTTAGTAATTCTAGTTTTTCAAATGATTATGATAAATTACTTTATGTTTTTCAAGAACTTTGTGTTGAATCTAAAAAACTTTTAACTTTGCATAATAAGCTGAAAATTAAATATAAAGTTTTTGAAGAAAAAGTTGAATCTTTAGAAGAAGAGAAATATGTTTTAGAAAAAGAAAAAGGTTTAATTACTAAGTGTAAAAATTGCAAGGTATTTGAAAAATAAAATTATTTGTCTTGAAAACTCCCTTGCAAAAATTACTGATGAAAATTTATCTAGTTTAGACAAACAAGAAATTGTTGATTGTGCAAACTATAAAGTTTGTGAAACAAAAATTTCTGAACTTGAAAAATATGTTAAATTTTTTTCTAAAAGTAAAAGTAATTTGAATGATGTTTCTTGTTTAAAGAAGAAAAATCTTAAAAATAAATAGTGTATTAATACTGAAAATAAATTTTCTCATAGGAAAAACCTTATTAGAGGTGAAACATCCTCTAAGCCTATGATTCTTATTTTTTTTTTTACTGTTTGAAGAAGAGACACTCTTCAAACAAGTGCAAAATCAAAGATTTTGGTGTCCAAGGAAGATATATTTGAGTTCCAAAATTGAAATACTTTTTATACAAACCCCAAAGGACCCAAAAAAGTTTTTGGGGACCAAAGCTTCTCTCATTTGTTTTGTAGACTGTCTAAAAGACAAGGATGTCTCTTGGTATCTTATTAAGATTTATAGAAGAGAACTTGCTTATACAATGAAGGAGAATTTTTTGGAGATGGATCTAAAAAAAATGGTGAAGTTTTGTTGATGCGGAACAATTTTTTTTCCTTGTGTCATACTTTTATTATCTACTACTAAGATTATTTAGTTGCAATGTTTGTCTCTACTTGCATTTTTTGTCTTGAAGATTGTATTTATTTAGGGGGAGCTTTTAAATTAAAGGGGAGATATTTGATTTTTTTTTTGTTTTGAAATATATTCTCTTAATGTGTTCATTTTTGCTCTAATTTCTTTTTGATGTTTATGTTGTTTGCTCTCTATATTTTTTATATACTTCATTTAAGTAGGGGGAGCATTTTATCAAGAGGAAGTATTGTTTCTTTTAAATTGGGGGAGCTTTCTATTTTTCATTTTCTTTTCGATTCTTATAAAAAATTGGGGGAGAAAGATTATACTTTTGCATGCTTATTTTTTCTAACTATCTATTTGCTTAAGATAAACATATATAGGTTGCACAAGACTTCAAGAATTTTTTATCATCATAAAAAAGGGGGAGATTGTTAATCTAAAGGTGAAGAAAGATCTTTATAAATATATAAAGGATAATTGTTTTGATGATAATGACTCTAAAAGAAAAAGATGACCTTCATGTTCGAAGTCTTGAAGTCTTATGGAAGCTTTAATCTTGTATTTTGTGTATATGTTTGATTGTAGTAGTTAGGAATCTTGTTGAAGATCATAACATGCACTCATCTCCCTTTAAACTTTGAAATTTTCATAAAAAACTTTTAACATTGAAATAATCGATTATCATCAGTAGACTTTTATTTTTCAATTACTCTCTGGAATAATCGATTATCCCAAGTAATAATCGATTATTCTGAACGTTTTTGTGAAAACCTTTTCTTATTCTACAAAACCTTGCGTCCCTCTTTTCTATAAATACATAAGAGGTCAGAGCTTTCAAAATTAACCTAGAAAGATCAAAGTGAAAGTTGTTCTGCTGCTAGTGTTCAAACTTGCTTCATCCTTTGTGGTTATTCAAAGGAGGTGTTCATCTTTTGAGATTTTCAAAAGAGGTGTTGTTATTATCTTTTGTGATTATTCAAAGGAGGTGTTTTCATTCTTTGTGAAATCAAGGAAGTGGTTGTTCGTTGATCCTTTGTGGTTATTCAAAGGAGGTGTTTTCATTCCTTGTGGTGTTCAAGATGTTCATCTCTTATGCTTTCAAGAGAGGTGTTGTTCATCTCTTGTGTTTGTGTTTGTAAGTTTGTAAACTTTTTTTATCAAGATAGTTAGTAGAAATCACTCTCTCTTGAGGTGATAAGTCACTGGACGTAGGATCTACCTTTGATCTGAACCAATATAAATACTTTGTGTATTTTTCTTTATCCTTACTCTTTTTACATTCAGCTTATATTTTGCTTATTTATGTTATACTCTAATTTTTATAAAGTAAAACTTAAATTTATATTGAGATTTTTGTTAAACTTTCTTTTAACAAGATTAAATTCGAAAAAATATTTAATTTTTATTAAGAAACAATTCTCCTTCTCTTAATTTGTTTTTACCTGCCCTATTATTATTCTAACATGTATTAGGTGATTAAGTAAAAATAGTCTCACATTTATTACAAATCTAGACCAAAGGATATATATCTTTTTTTTATAATCTATCAAGATATATAGTCTATCAAATTTCAAAGAAGATAATATCTCAAATATAATAATTGATTCTAATTATTTTCTATCTTAAATAATTATTTACTATTTATCCCATAAAAAAGTTGTGATATTATTAGTTGGATATTAATTTTTCTAATATTTTATATTCTAAAAACATTTTATATTCATAGATTGCTTGCTTTTTACCTTTTCATAAACTTAAAAAATTATTTAAATTATTTTTTAACTATAAACTCTAATAAAAATTTATCTAAAATATAATTAAAATAAAATTATATCATAAAATATTATTATAAATAAAATTATTTTTTCTAAAAAATAAATTTAAACAATTATGCAAAAATTAAGTTTCACTAAAATTAATATTTTTAAAAAAGTTAATTCCATAAATATAAATGAAAAAAGCATAAATATATAAAATCAAAATCAAAATAATTATACGATGGTAAATGTTATCTTCACAAATTTTTTTTTACTTATTTAACTTTTAACAAGATATCTAAATAAAAATAATTAGGAATGGTTTTATTTTATAATGAACTACATGTAATAATCTCATGATTAAAAACAATTAATATCTTTCAAGATATATTTTTATTAAACTTTCAAATTATTTATTTGATCTATTTTCTCCCTCCACAAAACCAAACATAATAAACATGATAGTTTAGAATTTTAATAAAAATTAATTATTGATAAAACATGATAAAACTTTTAAGGTAATAAAAATTGGTAATAAAAAAATTGTTTGATATGACTTTTAAAGTAGTTTTTTTAGCAAAGACAAAAAAATACTTTATACAACAAGTGTATGCATATCTTATTTTGTCTTTCAATTTACTTCTATCTGTCTCTAAACTAGTTTTAATGATTAAAATAAATCATAATTAAAATTATTTATTATAAATTTAAATTATAACTCATATATTCAAAATCATTTTAGTTAGTATAATTTTAGTTATAATACAATTTTCTATAAAAAGTTATTAATATTTACGAATTTTAATTATAAAAAATAAACTTCCACTCTCAATAGAAAAATAATAATTTAGAAACAAACAGAAGAAGCATAAATGATCATAACAAAAGATGTTTTTAAACCTAAGTACATTGCCATTCCACTCCTCATATTGGAAAAATTGGAGTGAAAAAAAAAGTCATTTATCTGTAAAAAGTCCTAATCGATGTAACCCATTACGAGCCTCCTCCGAACGAGGGTGAACCTCAAGAACCTTCAGGAACGCATCCTTAGCCTCTTCTTTCATTCCCTTCCATTCGTAACACTTTCCGAGCAAGCACATCACCTCCCACTCATCCCCTCTCTTTCCATTCACTTCCACCGCCTCCACCAAATCCTCTATGGCCGATTCAACCCGCCGCCGCCGGTTCACACCCACCTTCATCTCCGCCCTCCTCACCAGCGCGTCGGCTCGCTCCGCGGCGGAGAGGGACTTTGCCGCCGGCGAGGAGAGGGCCGCATCGAGGGACTTGATAGCGGCGGTGCGGTGGCCCATGAGGTTGAGGGCCTGGGCTCGGAGGATGTGGGCCCACGGGTCTCTGGGCCAGATTGACAGGGCTTTGTCGGTTTCCATGAGAGCGCTCTTGGCGTGTTGGGCTCGGTGCTCGGTGGATCTGGCCCGAGCCAGGTGGCGCGATGCTTGGGTCAGGTGGCGGTTTGGTTCAGGTTGGCGGTTTTTGTTGCGGGTTCGGGTTCTGGCTTGAGTAGTTTGGGTACGAATACTGTGCATGATGAAGAACAAAGAAAGGGTTAGGATTAAAATACCCAACTGCAGCATAGCCTCTGTCGCCATGGCTAACCAGATTTGCGTCTCGCCTCGTAATGATGGAGTTGTTGTATTAAGAAAAATAAATCGGTTGTTAATAAATTAAAAATATCAGAAAATATTCTTTTATAACATATTTATGAAATATTATATAAGGAACATTACATAAAAATATTTAATACTTTTAGTTTAATAAATAATTGAATAAAAACTGTAATATCGAAATTTAAATATTATTCTTAAGTGTTTTACTTCCTTGATAAAAAAAATTTCAACCTGAAAATTATTTTTGCACATCTTCCTAACCAATTAAAAATGTCATTTAATTTATAATTTGAAATATGTTATCCTAATCTTATTATTATCTAGTGTTTTAATCACATTACACTGTTGTATTTTTAAAGGATATATCTCCTTCTCGACTAGTTTATATTCTTCTATATTTTTATCTAGATTTTCCTTTTATAAATGTGGCTTCACGTATTTTGGATTGACATTGTAACTTCAAATGAACATTAGAGTAATGTTGGTCATCATTAAAGTTTTCCTATGTTAGAAAAGAATTGCCATCGATTTTCATGATTTTTTCTTCAAAATTTAGCCATCTTTATTCTAATGACAATGACTATAAGCATTATAATAATTATAATATTTATCCATTATTTTAAGGAAATAATCCCTTAATCTAATTTGCTTATATATTAAAAGCCATAAAAAATAGTTTTATTGACATCTAAACTCTAAGTTTTATTAATTATTTTATTTTTAACCTTTTTTAGTCTAAAAGCTTGCAAATATAGGGTGATCAATTTTAAGTTTTGTAATAATATAAAACAGCACCTCCTTCATCCATTACGCATGGCTCTTTATTTTTTATTGAGGTTTTTTTTATATACAATCTAATTCTTAATGTGATTATAAAAATGAAAAACTCAATTAAAGAAGAATTTACAGAAGATTTTTCAAAATGATAAGTTAAAGAAGATAAAAATATAAATCAAATAGAAAAAAAATCTTTTATATGTAAATAGAATATTTTTAAAATGAATGATAAAGTTAATTTATGAAAAAGAAGGAAGGTAATAAATTATCGAACTTAGAAGTTTATTAATGAACATTTAAAAATGGATTTGAAACTCATTCAATTGGTACAAACTCTTTTTATATATTTTTAAAGAGATTCAACCAATTCAAATGAAGAACTAAGTTTTATGAACCATTAACAATCAAGAACAACAAATTTAATCGATAGAAATTGGATGAAACTTGAAAACTATGGAAGATATGTCTCAGTTTCTATGAAAAATAGGTAAGAACAATCAAGAACATAAATGATAGAAGGAATGAAGAACACACCACTTTTTACAAAAAGATAAGTGCAAAAGAAAAATATGAAAATTAACAAGTAAAATGCAATAAGAGAGAGAGAGTTGAATTCTATTTTAAAAACCTTTTGAAATTTTTTTGAGTATCATTTATTGAAAGGCGTTTAACAAACAATACTTAGGGCACAACAGGATGAACTAGGTTTATAGTTTAAAATAACTTAAAAAAATTTCTTTATTGCAATCAAAATCTCCCTTTTAAGGCTAGACAAATTTAATAAAATGTAATTGAAGGATATTTCGAAAGAGATACTACACATATAATTTTATATTGGTTCGTCTGAAAACAACATACTATGTCTAGTTCTTAATCAACCTGATTGAGTTCCATTAAGCAAACTCATGTTACAAAGATAAAGTATTCTTTCAGCTCGTAGTCACTCTTGGCTAACTCATACAAGTATTGTTTCAGGAAGCCACTAGCTCAACCAAGTATTGTTTCAATAAGTCACTCCTAGCTCGAACCCAAGTATTCTTTCTAATAAGTCACTTCTGACTCAAAGATCCTTTAAAAATGGAGTTGTGATTTTACAATCACGAGGTTGCTAGTCTAGGAGGTGTTTACATTTTAAAGATAAATACAAGATTAAGATCTCCTTCTGCATTTAGCTAATAACACAAAAAGTATTCTTCTAAAGTTTTACAAAGATGTGAAGAGAAAACAACAAAGATTTTGCACTTTTACTTAGGATTGGATTATATGTATTCTTCTTTAAAACAAGGCTTTTATATAGTGCTTAAAATCAACTAGTCGTTAGAGTCCCATTCTAACATCTTCTAGCTTTAGGTTGGATTCACAAGCTTGATCTTCTATCATCTGTAGAGGCTTCACGTAGATTGCATTAAATGTCATACTTTATGCAATAAATGCATGTCCTTCTTTTAGCACAATTCTTGATAGCTTGTTGCATTTATCCTCCATTGGACAATAAGCTTTACTTCTATTTCTGTGAAAGTTGTAAATATGGTCCAAGGGTTGACAAACTACATTTGTCACGAATTTGGTGAACTTAAGCAACTTTATCTCTTCTTTTGAGGTGCACTTGAAAGGGTGTGTGATAGCCTTATATGTTAATGGGTTGACAAACTACATTTGTCACGAATTTGGTGAACTTAAGCAACTTTATCTCTTCTTTTGAGGTGCAGTTGAAAGGGTGTGTGATAGCCTTATATGTTAATCTTTCTGGATGCATTAGAAGAATATTCATGCACAATAAAGATACTCGTGAAAATTAATGTGGTGTGTGCATATTATCTTATCAAGAAGTCATTAGAATCAGATGACGTGGAATCATATTGTTTGTTAGAGGATAAGTGCATGATCTGATATAAGTTTGTATCATTTGTTTGACTTTGCTTTATCTATCATACACAACATTGTTTACATTTTATACTTCATTAGATTAAGCATATATTCAAAACTTTAAAGGATGTTGGATTTCTCCTAAAAATCTCCCACTTTTTTGTTGATGCTTAAGACAATTAAGTTTGAAAAAGGCAAGAGATTTCCGTAAAAGATATTATCAGATCGAGTTTTCTTAAAAGATTACTTTCTCAAGCTGTTTTTGATAAAAGATATTAAATATGCATAAAATAGTTTGATAAGTTATCAAAGTTCCTTGTGATGATCTCAAAGACTCATTTTATTCATATAGACATATATCAGAAATATATAGTCTTATGTTTATGATAAGTACATTTAAAAAGTCTTAGATAAAAAATAAAAAAATTAAACAATTAAACTTTATAGAACACTGTCTATTCAAAGAATTACATATAAATAAAACAAAAACAAAAACAAAAGAACTTGTTCCTCAAAGCTTTATGTGCTTCCACTAAACAAATGCACTCCACCTTAGCATGATCGTCTTTTCCCTTGAAAAAGAGTTCTATGTCTCCAAGACTCTTAATGCTCTTAGGATCATCTACCTTTTAGATAAAAATATCTTCATCTAGTCCCTTTTAGATTAAACATCAACAAAAACAACTTCAAACTGACGCTTCCATAAGATCATCACGAGGTCCTAACCCAAGAAGAAAATGGGTGTAGGCCTTCCACTATGTAGCTTCTTGAAGAGTAGCATGTTGTGCGTCTGAAGTGGCCCTGACAGCTTCGAGCTTGGCTTCAAACATTGGTTCTGCAATAAGAGAGTTGATTGTGGTTGAGGATAGAATATGAAATCATACCATGGCAACATCATAGTGAAGCCTTTGTTCATTTGAGAGGGTTAGAGGTAGGTTCTTCTAGAACTGTAAAGTCTAGATGAGGATCTTAAAAAATGAATATCAACACATGGGACGTGAAGGGGAGGAAGAATAACATGATCTTGAGCCTTTTGTCCAGGTTCCAAACCAAACATAAACTCAACAACATATTTGACGTGAGCAATGCATTTGAGATCACGATAGGTTAAGGAGTCTTTATGCTTATCTTTGAAGGCCTCAAGCTCCAACCTTGTGGAATGGATAGGGATCACGAGAAAGGTGACGAGGGAGAGGATTCTTGACTATAACCTCTTTTCATTTGTATGAAGAGAAAGACAACTCAGTGATAGGAGCATTTGAGCATACACGAAAGGTTATTTTGGGAGAAAGACAACCTTGGGTAGACCCATGCTTCATAATCTTCTTTCGTGTTTGTTTGTCTCTCTCTCGAACAAGGATATGTAAGATCATCTTGAGAGTGAACACTTCTTCAAGTTGAGACCATGCTTCATAATCTTCTTTCTCTTCAAGGTTGAAGGGTTCCACAGGATGAATGAGATTGAAGTTCTGTGGAATAGGTGATCTGATCCATGGTGGGTAGAAGCAATAGGTAGTACTTATTGCAATCATCTCAGTGAGGTTCACAAGGGAACCGAATGGGAAATCATTATTCCCATATCCTACCATTCTCCAAATAGACACATTCTCGGAGAATGATAGTCTCATCATATTGTAGTACATGATGATCTTGACACCATCAGGTAGGTTGCTAGGAGGAGGTTTAGTCACTTACAGAGGAGCTGCTGCGAGGAGAGGATGAGGAGTGTGGTCGTCATGGTCTGAGGAGTCGATCACCACAGGGGTAACACCAAAGATTCCTTCAAAGAAAGCCTCTTCAAATGGAAAGGTGAAACCCTTTACTCCTTGGCATGCCAGCTTCACCAAGTCAGTGTTCAACATATTTAAATCAATATCCTCTCTCAACAGAATGTATCCTATGAAGCGTTGATTATCAATCTTCCACGAATTGTGCATAAGGTGTGTAAAAGCACTGTTTCTAGTGATGTTGGAGACGAACTGAGATGGCTTATCTGGGAGCAGCCAGTAGAAAGATGGTGGAGGAGGTAGAGGAAACTTTACCTGCACCACAATCTCATGTGGGATGTGCACCACCATGACTTTGCTCATAGCTTCAAAGGTGACATCAATAGGAGCATTTGCAGCTTCAATAGGATATGTTGCATCTGTGCTAGCTCCTTCATTAGACATAATGGTTGTTGCATCTAGCATCGTTACATCAGTAGTGGAGATGTTTTACTCATTTTGTGCCTTTCTTACTTCATCAATATTCATTGAAGTTGGGACAAATGCATTCTTAGGTGCAGTATCAAGGATTGCAGGTTGTTTTTTTAAGATGGAGGCATATTGACAAACATTGGGCATGAGTTTATTTGACGCCTTCAACTCAACAGTTGGTGTTGCTTCATTAGACACTAAAACAAAAGCTTGGGGTAGACCAACTGAAGAAGTTGCTTCATCCATAATTGTCTAAACAAGAAGAGACTCAGGGTTCTTAAAGAGTTTCTCAATATTCTTATCATTGGACACTTGATCTTGTGTTGTTTCTTTCAAGCTTAGATGAATAACTTCCTCAGTATGGATCTAAACGATTTCCTCCTGGCGTTGGGCAAATTCCTTCTCAAACTCAACCAAAGCACGAATGGTCTGGAAATCTTCTTTTGCAGAGAAGGAAGGAGATAAGGGTTTAATGGATTTATAGGTGTTACCAAAGAGGCTCAAGTAATATATTAAGTTTTGATGAATTCTCAAGTAAGCCTGATCAAGAGATATCAAAGAAATGAAGATTTGAAGAAATGGAGCTCATAACGAAGAAGTTAGTGTCAAATCATTCTGGAATAAGAGAAATCGAAGCTAACAACATAGATCCAACACTCTTTCACTCGTGATCTTTTTAATGGGTAAAACTGTTTTTCTTAATCGATTATGCCCAGACCATAATCGATCGATGATGGATATAACATAATTGATGGTCTTAACATAATCGATTATGTCGTGCTTTTCAAACAATCTTCTTTACATCGATTCGATTATGTCATTATTGATATAACGTAATCGATTCGATTATATCATTTTGATTATATCTTTTTGGATACAACGTCGTCGATTCGATTATGTCATTATGAATATAATGTAATCGATTCGATTATGTCGTGCTGTTTAAATTTTTTTTTTAAAACTCTCACATAATCGATTATGGACATAACGTGATCGATTATGTGCAATAGTCTTTCAAAAATTATTTTGAAATACAAACTGGCATTTAAATTTGTGAACGTTTTCAATCTTTATGAACAGATCTTACGTTTTCATATATTATAAATAGTTTTTAATATTGTGAACGTTTTTCTCAGATTTTAATTCCTATATAAAGAGGAAAATACACGTTGATTAGTACAGAGCTAACCTTGAGCACGAAAATATTAGTTTTCCACTATCTGTTCTACAATATTTTCTAAGTCACTTGTGAAAGGAGCTGACGGTCTGTGCCATTATTTTGGATTCTCTCTTTCCAGGTGATATTGTTCCTGTATTATTCGTATATCTGTAAACACCAAGTTGGTGTAGTGTTTCATCCCTTGTGAGTTTTCAAGGGAGGTGTTTTCATCTCTTGTGGGATTCAAGAGAGGTGTTCAGTCTTTAGATTTTCTTTTGCATGTTTCAATTGTAATATTGGTTGTAATTGAATTTTCTAAAGATAGTGATTTGGGAGTCATTCTCTAATTGAGGTGACTGGGAACTGGATGTAGGGTTGGCTATACCCGAACCAGTATAAATCTTTGTGTTCTTCTCTTCTCTTATCCTATTAATTTATTTACTGCTTCTGCTCCGATAAACGTAAACAAGAAAATCGAAAAAGGGTAAATATATTTGTGACATCTTAAAACACATCAATTCACCCCCCCTCTTGATGCCATTTGTCTAACAAGTGGTATCAGAGCTTGGTTTGATAAATTATTTCTAAAAGATCCTTAAGATGTCTATGCAGAATCAGGTTTACAGGGAAGGTGCATCAATCAACAGGCCACCACTCTTTGAAGGTGACAATTACCCCTTTTGGAAGGCAAGAATGGAGATATTCCTACAAACTCTTGATTATGGAGTATGGGATGCCGTACTAAATGGTCCCTACATACCAATGGTGATGCTTGCCAAAGGATCCACACCAAAGACGTTTCATCAATGGACACCAGATGAAAACAAACGAGCACAATATGATGTAAGAGCTCGCAACGCTATTGTTTCTGCTGTAACACGTGATGAGTTTTACAGGATATCAAGATGCAAAACGGCAAAAGAGATGTGGGAAACATTGGAGGTGACACATGAATGAAAGGACGAAGTAAAAAGAGCAAGGAAAAACACACTCGTCCAAGAATACGAGTTGCTGGCCATAGGGCAAAATGAAAGTATCAGTGATTTTCAAACACGGTTCACTCATATTGTCAATCATCTAGAAGCACTGGGAAAAAGTTTTGTGAATGAAGAGCTGAACACCAAAATTCTCAAGTCACTGGATAGAAATTGGCAACCAAAAGTCACCGCAATATCAGAATCTAAATATTTGACAAAGATGAATGTAGCAACACTGTTTGGAAAATTAAGAGAACACGAGATGGAGCTTCAAAGACTAAAAGATGGAGAAGAAACCGTTAAAATAAAAAACATTGCGCTCAAGGCTGAAAAATCGACAGAAGACAATGAAGGTGAGTTTTCTGACAATGATATTTCCTTAATGGTAAAACGATTTTCCAGGTTTATGAAGAACAGGAAAAAGGACCGAACAACAAGGAAAGAAAAAGACCCGGCAATAAACTATAAATGCTATGGATGCAATTGATTCGGTCATATAAAGTCAGAATGTCCCTTTGCCAAAAAGGAAGATAAAGAAAAGGAGAAAAAGAAAGCAAAGAAGCCCTTCAAACCAAATAAAAAGAAGGCATATATTGCATGGGAGGACAATGACTCGACAACCTCTGAAAACTCAACAGATGACAGTGATGAAGAGGAAAAGGCCAACTTGTGTCTAATGGCAAATAGTGAAGATGAAGCCACCTCAAACGTAAGCTCCACAAACTCTGATGATGAATATGATGAATTACATGTGGAGTATCAAAATCTTTACGTCAATTTCAATAATTTGGCTAAAAAGCATTCTGCATTAAAACAAAATTTTCAAGCTTTAGAAAATATATTAAATCATGTGGAAAAGGAAAATGAGGGTTTGAAAAAGGATTTGGAAAAATTTAAATCAATTTCGAAAAATAAAGAAGTTATCAAACCTTGTGAAAATTGTAATTATCTTGAAAATAAAATTTTTAAGTTCGAGAAAATTTTAAATAAATTTTCAGATTCTAAACAAAATCTCGATAATATGCTAAGTGTACAAAGAGGGAGCTCTAGCAAAGCTGGACTTGGTTACACTCCCAAGAAAAGTCTAGAACCCCATAAAACCATTTTTGTAAAAGAATCGAGAGAAACAAGTTTTCAAGTTAAACAAAATTTTCAAAGAAATTCATTTAAATATCCTCCACAAAGATTAAGTTGTTTTTATTGCATGAAAGTTGGTCATACATCAAATAAATGTTTTGCAAAACATGTTGGCATACTTAGTGGTAGATTTAAATGGATTCCTAAAAATCACATACATAAAAACTGCTCGCATTAAAACACTTTCGATTATGGCATAAATCGATTATGACGTTTTCGATTATGGCATAAATCGATTATCTTTTTTTCTCGAAAAACAATTTATTTACACGGTGTTAATTAATTTCGAGTTTGTATAATCGACTAAATGATATTAGTTTTCATATTTATTGTCCATAAAGGTATGAGAAAGCTTGTTTCTACTAACTACTAAGGACCCAAAACTAAAAAGGGTACCTTAATTATTATATTTGTGATGCAGTTAATCTACAAGCACAAGAAATCAGTCTGGTTTCTTAACAGTGGATGTTCAAGACACATGACCGGTGATAAAGAAAAATTTCAAAGCCTCATAAAGAAAAGTCAAGGCTATGTTACATATGGTGACAACAACAGAGGAAAAATTCTTGGCTCAGGAACAATCAGGATTAATGATGACTTCATGATTCAAGAAGTATTGCTTGTAGAAGGATTAAAGCACAATCTTTTAAGCATAAGCCAATTATGTGACAAGGGACTTAAGATTATCTTTGAATCAAAGTCATGCAACATATTCAAGGAGGAATCAAATGAGACTGTCCTAACAGGTACTAGACCTAATTATATTTATATTACTAATCTTGGCATTGCATCCTCTAGGACCATCTCCTGTCTTGTAACTAAGGAAGAGGATCCTTGGTTATGGCATAGGAGAGCTGCACACATTCATATGCATCATTTAAGTAGATCAATTTCAAAAGGTTTAGTAATCAGTCTTCCAAAATTAAAATTTGAAAAAGATAGAATTTGTGCAGCATGCCAAAAAGGAAAGCAAACCAAAACTTCTTTTAAAAGTAAGAAAATCATTTCTACTTCAAAACCATTAGAGCTTTTACATATGGATTTATTTGGTCCTTCAAGAACAAGAAGCTTAGGTGGTAATTACTATGCTTTAGTAATAGTAGATGATTATTCTATATTCACCTGGACTTTCTTTTTAGTAACTAAACATAATGCTTTCAAGTCTTTTAAAAAAATTTGTCAAGGCTATTCAAAATGAAAAAGACCTAAAAATAAAGTTTATTCGAAGTGATCATGGTGGGGAATTTCAAAATGATTTATTTGAAACCTTTTGTGAAGAACTAGGAATTTCACATAATTTTTCTTGTCCAAGAACCCCTCAACAAAATGGAGTAGTAGAAAGAAAGAACAGGTCATTGGAAGAATTAGCTAGAACTATGTTAAATGAAAATAATCTTCCTAAATACTTCTGGGCCGATGCGGTGTCTACTGCATGTTATGTATTGAACAAAACTTTAATAAGACCTATTTTGAAACTAACTCCTTATGAGCTTTTTAAAGGTAGAAAACCAAACATTTCTCATCTCAAAGTTTTTGGTTGCAAATGTTTTGTGTTAAATAATGGAAAGAATAACCTTGGAAAATTCGATTCAAAAGTAGATGAAGCAATATTTTTAGGATACTCTTTAACTAGTAAAGTATATAGAATATACAATAAGAGAACATTACATGTAGAAGAATCTGTTCATATAACTTTTGATGAATTTTTGGACCTCGAGGAAAACCCTCTTGAGTCAAGAAAGAAATCGATAGATATAGAAGAAGAACAGGGTGCTATCGAAAAAGATCAACCACAAGATGAAAGTGTTGAGGAACTTAGAAAAAGTCTCGAAAATTTGAACATCAATGAACCTACAAATGTTCAAGATCTTCCCAAGGAATGGAGAACACCAAGAGGACTATCATTGGAGAATGTTATTGGAAATGTTGATCGAAGAGTTACAACAAGAAGTCAAATGAATAACTTCTGCATGAATGTAGCCTTTGTCTCACAAGTAGAACCCAAAAGCATCGAAGAAGCCTTACAAGATGAATATTGGATTCAATCCATGCAAGAGGAATTAAATCAATTCAAAAGGAATGAAGTGTGGGATCTAGTACCAAGAAAAAATTCTATGCAAGTAATTGGAGCAAAATGGATATTCAGAAACAAGCTAGATGAAAACGGAAATATAACCAAGAATAAGGCAAGACTAGTAGCGAAAGGATATAGTCAAGAAGAAGGAATCGACTATGATGAAACCTATGCCCCAGTTGCAAGACTCGAGGCAATAAGAATCTTGCTAGCTTACGCAGCAATTATGAAGTTCAAGTTATATCAAATGGATGTGAAAAGTGCCTTTCTAAACAGATATATCAAAGAAGAAGTCTATGTCTGTCAACCTCCTGGCTTTGAAGACTATCAACATCCAAATCATGTCTACAAGTTAAAGAAGGCACTCTATGGACTTAAACAAGCACCCAGATCTTGGTATGAAAGGCTGAGCAACTTCCTGGTAAGTCATAATTATCGAAGAGGTAAAGTAGATCCAACCCTGTTTATAAAAGAATCAAAGAAAAATATTATCATAGTTCAAATTTATGTTGATGATATTATATTTGGATCGACTAACAATGATCTTTGCCAAGAGTTTGCTAAGATTATGCAGGGTGAGTTCGAGATGTCGATGATGGGCGCGCTGACATTTTTTCTTGGTCTACAAATAAAACAAAACACCGAAGGTATCTTTATCTCACAAACAAAATACTGCTCAGAACTTTTAAAGAAATTTGAATTGGAAAATGCAAAAGAAGCAGCTACTCCGATGGCAACATCTTGTTATTTAGATCAAGATGAAAAAGGTAAGATGGTGGATCAAACCAAATACAGAGGTATGATCGGTTCCTTACTTTATCTTACAACAAGTAGACCAGATATTATGCATAGTGTGTGTGTTTGTGCTAGATTTCAATCTAATCCTAAGGAATCACACCTAATTGTTGTAAAGAGAACAATTAAATACCTAAAAGGAACAAAATCATTTGGTCCTTGGTACCCGTCAGGAGTTTGACCTGGCCTTATAGGATATTCAGATTCAGATTATGGAGGTTGTAAACTGGACAGAAAAAGTACAAGTGGTACATGTCATCTACTTGGCTGTTCACTTGTTTCTTGGCACTCCAAGAAACAGGCTTGTGTTGCTCTATCCACAACTGAAGCTGAATATATAACTGCCGGTTTTTGTTGCGCACAGATTTTATGGATGAAACATCAGCTAGAAGATTATAACATATTCTTAGATCACATCCCTCTTAAGTGTGATAGTACTAGTGCAATTAATTTAACTAGAAATCCTATTATGCACTCTATAACTAAACACATAGAAATTAGGCATAATTTTATTAGAGATCATATATTAAAAGGAGATTGCCTAATTGAATATATCGATACAAAACATCAATTAGCTTATATTTTTACCAAACCTTTGCCTAGAGATAGGTTCTATGAATTGTGTATAGCCTTAGGAATATTGGATGGAAATTCGATTTGAAATTTAAGTTTTTGTGTATGAAAATCGATAACATAATATTAAATCGATATTGTATTCTTAATCGATTTGTCTCTATGTATGTTTTTCTGATCATTATCAATAAAAAGGGGGAGTATAATTGTGTTATTTGGAGAAATTAATTGATTAAGGGGGAGTACGGAATTAATTACCTAAAATAGGGGGAGTACGAAATTTATTATGTTTTACATTAACTCAGTACTAATCTTGAGCTGACTACAAAGTCAAGCAATTTCTTCCATTATATCATAATAGGTGTTTTCTTGATCATCATCAAAAAGGGGGAGAATGTTACCAAAGAGACTCAAGTAATATATTAAGTTTTGATGAATTCTCAAGTAAGCCTGATCAAGAGATATCGAAGAAATGAAGATTTGAAGAAATGGAGCTCATGTTGAAGAAGTTAGTGTCAAATCATTCTAGAATAAGAGAAATCGAAGCTAACAACATAGATCCAGCACTCTTTCACTCGTGATCTTTTTAATGGGTAAAACTGTTTTTCTTAATCGATTATGCCCAGACCATAATCGATCGATGATGGATATAACATAATCGATGGTCTTAACATAATCGATTATGTCGTGCTTTTCAAACAATCTTCTTTACATCGATTCGATTATGTCATTATTGATATAATGTAATCGATTCGATTATATCATTTCGATTATATCTTTTTGGATACAACGTCGTCAATTCGATTATGTCATTATGAATATAATGTAATCGATTCGATTATGTCGTGCTGTTTAAATTTTTTTGTTAAAACTCTCACATAATCGATTATGGACATAACGTGATCGATTATGTCCAACAGTCTTTCAAAAATTATTTTGAAATACAAACTGACATTTAAATTTGTGAACGTTTTCAATCTTTATGAACAGATCTTACGTTTTCATATATTATAAATAGTTTTTAATATTGTGAACGTTTTTCTCAGATTTTAATTCTTATATAAAGAGGAAAATACACGTTGATTAGTACAGAGCTAACCTTCAGCACGAAAATATTAGTTTTCCACTCTCTGTTCTACAATATTTTCTAAGTCACTTGTGAAAGGAGCTGACGGTCTGTGCCATTATTTTGGATTCTCTCTTTCCAGGTGATATTATTCCTGTATTATTCGTATATCTGTAAACACCATAGTTGGTGTAGTGTTTCATCCCTTATGAGTTTTCAAGGGAGGTGTTTTCATCTCTTGTGGGATTCAAGAGAGGTGTTCAGTCTTTAGATTTTCTTTTGCATGTTTCAATTGTAATATTGGTTGTAATTGAATTCTCTAAAGATAGTGATTTGGGAGTCATTCTCTAATTGAGGTGACTGGGAACTGGATGTAGGGTTGGCTATACCCGAACCAGTATAAATCTTTGTGTTCTTCTCTTCCCTTACTGCTTCCGCTCCGATAAATGTAAACAAGAAAATCGAAAAAGGGTAAATATATTTGTGACATCTTAAAACACATCAATTCACCCCCCCTCTTGATGCCATTTGTCTAACAATAGGAGGAGGTGTGCTTGGTTGTGTGGGATGGTTTGGAGGGTTTTGAAGAACGCACTATATATGCATAACTTCTTTGGTTGAGGAGGTGACGAAGGGGGTAAAGGTTGTTTACATTTAGTGGTGGTGGAAGCGTCAAATGTTTGGATAGGGTCGAGAAGGATGGCTTTTTTTGAAGGGAGTTTGGGTAGGCAAAGGCCACAAATGAAGGTGTGGGTTGGTTCGTCTGGCAGAAAGGGGTTGTTTCGTCTGAGAGGAGGAGCCTACAACACACACTTCCTTCATCTCCTCGGCAGAAATGAATTTTTGCATCTTATCAAGGACAACCTTCAGGTCCTCTGCCACATGCATCTTCATCAGAATGGAGTAATTCCAAAATCTCCATCTTGATTCCTTGGAAGGTTGCATGTTTTGACTCCACACGCCTTCATCACTCTTGAGAAAAGATAGTCATAGGGAATGAGTGCCTTCATCTTCTTCCCAAAGAAGCAGTCCTTCATAGCCACTTCTGGATAAATTCACTTTCTTGTCTTGTAGCACATGGTATAGGACAAACCTATCCCTTTCAATGACATGATCTCTTGAACTAGTCCTTGATAACACAATATAGAAGAGAATATTGTGTACCACCCTTTCCAAGAACATCAAATTGAAACTCTTCATAAAGCTCTTCAAATTTGTGTAGATAACGAATAAAAGAAGTAGGAATGATGATTTTAGTCTTGTGGTTGCAGTAAGCCTCTGTTTCTTTCCAAGCGTGGAAAAGCAAGGAAAGATGAATTTAGCAGAAAGTTAAGAAATCGAAAAGAAACAAAAATATATGCACGAAAAACGAAAAGCATATTCGTCCAAAAATTTTCTTCACATATATGAGAAGATTTGCGAAAAAAACACGAAAATCAAATTTTTTTTACAAAACTTCTAATTACATTATATATTAATTTAATTAACCTTTCAATATAATTAATTATTATAATTAAATTTGTATTATAATATAAATAATTAAAATAAAAAAATAAATTTTAAAATTAATTATATTATAATTAATCGATTATATTAATATATAATCGATTATGTATATAACATAATCGATTATACTTAATAGTATAATTGATTATATTATATATTATATTATTTTATTATATATAATTAATTTTAATTATATAGTAAAAATTTATAAAATATTAAAAAATTATTTTATAAAAAATTTAATTATAAAAATATGTTTTGAATTTGTTAAAAAATAAATAAAAAATTTAAAATTATGAAAAATTTATTTTAAATAAAAAATTTAATTATAAATTCAATTTATGTAATGAAAATAAATATTAAAAATAATAATAATTTACTTAAATTAATATAATAATACTAAATAATTTTTTAATATAATCTAATATATAATTAAAAAGTAATTTTTATATATTAAAAATTTATAATAATTATTTATTTTATTTTAAATTTTTTATTTTTAAATTAGATTTAGAATATTATTTTTTATATTAAATTATTTTTAAATAAATTATTTTTTAAGTATATAAGTATATAATTAAATTTAAATTATTATATCAATTATATCATTTACAAATTTTTCCTTCACTTTCTCTTCACTTTTTCTTATTTTTTCCTTAAAAGAAAGAATCTCAATTTCCACTTTTTTTTTCTTTAAATTCACTCTTTTCCTCTTTCTCAAATTCATCCTCAAATAAGAACAAAGTGTAAAGGAAAAAAAAGTCAAAGTGATGGTGGAGTGAAAATATTTATTTCACGCATGATTGCTGCGATGATATATATGTATTAACTCACATGTGTTTTAATCCAATGTGTTTTTGTCTCTACATGTTCTATTTGCTTAATTCTTTAATTAATAAGGGACTCACCTATACATTTGAATAAAATATTGAAATTAATCAGAAACATGCAACCATAGGATAGTCTAAGTTTTTTTTCTTTCAAACTTGATGTT
This sequence comes from Lablab purpureus, assembly GCA_030347555.1. Classification (NCBI taxonomy): domain Eukaryota; kingdom Viridiplantae; phylum Streptophyta; class Magnoliopsida; order Fabales; family Fabaceae; genus Lablab; species Lablab purpureus. The sequence goes on from CM059256.1 coordinate 37,652,836, forward strand.
GATATCTTTGTGCATATACAAGATTTTGTTTCATGTTAATAATTCCATCATTACTTTCTTTTATCTACATGTTATATTATATTAAGGTTGTTTTGTTATTTTTTTTTATATTACCAATTTAGTTTATTTTAATTATCAGTAAAAATTTACATTAAAAAATGATTAATTTATTTTTTCTACACTAACTTTTAATCAAAACATATAATAAATATTACCTTAAATTTATTGAAATTAATTGTATGGATTATATTATTTTTATATTAAACAATTATATAAATATACATGTAAGATTACATGGATCTTGTCATATATAATGTCTTAATTAAAATATTTATATTTAAGTATATTGAAAATAAAAAAAATTGTTTTTTAATATTTTTTACATTTTTTACACCTAAATAAACTTTAAAAATTCATATCTTACTATTCGAAAACCATTTTAATAAACCACATTAAAATAGTTATTTAAATTTACATATAGTATTTGAAAATTATTTAAATATAATATACTTAAAAAGTAATATATATATATATATATATAATTTTACACGCTATCTTATTTTTAATATTTAATTATTAAAAAATAATATAAAAAAATTAATTAAATATTTTCATCTAAATAAAATTTATGTAATAAATTTTACAATATTTTTGTTTGTTATATGATTTATTAATTATAATCTCTCATACTCTCTTATACTCTTAAACAACTTAAACTATAAAAACATAAATTCAATTCAAACACTTAAAAAGTACACAAATTTCAAAACTAAAGAAATATTAATTCTCATAAAATTTAAAAAAAAATTACGTAACCTTGATTATCCATGAATGAAAATAGATTTTGTCAGATAGACTAAATAAATATTTTCTCACCCTTTTAAAAAAATAAATAACTAAATATAGTTGTTAGATATATTTTTGATTGGTTTTAGAAAAAAAAAATATTTTAAAAATTAAAATTTTTATTTATGTATAAATATTTACTTTTAAAGAAATTTTGGATACCTCAAACCCTTTCACAAATATGCTACTCATAGTTTTAATAGGACAAACTATTTTAATAGCATTAATGTAACACTCTAAAATTTATCAAATAAGTCAGTTTGTGTTTTAAATATAACAAATTAAAATAATATTTTATTTTCGTACAAAAGATAAGTTGCAAGAAAATTCACGGAAAATATTATCTAATTATTTTCCTACCATTTATTTAAATATTATTATCTGTATATTTATATCTGCAAGAAAATTTCAAAAAATAATTTACATATTGAAAAGAGCTTTAGGTGCAGATTTTTTTTTTTGAAAGAAAAAAAATCATACAACCAACATAAACCCAATAAAAGTATTGACAAGGATTTCCCCCGGATAATTTTACACAAAAATTTCGCAGGTATATTCTGCATAAAAAATTTGAAAGAAAGATTCAGATAAATTTCCTGCGACTAAATTTTTTACAGAAAAATCTACAGATATTTTTTATTAATAATTTTCACTCTGGAAATCTGCTAAAAAGAATTAAGTATTTTTCTGATAATGGTATCTGCATCATAGGGGGCTTGTATGCCCTCCTCGCGGGCCTTTTCCTTTGTATAACTTTCTTTGGTTTGTTTGAATATTTTATGAAAAATTTTCTTTTCACACCTCATACGACAAAATACTTTCACTTAATAACTCATTTTAATAATATAATAATATATATTAATCTTTTATATTAAAATTTTTAAAAATGTAATTAAAATATTAATTTTTTAAATTATGAACATTAGGAAATGAATGTATTTTTTTTATTTTATAATAAAAAGAAGAAAGATTTCATTCCATTAATCGTTTAGAAAAAGTTACATAAAGAATTAGTTATAGCCTTTTAAATTCAGGTATCTTTACTTTAAATATATTATAAGTTTGTTTTGAACAAGTTCACCCAAATCTAGAAGATTGGAAGATTAGAGAGATGGTAAGGGAGAGAAATGATTGACAAAAACAGTGTTGGTGAAGTGAATCCACCAAAAAGTATTGGAGAAATGGAAAAGGAAGCATGTGAGAATTAGGCTGATTTTGGTATGAAATTGTTTGAATAGCATTACTAGCCACTACAGAATCAAAAAGGTATAGACGCCCTCAGTGCATGATTTGCACATTAGATTGTTTGAGAGGCCCTTAGTCCTTAATTGTAAGCCAACCATGCAAACTATGGTTGCTTCTTGACTAATGATGCTCAGTACAAGTTCATGCCAATTTACAACCTAAGATATTTTACCATGCCTCAAGAAGAACCCATGCTCGTGACACCGTCATCTTCACCACACGCGTGCACACCTAAACACACTGCTACAAGTATTATTCCACAAGTTTCAACAGATACAAGAGTAAAACATGCAACCCCAAAAGGCACATGGCAGCACACAGCTCCCATAAATGCATCACTCCATGAGTAGTTGCTTGTGGCGATTGAGGTCGTTCAAATAATTAGAGCAAGTATAATCTTCCAGGTCACATGCATCTATCAAGAGTGATCTTGGAGTAGATGAATTTTGATTGAGTTCTATTGGCACCTCTTCGCCTTTTAGTAGCTGCACAACCTGATATATTCCCGAAGACACAAGTCTCATTAAGTATCCATCAAGAATCAATGAGGCATCTCATTTTATAACTTGCAATAGTGACACAATATGAATGAGGAAGAATTATCATTTGTTTACCTGATCCATGTATGGCCGCATAGAGGACTTGTGATGGATACACAAGGAAGCCGTTGCCATGCAACACTTCATTTCTGCGACATCATAATTATCTTTTAATCTGGGGTCTACTATTTCTTTGATCAACTTTGCATCCAGCAGTGGTTTGGCCTGACCAAAGCACAACATGGTCAGTCAATGATTAGTATGCAACCTGTATGTACTTTTGTTGGCCATGAAGTATGAACATCCTCCTTTCCAACAAGATAAATTCTACATGCAACACGTCCTTTTAAACACACTATTTATCATGGGTTGAAATTTAATAAGACTGAATGAAAATTTTATTTAATGAGTTTCGATTATAACCACAATTTTAAATTTCAAACACTGATATAGAAGAATATGTTGTTATTGTTCTCATTGGTTAGTGTTCTCGTAGAAGTTGATCACACTTATCTAGAAAGGCAATTCACTAGTACATGCCATAAATTTTACTGAGTGAGAAGATTATAGAGAAGGTGAGGGAACAAAGGATTTGAGTAGAGCTTATTAAGACTTACCCAGATCACAAGACTTTCCCTACTATTTGAATCAACTGCACGACGACCTGTTATGAGCTCGAGTAACAAAACCCCAAATGCAAAAACATCAGTCTTCTCATCCACAAGTCCATGCATAAAGTACTCCGGAGCTAAGTATCTGTAGCCATAAATCAAGCAGTTTCAGAAAAATGGAGTTGCAGTGAGAAGAAAATATGTAAAGAAAAGCAAAGGCTGCAGTGCCTACCCGAAAGTGCCTTCTATTGGGAAGACAACATGGTGGGCCCACTTATCCGGGAGCCACTTTGCCAATCCAAAGTCTGAAATCTGCAGTTTGTCACAGAAAAGAAATGTTTACCTTTCCCAGAAACAAAGATCAAGTACACAATAGTATATTTCGGACTGACACAACGTACCTCAGCTTCATTATTGTCGTTGAGTAATATATTAGAGGCTTTGATGTCTCTATGAATGATTCTTCTTGGGCAATCGTGGTGGAGATACTGCAATCCTTTTGCTACCCCAACTGCTACTTTAAACCTTATACTCCACTCCAGACATTCAGGTCCTGAAATATTACATATCACTTCTATTAGCCATGAAACCTTAACACTATTCGTAGTGATTCTACCTATGCTTGAAAGTAGAAGAGATGAAAAGAGAGGTGGGAGATAGAGGCAGAGCTGCACCAAAGAGCATTGAGGCGAGGCTGCCATGTGGGGCCAATTGTAGAACAAAGTAGAGACCTTGGTCGATCCCAAACCCAATCAGGCGTGTTGCATTGGGGTGGTTAATGTGAGCAATGATTCCAAGCTCCGACAAGAAATCACCAGCTGTGTCCTCAATGTCCTTTTCGTTCCCCATTAACCTCTTAACTGCTACAACTCGACCATCTGGTAAGCATCCTTTGTACACTTCAGCATGACCACCTTTTCCGAGCATGTTCTCTACATAAACACAAATATAAACATGTGCGTACAATATCCAAGCTTTATATATATATATATATATATATATATATAACTATTTTTTTAATAAATAAATAGTTTTAAATATATAAATTATATTATACTCGAGATTCATAATAATAAAACTAATTAATTTTTAAGATTAAAAATATAATAAGCATCTAATGAGAGGTATGTTCTTCGCTAAAGAGAATCCAATATGCCTTCTCATGCTATAAAATCATCCCAAAACATAACCTGTTAAGTTAAACCGTGCCAAGTGATGATTACACTACATATCTAAAGCTGATTTCAACCAAACTTACGTACAAGACATCCATTTTTCAAAGATTTCTTAATCAATTTTGTGAAAACTCAGGCCTGAATATCATAAATTAAGTTTGACATCAAATAACCCTTGAATTATAAAGAAACAACGTGCATAAATTGAAAAGTGAAAAAAAAAGGAAAAAGAATGGATGCATAATTTGGATACCAGGGTTGAAATCGTTGGTTGCAGCGACGAGGTCAGCGTAATTGAAGTTCCTCCAAGAAGGCTTGGTGGGAATGCCATCAATGTCAATAGCGGCATCCAAATCATCGTCGTCATTGGCTGGTCGAATACGCCCCAACTTGTTCCTGAGGCTCCGGCGCGAGATCTCGTAACTCGCCGCAAGCAGAGGAATCGTCGAGAATCTTCTAACGGACTTGAACCTCAACACGTCGATCATCGTCCTCCATTGCTGGGTCTGCCCATCTCTCCCTTGGCCCCGATTTGGGCCCATTCCGGGAGACCCAGGCCCATCAGAGTTGCTGCTCCCGGTGCTGTCCGAATCCGTCCCGGAAACAGAAACCCCAAATACATCCCTCGGCGACACCAATACGTCGTCGTCGCATGCAACCTCTTTCTTCGGGATCCCCATTATCATCGGCAACTCCAGTTTCCGGGTCCATTTCTTTTCCTTCATTTCTTTACCTTTTTTCTCCATTTTCTCCATTTATATAATAATAATAATAACAAAACAAAAAACCAAACCTCTACCTCGTACGGACAGTTGCACGGTCTCCTTGTCTTCAAGGGAAAGGCTTGCGGGTTATTTCTATGTTGTTGTCGAGAGAATCTAAAAGCTATGGGGCGGTGTTGAGAAAGAAGAGGTGCACATGGTGAAGGAAGTAAGGTTAGGGTTTGTTAACGAGGCATGGTTGGTTGGCTGGGTTAGTTTTCCCCCTGGAAGGGTTTATTGGAAAGATTCCAAAATCCAAGCGGATCATGCCCACACCAAAAGAAGAGGCGGGGAATTTCAACGCTGAAAATTCCTTGCCTCAGTTTTCCATTTGATGTGGGCGTGGGTGGTGGATTGGAGCAAAGGGATAAGAGAGAAGAAGGTGGAGTAATTCAAAATTGGTATATCTTTGAGTGGTGGTTATTCTTGGGACGAAGAGGAGGAGATGATACCAGCTCAGGATGTTTGGAATCTTTACTATATTTATACAACTCTCTTATCTCATTTCATTTCCTTCTATCTTTCTTTTTATGTTTATGTTTTTTCCACACTTTTTCTAAGGCCACCTTTCGTCTCGGACGCTCCAAATATTTTCCCCACATCTAACGCACCAAACCCATGTAACATGCACGTACGTGAATGTTCCTACCCTCATCATGATTTTGAGTTAGCCTTAAACGTGCTTTTTAGTTGTACAAAGTATAACTCATTTAAGTTTATGAAAGTATTGAACTTTCAAAAAAATTCTTTATAATATCATGTGTTTATCACTTTATTTCCATATCTTACACTTATTATTGTTTTGGTATATTAAACTATACCCATTACAATAAATTCACTAAATATAATTAAATTTAGATACAAAATATAATTAATCATTATATAAGGATTAAATTAAGAATTATTTTATAAATTAAAAATATTGGTATCTAAAATACTTTTTATTATAATAGAAATTATATTTGTTTAATGAATATTTATCTTAAAAAATTGTGAAATTGATTTTTGTGAAATTGATTTTTATATAATAATAATTAAATTAATTTTTAAATTAGAATTTAAATTCACTTTTAATATTAATTATTAAAATTTTAATTATTTATTAAATTAAATTTAAATTATTCTCTAATTTAATTAATGACTAATTTCATCATTTTATATATCAATAATTAGTAAAACACAATATTTTTTTTATAGTACCTCTTAATTCTTAAATTTAATAATTTATTCTCATGTTAGTTCCTAAACTTAATACATTCAAAAGCTTAAATAACAGTGGATGTTGGTTAGTTCAAAGTACTTCTATTACAAAAACCTGTTAAGTTTGGAGACTAAGATAATAATTTCTAGTTGCTTTATTAACAATTACTTTTTAGGAATCTCAATTAACATGAAAAAAGGAAAATACGATTATGTATATTATATTAATATCAAGTGAAATTTTAATCATAATCATAAAATAGTAAAATATAACACGAAATGTTGTAAATAATGTCACAAGTTATATGTAGGAAAATACAACAAAATCTTAATAAGATTTAACTTTTAAAACGTAATCTAAATTGAAAGATAAATTATTTGTTTGGGTTTGAGTTGTTCCAAATTTAACAGAATCTTTCTTTAAATTTCTTCGCAGTGCAATACTTTTGCTGCATAAGATTGTCCAGTATATTTGCAAGTCCATTTGTGTCTTTACGATAAATTAAATCAATGAGTTGAGCACGGTGGGCCAAAGGAATAAATATTGACTAAGAACTCCAGAGGTAAATATATGATAATTACAACAACAAAAAATAGTATTATAATATTTTAAAAAATATAAATTTTAAAGAAAAAAGTTAATAATTGCACGCAATTAAAAGGATAATATTTGTTGTCAATTTCTTAAGAAAATAGGTATATGTCCTAGTTCAAGGTTCAAAGTTTAAGTGACATCAATATAGAACGTGCAAGTGTGTCTATCTCTCTTAGGTTAGAAAGATCTTATATTTATAGAATAAACTCATGCAAGTTCGAAACTTTAAATATGGAAAATTTTTCTATCATACTCCCACCTATTAGAAAATTGGTTCTGTTTGAGTCCTTCTCGTTACATTCCAGTAAAGTCTTCACCCCAATTAACTTGTTGTCTCTTGAAATTCATGCCATATTTATCTACTTGTAATCCTCACGCGTAGTTGCAGTAATTGTAGTTATTTATCGGCCCTAGTTTACTTATATGATATGTGCATATATGAATATTAGTTTACTTAAATGATATGTGCATATATGAAGATTAGTTGGCTTGAAGTTGTTTCTTGTTGAACTTTGTGCAACTTCATATTATATATACATGGATATCGGTTAATGGTCGTAGAAATAGATTTAAATGTTTTAAAAGATCAATCTTTATCTGATCTTCCTATGACTTTACACAACTCCACAATTTTGAGGCGATGTAGACTAAAAGGCTCAACTTGAAGGTTGGTATTCGGTATAGGGTTTGTATCACTCTAATATTTTAAATTATAAAAATATTAAAATATAAATATATTATATTATAAAGATATTTTATTATAAGAATATTAGATTAATAAAAATATTTAGTTATAAAGATATTCAATTATAAAAATATTATATTATAAAAATATTTAGTTGTAAAAATATTATATCATAAAGATATTATATTATAAAGATGTTTAGTTATAAAAATATTATATTATAAAGATTTTTAGTTATAAAAATATTATATCATAAAAATATTATATTATAAAGATGTTCAGTTATAAAAATATTAGATTATAAAGATATTTAGTTATAAAGATATTAAATCATAAAAATATTGGATTATAAAGATATTTGATTATACAGATATGAGATTATAAATATTATACATTATATATTATTATAAAGATAATACAATATAAAATAAAAAGGGGCTAGTTGGATAGTTTGTTTTCACATACCTCTATTCTCTCTGCCTCTATTCTTTCTATTCTCTCTACCTCTATTCTTTCTATTATCTCTATTCCCTCTCTACACTCTTCCTAAGGTTTAGATACTAAAATCCTAATGGTTTCTAGATCCAGAAGAAGTAATAGGAGGCTAACCGTGTAAGAAAGAGTTCTACCCGATTAGTTTTGTGACCGGGTAAGTCTAAGTCCGTTTATTGTTGAGAATTTTCTTTTGAAAAGTTTATGGTTTTTGAAGATTTTTCTCAATCAATTCTCTTTATGGGAAGATGTTATCCAGGATTTAGAGATAAAAGATGAGCTAAGGATTAGGATTGCAATTTTTCCATCCGAGCAAGGAATAAATAAAAATTCAGGTTAGGGAAGTTAATGTTCAAAAATATATAAATTGATATTAAGAAAATTAATGTTATATATATAAAATTAGTATGTTTTATATATTATTGTTGTATTGAGTGTAATGTGTGAAAAACTTTGTTTTTGTATTGTTTATGATTTGTGTGTGGGGCCGAATAGAGCCTGGAGTTGGTGCCCATAATCTACCGATATGTTTGTGTGGGGCCGAGTAGAGCCTGGGGTTGGTGCCCATAATCTACCGATATGTTTGTGTGTGGGGCCGAGTAGAGCCTGGGGTTGGTGCCCATAATCTACCGATATGTTTGTGTGGGGTCGAGTAGAGCCTGGGGTTGGTGCCCATAATCTACCGATATGTTTGTGTGGGGCCGAGTAGAGTCTGGGGTTGGTGTCCATAATCTACTTATGTGTGTTAATGAGAATGTTGTGAGTATGTGTATTACATGATAATATGATTTGTGTTGTTACTTTTCAATTATTAAAGATGCATTAAATTTCAAAGCATTTAAGTATGTTCTATGATGAATGTGCATAAGAATGATGTGATGATGAATATTATATGATACTATTATTTTGTGTTGTTATATTTTTGAGTTATTAGCTTACCCTGCAATTGCCGATTGTTTGGCCTGCGATAATCGTGTTTTACTACACGGGAGCAAATATTTTGATAGATGAGAGAGATGCTTCTGAGTTCCAGGATTAGATTATAAGATGAAGTAGCAGTTATGTGCATATATTTTTATATGTTTTTATGTCTCATAAAAGAATTTTTTTCCTAATAGGGATTTTCATTTGTATTGAATACAAATCATATATATATAATATATTTTTATCATCAGTTAATGCAAGTTACATTTGCACATTGAATGTGATAATAGTAGTGATAAATTGGGTCGTTACAGGGTTGATCAACATATCCATACTGGTACACTCTTATGGTCCAAGGAGATGAAGTTAGACAAACAAGAAGTCCAATAATGGAAAGCAAGCTCAAGTGTCATAGGATAAAATCCAAACATTTGGAGGATTATGATTGCACTGTCAAAGGCCAAATGAAGTGACTGTATGAAATTTTAATTAGGGTAAAGGGTATAGCAATAATTTCTCAAGTTGTTAGTATCTTTCATAGATTTCTTTTCCTATTGTTGATACGTGTCTTGCTTGACTAGGGACACTACCTTACTATATGTATGAGAACTTTCGTAAGGAATAAGACAAGAAAAAGTTATCAATCTTCTTTTTTTTCTCTTATCTTTTAGAGGAAGCCTAACTTGTAAAATAGGCATTACATACACAATCCACTCAAGGTAGATGAAAGACTTCACTTAAAGGTTCATACATGTTAACACTCTAGAAGCTTCTTCGAGATCCTTAAATGTTATGTCGATTCAAACTAAAAAATCAAAAACTCCCAAACATTATATATGGCCAGAGCCCTTTGCACGTGGCGCGATAGGACTGGCATAATCTTTAAGTGTTGTGACACCCCCCTCTTCGTGCCATATCAATTTATTCAGGGAAAGCATGCCCTCACTTTTCTTCTTGAACTACCACATTTCTTTATCTTTCTTAACCAACTCTCATGCTTCATTGTTCTCTTGTAAAAATGTTCTAGGTATGCCCAAACTTCCTTGCACCCTTCTTATTTCTATTGGCTTTCTTTATTGGTGTGTTGTGTTTAGTATTCCCCGAACTAGGTTTTTTTTATGGTTATTCTTGGGGTTTTTTGAGTTCTTTGGTATGTTTGGGTTTGTCTAGGTTGTTCCACCTTTATGGGCTGTTTTGGTCCTAGATAGGCAATCATGGCTTATTACACATGTTATCCATAGGCTAAAATGGGGGTGAGGGAAACCTCAGGTTATACGATCACAAAAAGCTATGAGCTCTTCGTAATGCCCAAGCCCTATGTAAAAATAAAGAGAAAGATATAGAGATACAAGGGTATGAATGTAAGAATGACAAAGAGGGTCGGTTTTGCTTTTTCTATGATACTTTCATCATAAAGTTAGGTTTGAGATTACCCCTAGATTCTTTCAAACGAATAGATATATAATTGTTGCTATGATTCTTGACTTGTAGTGTGCATGTTTGGAGCCCTTTATGGGTGGATATTGGAGCCTATCAAGGGTGATGAATTCTTTTATAAATTTTTTACATGCATGTATATGGTTGTGGTGTATATGCATATAAGATTTGAAACGCTTAATAGGTGGTGATTAGAGCCCTTGTGGGTGGGTGGAGGATATCCGAGGTGGTATTTGATATGTGTTGATGATGGTAAACATGACACTCACGTGACAAAGGTATCCTGACTTTATTATTGTCTAGTCATATAGACAGAACTTCAGGTGCACTAATGGAAAAATGACATTCAATGACAACTTATTATGAACCTGTCACAATAAGTCACGTGGTGGTAAAATTGTAAATATGAAGAGATTTACTATGTCAGTTCTAAATTTAATTGACATAATATATTATTATTATTACTATGACAGTTATATTTTCACCCATCATAATAAGTCACACGATGACATATTTGTAAATAAGAATCAGAGTTACCATATGAGTTACACTATTTTCTCTTCCCTCTGGACTTCTTATTTTTTGTGACCTAGAGTTCCTTCAATACCACACAACGAGCTCTGGCACCTTTGCAGCAATGTCCACCACCATTGCATTCAGCAAGACGCGCTTCATCTCTACATTTCGATACGCCGACGCCAAATCGAGAGTCTGCGACCACTACAAGAAAACTTGTTTTCAAAAATCATATTATTGGTCTCTAAAATGATAAAATTGGTAATTAATTCAATTAAAGACTAATTTAAAATCTAATTTTAGTAGTAGTTAAAATCTTGGCAGCTAATGTTAGAAACCAATTTAGAGTTTGAATTCAAAAACCAATTTAGTTACCATTATATAAAAACCAATTCAGTGACCAATTCATATATAAACTAATTCAGTGACCAAATTATATAAAATCCTTAATGACCATATTATATAGAAATCAATTTAAGTACTATGTTATATAGAAATCACTTTAATAATCATATTATATAGAAACCAATTTAATAACTATATTATATAGAAATCGATTTAGTAATTGTATTACATAACAAGTAATTTAGTAACTAAATATATAAAATTTAAAAATTAATTACTAAATTGATCTCTAAACAGGAACAATTATCAAGATATTTTTTACTTTTTTATTTATCCAATTAGTCTTTTTTAATTAAAATTAATAAATAACATCAGATAATTAATATACTAAAATGAATTAATAGGCAAGTAATTTACAAACTATTAGTAATTGGTAAGAAACAAACTCATATTTATAAAGAAATAAAATTGATTTACTTTGCTTATGTGAAAACTTTATTGGCGAGTAATTTACAAATAGTTTTGCTAAAGTTTTTAAAGTTTTCTCTGTTTATGAGTATCTGGTACTAATCTCACCTAAACTTTTATCTGAAAAAATAGAGTATTTCAAGTAATAAAAGATGAAAAAGAGTATTTATCTTTCCTACAGAAAGAAAAAGAAAAGTAAAAGGGAGACGAAGTTACTGTGCTAAAATAGCTCCCAAAATGGCATGCAAGTATGTAAACTAAAATGGACCTACAGACAACAAGGTTCCTTTTTCTTTTCGTCCTTATTTTCACCGTACACCTATCTCTTCTTGTTAATCTAAAGATGAAAAAGATCTTTAGAAATATTTAAAGGATAATTATTTTGATGATGAAGACTCTAAAAGAAGAAGATGGACCTTCATGATTAAAGTCTTAGAGTCTTAAAGTCTTGTGGAAGCTTTAATATTGTATTTTGTGTATATGTTTGATTATAATAGTTAGAAATCATATTAAAGATCACAGCATGCACACAACTCTCCTTAAACTTTGGAAAAACTTTTTGCTTTTCGTAAAAAGCATTTAACGCTGAAATAATATTGTCTTCAGGAATAATCGATTATCATACTTGAAATAATCGATTATCTTGCTAAATAATTGATTATCATCAGCAAACTTTTATTTTTCAATTACTCTCTAATAATCGATTATTCTGAACGTTTTTGCGAAAACCTTTTCATATTTTACAGAACCTTGCATCCCTCTTTTCCTATAAATACAAAAGGGGTCAGAGCTTTCAAATTTAACCTAGAGAGATCAAAGTAAAAGTTACTCTACTGCTAGAGTTCAATCTTGTTTCATCCTTTGTGCTTATTCAAAAGAGGTGTTCATCTTTTGAGATTTTCAAAAGAGGTGTTTTCATCCTTTATGATTATTCAAAGGAGGTACTTTCATTCTTCTTGAGATCAAGCAATTGGTTGATCGTTCATCCTGTGTGGTTATTTAAAGAATGTATTTTGTTTTCATCCTTTATTCTGTACAAATAAGGTGTCTTGTTAATCTTCCTGCTATCTTTCTCATTCCGCCGTAGGATTTGTTTTGATCCGAATCAGTATAAATACTGTGTATTTTTCTCTATTCCTATTCTCTTTACATTCCGCTTATATTCTGTTTATTTGTGTTATATTTTGATTTTTATAATACAAAACATAAATTTATATTGAGATTTTTGTTAAACTCTATTTTAACAAGATTGAATTCTAAAAAAATTTAATTTTTATTAATAAACCAATTCAACCTCTCTTTTTTTATTTTACTTGCCCTTTTCTTACACAAACAGAAATCTTTGGTACATTCACCTCAATACTATTAACCATGTTTAACATTCTCTGATGAGCACATGACACATGTTTAACAATGCAATTAACAATTTCTACAAATAAACAAATGGGACACCAAAACCGAAGAAAAGTAAGATAAATATATTAGCCTCGATATTTGTCTCAACTCTCAACCTACAACACATTCAATTCAATTCTTCATTCCCTCTTAAGTTTTTTGTTCCAGCTTGTTCACAAATGGCTCATGAACATCATTCAGAACTTGATTATAATATATATTGACAGTGATTATGAAATACTTTTTTTTACACTGTATGTGGTTTAGTCTTTGTTTACTATATAATTAAAACTTGTTATCTTTTATACAAGTTACTTTCAAAAAATTATTTAAAATATTGCTTATTTACCGCAATACATGGAGCACAGACATGGAATATTCCTATTGCTCTAACTTCAAGAGCAGTTGGATCTCCTATCTTTTTTATGATCACTGGATCCCTAATAAATAATAAGATCATTGTTGCGGCCATGAACTGCATCTATTCCATAGATCATGGGAATTCCAAGGCGAGTAGACAATGATGCTTTCTGTAGCTCATTCACCATTTGCTGCCAAGTCTCAGCAGGTGCCTTTGGTGCTGGAACGCTGCCTCCCTCACTGAGCACAGTCCCTGTTCATCAATGACAAGATGCACAACCATAATCTCACCTAATTAAACTTACAGAAATTAAATAAATAAATAGAAACTGATTTAGTGACTATATTACATAACAACTAATTGCAACCTACACCCAGCACACTTCACAAGAGCGGAAAGTAAGCAAATAGAACATATTTAAAACCTCATTTATCCATGTATGAAAGGTATGCTTCTGACATCTTATTTCTCTACTTCTTCAGGAATGATTGCTTTGCCCAGATAAACCTATTGCATCTCTTCCTTCCAAATCTGTGAACACCATATATTAAGGAAAAGAATACGTGAAAAGAATTAGAGTAATTTTAAATTATAACCGAGAGAAAAATTAACAACTATTTATAAATAAGACTAGCACAAAATTCCAGTCTTATATGAAGAACGTTTGATTAGCTAATGGGGTAACATGTTTTATGAAACCAAACCCAACCAGTTAATACCCTTATATTTGGTGTTCTCTAACCTACATTCTATCCTATATATTTAAATAAATGATTTATAGGAGGTTGTTGAAATTTTTTATTTTTCTACAGAACATGTCTCTAAATTGTGTCAATAAAAAACTCAATCTAATTGAAAGTAATGGAGTACAGTAAATCATATTAGGTTATGGTGATATATGACAACTCTAAGATTTTCCCTCAATACTTGTTAGGCTATGAATACACAAATTATGCCTTTAAGGGTGTAAAGAATTTCATTCCCAAGAGAATTATGGATAAAGAATCACTACTAGAATTTTCTATATTTCATGAGAATTTTCTTGCAAATTTGTTATAAAAATTGGCATGAAAAGAGTTTCTTGCTATTTTTTCTGTAAATTTTAATTAATAGATAATTTGCTCGTGGATAATTAGTTATCGTGGAATTTAAAAATTTGCAAGAAATTTCCTGCAAGATATAAATTCATAGCAACATTTCATGCTAAAAAAATTTGCAGCAAACTTTTTTACAAAAATATCCATTTTAAAAATAGCAAGTACTTCTTCCTTCAAATTTAAATTTCTTAAAGTAATTCTTTTACAAATTTTAAATTTACAAGTAATTTCTTGTAAAAAAAAAGTCCAGTTATGTTTTCTTGCCAAATTAAATTTGTAAGTACATTTTTTCTATTAATATCTTTAAAAGAAAATTTGCAGGAATTTTTTAATAATATTTTAAAATTTATAAATTTTTATTTTCATATTACTTTTATAAAATGTTATAATTTCTTGTTACTATTTTAAAAATAGATAAATCAGGAAATATTATTTTTAATTTTATTTTTTACTATTTTTCGTATAGTTTTTATTTTAAGAAAATTAAAATTCAGTTTAGTTTTACATGAGGACCAACCCAACTTTGATCCTTTTTTCTTCGATGTATACGAAAATAAAACTCAGTAGTGATCTTCAACAAGACTTTCCTCCCCCACTAGAAAAACTTTAATACAATATTTAAAACGAAGTGAAACTTTAATTCCGATCAAACAACACGCAGAACTCGCAGGAAAGTTGTTTTCATATTTGGTATTTATCACAATAACTTGAAATGGGAAAGAGCTGGAATTCCATCAAGTCCCTTCTTATAAAAGTGATCATTGAAGTCCTGTAATGTTGTTTCCCTGTATACTGGAGGATTATCTTCTGAGAGTAATTGCTTGATGGGGCTGTATATTGTAGTTGATGGACAATGAGCATGAGTGAAAAAGAATGCAACTGATACTCTGGCCTCTCTTTGGTTTACCATCACACGGTGCTCCACACTTTTGAATCTGTCATTGGAAAGAAGCTGCAGTTGTGTTGTAACATAAGATTCATTTAGCCATGTATATTTTGGTTATTAGAGAATATTAAAATCTACAAGTTCTACATTCATCTTTATGTAGTGCAGCAAATTGATAATGATGTTGTATGCTAATGAAGACAAAGAGAACTAGATAAAACTATTTATGTGTAACTTACCTGCAGTAGATCTCCAATGTTTACAACAAGTGCTCCAGGATTTGGGGGCACATCAATCCATTGATTCTTCACCAAAACTTGTAGTCCTCCAATACGGTCTTGAAACAAAACTGTGAGGAAATCAGGATTTGTGTGGCTACTGAGGCCCATAGTCAGTTCAGGCTCAGGGCATGATGGATAATAGTGAGACAACATTAAGTGTCCCAAGCGCTTCTGATAATAATTCAAATAAAAGGCTCCCCAATACTTGACCTTCTCTTGAGAATTCCATTATTACATCCCTGAAAATCAAATTATCACAAATAATTACCATACACTCCATTCCATCTAATGTTATGTCCAAATCATTGTAGTTTACAAACTCTCAAACAATACCCTGTTCCCCCAGGTAATATATGTACACACAAGTAAAAAAACTGAGTTGCTGCAGAGTGCTTACTATGAAAATTGTCAAATTCTAAAAACAAACTTTTCTTTCACACATCTTTTAATAGATTTCAATCTAAACTCAGTTGGTTTTAATTAAAATCTAACATGGTATGAAAATCAGTGACTTATAATACCCAGAAGAATTGAAAAAAGAAAAAATTTCAGAAAGAAATAATTTAAATGTAGCTTATTAATAATTTCACTTGTTACTAATTGAATTTAAATTGAAATCTATTATCTTTTATCTATTCTAAATGACAAAAGCACGTGCAATGTTGAGTGAAAGAAATGTTGACACACAGGCAGAAAATTTCATTTTCCAATGTTGATAGACCAAAACTTACCTACAAACAGGAGGCAATTCTTGAGGATCAAGAGGTTCAGGTGCCATAGTGCAATTCAGAGAGTCCCTCCAATTAGCATACTTAGACTGATACAAATCAAAGTTGGTCCAATACTTCACCTTTTTCTTCACCATCAAGAACCAGGAAGGTGCTTATCACTAATGTGCTTCTATTTCTGATTATGATAATATAATTTTAACAGTATCACTGATTTATTTAAACGGTGTTTTTCATTTATTTTATTTTACTCTCTGGCATTATTATGAAGATATATAAAACAATGCATTATGTTGTTAAATTAAGAGTCGTGTTATTATATTATTAACAAATCATCCGAGTATTGTTACTCTCACACTCACTATATATTGAACACTAACAACACGCAGAGAGACTTCTCTGTCTGACACGCAGGCCAACCATAAACACAAACAAGTTGAAAACTCTCATATGTGTTACTCATAGCTTCTGCCAGAACAGGGAGTTTAGTTATGGCAGAAAACTGCTAGATTAGACCCTTGTTGCTGAAATTAACTTAAAACACTAATCTGCAGAAATTCCTTGTAAAGAAATTTATCTAAATCCATTTTTAGATCTCTCTCTGCACTCATCTCAATCCCAATCTCGATCTATAATCTTCTTCTTCTTCTTCTTTTTTTTCTTCATGAATTCTCCAATCTCGTTTCGTTTCATCAGATTGAATTGCGAATTGGCACTCAATTCAATCTGATGATGGCTTCCCCAAACAACCAAGGAAATTAATGCTGCTACTTCACTTCAAATTAAGTAAATTCAAGACCTCTACCAAGGAAAAAAAGCTTAAGCGCAATTAAATTGACGCTGATATTACCTTGGGAAAATATCGGGCGGGAACAAGGGGCGTGATGTGCTCCAATAATCGATCCAAATTGGACATATCCAATGTGGCACGCGAAGAGATCGAACAATCGGAAGAGGAACCAGGTCTGTTCTCGGAGGAAGTTCGACCTTTGCTGTTCCTGCTTCTCTCTATGTTTTCGCAACGGCGGTGGACTATAGAAGCGGTTCTCACCGAGATGGCGATTGCGGTTGCGGCTTCCGCCAGTAATGGCGGCGCCACCAGTGGCCGACATTGACGCGGTGATTGGCAAGGATGGTGATTGGGAGAGGGAAGGACCAAGTTGGGTTTAGGTTAAAATTTGAAAGTAAGGAAGAGAAGAGAGTGCGAATGTGAACTCCAAAGGGTTTTATTATTTAGGTTAAGTTTTGCTGCAAAATTCTATTAGAAAAAATTACATAACGTAGATAATTTCACAAATAATTAAAATACTTTTCTTACAAATAAATTTTTATAATAAAATCTCTATGTATTTAGGTTAAGTTTTGCTACAAAATTTTATTAAAAAAAAAGATTATATAACATAGATAATTTTACAAGTAATTAAAATATTTTTTTTACAAATAAATTTTAGTAACAAAATCTCAATGTATTTTTTATAAAAAAGAATTACTAAAAGTTTTATAAGTATTTTTTGTTAAAAATATTTTATATTAAATTCACATGTATCTTTTACCAAAAATTTTTGTAAAAAAATATGCAGGTAATAAATAGTGAATTTACCTTTAAAGCATGTGAGAAACCTGATCGAAATATCGAATTTCGGGCTATCTCACAAATTACACGAGCTTAACTTCCACACCTGTAAAGTAAAGAATTATTTTCCTAGCAGTAAGCATTATCTGTTTATATGTCGTGTAGAGACAGAGAATGAGAGAAAGCTCATAGAAGCAACAAGTGAATTTGGAGAGGATCATCATTAGAAAGTGACACATTCAAACCCTGTAAGAAGAACATGGGAAAAGGATTCCGATGGTAGTCCAAGAATAAGGAGTTATTGCTCAAAGTAGACACTATTAGTCCAATCTAACAAAAAATAATCAACTAAAATTAGTAGCTGCAAATATCACAACCAAGTAATCTATTAGCAAAAATATCATACCTGGGCTAAATAATATAAATATTGAAGCACAAGAGATTTTTTTAAAACTGATTCCATGTGCAATGTTGTAAGCCATGAGAAAGGTTGCTGCAAGATGGTCGATATCACCAGCCTAAAGCCAATATGATGCGTTATATATACTCAATATTTACGAAATAGTCAACATATTTTCAAATATATACCTCTCCATAATGTGGATGGAATTTGATTGTTGACATTCCTTTTGATTCACGAAGCTTAGACATACTTGTATTAGGTTAACTTTGTCGTGTCAAAACAAAGCCCAAAATTTCAAATACACGATTATAGAAGTTACAGAAATTTTTTTAAATACATATTGAAGGTACTCTAAATTAACCAGAGAAATGGACAAGGACGTGACTATATTAAGAAACAGAACAGTGCAATTGGTGGAATTAATATTATTTGAGAAATATTTAATAGTCGTATTATTGGATCAGATTGACCTGATTAACTTGAAAATGCAAACCAAACTAATTAAATTGGCTCAAAATAGCTTTGTTAATTATTTTTATTAACCATTCCAATTGATCAATTCAGTTCTTGAATTTAATTTTTCAATCCCAACTAATCCATTTGCTTGATTAACCTGGTTTTCAAAAGTAGTAAAATTATACATGTTAAATTTTAATTCTAGATCTCTCATTTACCTAAACTGTAAAAACTCGTGCAACACTACAATATCAGAAGTTATAATTTTTTGCTGAACCATTATAGTTAATATTGCAGAGGAATGCGTTATAGTTAATATTGCAAAGAAATGTGAGGTAGGATCACTAAAATTATCATACTCATCCCTAAACCTTCGTAATCCTCAAATGCTTTTCAGTGACGGAAATGTCGAAGTGAACCAGAATCACCATGACAACGGCGAAGAGGAAATGAAGTCAAAGCAGAAGGAAACCTTTCTTGACATGCATGATCATGGTTTTGGAGAATTCGTCCCCTAAGACAACAGTGTTGGCAGAGAAGTTGAGTGTGTGAACAAAACAGATAAGTTTTCTGTGAAAGATAACTCACTTCAAAATTTGTTATTCATTTCATGGAGTTATACATTATTATAGCCAAGCAGAGCTAACGGCCAAAACAAAAACTAACCCACTACACATCTGCGTGGGTGTGTAAACTGCTAACAACTAAGTAGCTAAAATTAAGCTACTCTTCCCTAAAAAACTCGGTCAAGCAACTGACCATTTATTCAAAAACAAAATTGCTAACAAACATATACTAACATTCCCTCCCTTAAACTAGATGCTGGAAAACATTTAGTTTATTTCTGATACTTCAATCATACCCAACATGTTCCTGAGATTTAAAAACTGTTCCAATGTTAATGGTTTGGTCATAATATCTGCGACTTGAGACTGTGAGCTGCAATGCTTCAGTTCAATGCTCCCATCTTTAACAAGGTCTCTTAAAAAATGAAACCTTACATCTATATGTTTACTCCTTCCATGGAAAACTGGATTTTTTGACAATTGGATGGCTGAGTTGTTGTCACATAAAACTAACGTATGATTATGAGTTTTAAAACCGAGAGTCTCCATAATTCTCTTGATCCAGAGGCATTGACATGCACAAGAGGCAGCAGCTATATATTCCGCTTCCGTTGTAGATAGTGTTACTACTGGCTGTTTTTAGATGACCACGACACTGCTCCACTCCCTAAGAAAAACACAAAGCCTGAAGTGCTCTTCCTATCATCAATATCTCCAGCAAAATCACTGTCTGTATATGCTACTATATTGGTGCTCTCCCCTTTCTTGTAGTATATACCAAGCTCCGTTGTCCCTTTTAAATACCTTAGTATCCTTTTGGTTGCAAACCAGTGTGTCTCTGTAGGATTAGCCATAAATCCGCTAATTAGGCTCGATCGCATACATCAAATCTGGTCGTGTTGCGGTCAAGTACATTAGGCTCCCAACTACTTGTTTGAATTGTGTGGCATCCACTTTGGTCCTCGCATCATCTCTTGATAGTTTTGTTCCCGGCACAATTGGATTTTTGACTGCGTTCCAATCCTTCATACCAAACCGAGACAAAACATCTTAAGCATATTTCCTTTGACACATAAAGATTCCATGTGTATTCTGCAAGATTTCTATTCCAAGAAAATATCTCATCCGCCCTAGATCCGTCATATCAAACTCTAACATCATAGAAGTTCTAAAATCATCACACATGCTCTCATCATTTCCAGTGTATATTAAATCATCAACATACAAACTCACAATTAGAATTTTACCTCCCTTGGATTTTGTAAACAGTGTGTGTTCACACAAACATTTCTCAAATCCATTGCGAAGAAAATATGTCTCTATTTTGTTGTACCATGCTCTTGGTGCTTGTTTGAGCCCGTACAATGCCTTTCTTAATTTGTAAACCTTTTCTTCACCTATCTTCACGAAACTGATTGGTTGTTGTACATATACTTCTTCCTTGAGTTCTCCATGAAGAAATGCACTTTTCACATCAAGTTGATAAATATTCAGCATATATGGAGAGTAAAATGCGTATAGTGTCCATCTTAGCAACTGGTGCAAACACCTCAGTATAGTCCACTCCATATTGTTGTGCATACCCTTTTGCAACTAGTCTTGCTTTGAACTTATCAATTTCTCCATTTTCTTTGAGTTTGGTTTTGTATATCCATTTGATTCCTATTGGTTTCACTCATGTTGGCAAATCTGTTAGCTCCCAAGTTTCGTTCTTCTCAATGGCTTCCATCTCCTTCTGCATTGCATCTCTCCATGTCTTACTCTTGACAGCTTCTTCATAAGTTACAGAATCATCTTCTGTCACCATCATTGCATTGTCTTCATTATCTGATAGACCATCTCCCCTCTCATAATCAGCCATCCAAATCGGTTCTCTTCTATACCTCCTGGCCCTCCCTTCAACTATAGTTTCACTGGATGGAAGATAAGGCTCATCAGAATTTGTTCCAGTATTTCCTGCACTCGGTAATTTTGCAGATTGCTCTGCAGCTTGTTGTTCCAGGCTTCCTGCATCATTCTCATGTGCTACATTGTCACTCCAGTCCAGATTCTCTTGCTGACTTGTGCCTTCAATTTTCTCCCAGTTCCAACATCTTTGCTGATAATGATCCGGTTTTTAACAGGATCAAATAGTCTGTATGCCTTTGATTCATCACTAACTCCAAGGAGAACGCATTTCTTGCTCTTATCATCCAGCTTCACTCGCAGTTGATCTGGTGTATGGACATGAGCAATGCACCCAAACACCCTAAAATAATCCACAGATGGCTTCACTCCACTCAATGCTTCTTCAGGAGTTTTATCCTGCACTGCTGTTGTGGGACTTCTATTAAGAATATGAACACACCACTTGGTTGCTTCTGGCCAAAAGATTTTTGGAACGTGTCTTCCAATCAACATGGACCGAACCATATTCATGATGGTTCTGTTTTTCCTCTCAGCAACTCCATTTTGCTGAGGAGTGTAAGCTGTCGTTAATTGCCTTCGCATGCCTTGAGTTTTACAGAACTCTTCAAATGCATTGGAATTAAATTCTCCACCCCTGTCTGTCCTTAGACAGATGATACTTCCTCCAGCCTCCTTTTCCACCAGGGATTTGAAACTTTTAAAAAGGAGAAAGTTTCTGCCTTGTCATGTAGAAAGTATACCCAAGTTTTACGTGATAAATCGTCAATAAAACTTAGGAAATATTTCTTATTGCTATTTGATGGAGGTTGGATCGGTCCACACAAATCAGCATGAACGAGTTGTAGTCTGTCTGATGCTCTCCATAGAATCTTCTTTGACATGGCATTTCGATGCTGTTTTCCAGCCAAGCAGTGAGTGCACAAGTCTTGTGGAACTGAAATAGCAAGCAGTCCATTCACCATTTGCTTAGAAACAAGTGTTTTTAAGCCATCATAGCTTAAATGTCCTAGGCGATTATGCCACAGTTGTGAATCCTGCTCCAGTCCAGCCTGGAAGCATGCTGAAGTAGTTGAAGCTCGAGTGGCTGTTAGAACAAGCATCCGACTGCTGCTCATACTAACCTCCATAATTGATCCTCTTTTAGGATGGACAACATTGCACTTGTTGTTTTGAATTGTGATGGTCAAGCCCTTTTCCTGAAGTTGTCCTATACTCAAGAGATTATTCTTGAGTTCGGGAACATAATACACCTGGGATATCACATGCGTGATACCATTTATCATCATTCGAACACTCCCTTTCCCCATAACAGCAATGCGGGTATCATTTCCTAGCCTCACCGTGTGATGAAAATTCTCATCCAAATATGAGAACCAACCTTTGTTACCACTCATATGGTTGCTGCACCCAGAGTCTAAAAACCACTTGTTTTTTTCTTCTTTGGGATCTACGGAAGCCATTAACAAGAGCTCATCCTCTTGTTCCACCTTTTCCTCAACTTCAGCATAATTTGCATTCTTCTCCCACATAGGACACTCATATTGAAAGTGCCCAAGCTTGTGACATTTATAGCATTCAACTTCAGCTTTATTGAATGATTGTCTTCCTCTACCTCTGCCTCGGAAGGGAAAGGATCCTCTACCCCTTCCTCTTCCTCTTCCTCTCCCACTTTTCTCATCTGTCACGGTTTGCAGAACCTGTTCTTCCTCTACAGCCAACAACATCCTCTATTCGTGAACCAGTAAACTACTCTGTAGTTCATCTATGGTCATAGCTTCCATGTTGTTGGATTCTTCAATTGAGCATACTACGTAATTGAACTTTGTTGTCATGGACCGCAAAATCTTTGCAGTTATGACATTTTCTTGCATGTTTTCACCACAAGCCTTCATACTTTTAGCTATCTTCAAGGTGCGAGCAAAATAGGAATTCACTGATTCTCCATCCTTCATTTGTAGCAATTCGAAGTCCTTGCGCAATGCTTGCAGTTGTGCACGTTTAACTCAAGTTGATCCCCTGAAATTTTTGTTTCATTGAGTCCCAAATGTTTTTTGACGTATCATCATTCAGGATAGTATCTAGAATTTCTCTATCGATAGCTTGATAGAGATAATTCTTTATTTTCAGATCCTTCAACTTTTGCTCTTCCATTAATTTGATTTCTTCCTCTGATGCATTGACTTTATTGGAAACGTCAGCAATGCCATGCTCCACCAAGTGCCAAAAATCCTTTGATCGAAGAAAATTTTCCATCAGTTTCGTCCAATGCTCATAGTGGCCATCGAATTTGGGAATTGCCGACTGCACATACTTGCTGGTATCTGCCATGACTGTAGGATAATTCTTAATACTTACTTTTGTACTCTATAGGTGTTTCGCTCTCTCACACCCTAGTGTATACCCCTCACTGCAGATTCTCTCTCACTCTCACCCAATCTCCTAATGAGTTTTTCTTTTGGTTCAGGCCCTGTAAAGAAGCTCTGATACCAAATTGTGAACAAAACAGATAAGTTTTCTGTGAAAGATAACTCACTTCAAAATTTGTTATTCATTTCATGGAGTTATACATTATTATAGCCAAACAAAGCTAACGGCCAAAACAAAAACTAACCCACTACACATCTGCGTGGGTGTGTAAACTGCTAACAACTAAGTAGCTAAAATTAAGCTACTCTTCCCTAAAAAACTCGGTCAAGCAACTGATTATTTATTCAAAAACAAAACTACTAACAAACATATACTAACAGAGTGGAAAGAGAATAGTGACAGCAAGCATCGCGGGAGAGGAGAGAGAAGAGTAGGGCACAGATACCGCCCGGATGAAAAGAAATTGGATGACATCCACGTCGCAGTCGGTGACATGCCAAACAGGGAGGAACTTGGAGGCGAGGTCACGAGGCACCACATGGGAGGGTTGTTGCTGCTTTTTTGTGCTTTGTTGTGTTAAGGGTTTGGGTTAGGTTCAGGAAAATTAAGAAAAAGAAAAGAAGGAAACAGAGGAAGAGGAAGATAGCTATGCTTGAGTATTATAGATTTAATTAAATATGTGCTAATTAATTATAAAAATATTAAAATTATTAATTTTTTATAATTATTAATATTTTTAAATATTTATTTTACATAACTGAAATTATTTTAATTTTAGGTAGTTGATTTTATCATATTTCTATATTTTTATTTATTATTTTTAAATATTAAAACATAAAATAGATAAATTAAAAAATAAATAATATTTTAATAATATATATTCATTATTTAGAGATAATTTTTAGTTTATATATTTTATTATTAAATTAATTTTTATATAACATGATCACTAAACTAATTTATAGTAATTTATAATTTATAATTTATAATTGAAACTAAAAAATTAATTTATAATTTATAAAATTTAGTTACTAAAAAATTAGTATCTAAAATTAAATAATAATAACTAAAAATTTTAGTTTTTATTAATATGATAATTATAAAAAAATTGATTTCTAATTTTTTGACTAAAAATTAATTTTTAAAATATATTAATAGTAACTAAAAAAACTATTTTTAATTATATCTTAATTAGAAACTAAAAATTTGTTTCTAAATAAAAAAATATTTTAAAAAAATAATAGTAATAAAAATATAGTTTCTAATTATATTGTAAATTTTTATTAATAATTAAAATTTATATACTAACATTTATAAAATAATTTTTAATTTAATTAATACAGTGATTAATTATTTTTTATTTTTAAATTAATTTATATTTAATTAATTTATTTTTAATTAATTTATTGTAACGGGTGCATCTCCACTCCATTTCTGAGGGCAGCGCTGGGGACAGGCAGCAACATTTGTGCAGCGGAGGTAGCGCATGAAATGGCGTGGAAGTAGTTGCACTCGATTCTACTGGTGTGGCGCGACCCATACTCCACAACATGCATCCAAGTGGTGCGACACCACTATGACAATGATGAGTTCAGGGAGGTGCTTAGGATTTTGGATTTGGGAATTCTCATAGGAGCGACGCTTCTCTGCGAGGATTTGGACTCCGCCATCGTGAAAGTGCCAGACCAAATCCAAGGGAGTATTAGGGACTTGGAGCACTGGCTCGTTGATTCGGAGTTTGATGTGGCTGAGGTGAGTCTGTTCCTCTTCGTTTTCTTTTATCATAATTTTTTAATCGATCGTGAATTCTCAGTAAGTTGCTACAATAACCACGTTAAACATGTATTATGGTTCTATAGAAATCAGCTCCTTACATTGAGTTTTTGGTTGCAGCTTTTGTTTTAATTTTGGTTTCAACCTTTCTTTGTGCTTTCACTTTTAGCTTCAGCCATATACGTCTCTATCAAGCTCTTGCGGGCAGATGTGTGTTGGGTATGTTGAATTGTTAGAGCATTTAACTTATTTTCTGTGAAATGCTTTCTTGATGCCTGCTAGATCAATTTTAAAAATTTATCTTTTAGGATATATGACAATCATCCAATTGATTTCCGGAATGTTTACAAACATCTTTATGTTAAGTTTTGTGTTTACTGTTTTTCGTGACAGAGTATGAGACTTTTTTAACAATAACCTATGTACTACAATGGATGGTGTTACACAAAAGCATTAAGGTAAAGTAAAAAGAAAAAGTATTACTGTAATTATTAATTTGCTGGACTTATGTGTATAGAAATAAATTCAATGGTGCAGAAGTAGAAGGAGTTTTTATTCTTTTTCCAACAAAACTATACTGCTTGTTGGTGTAGTATGAGTTTTTGTGTGTATGTAAAGTGTTATAAATATAGTTTTTTTTAAAACATACTAGTGATACTAAAAAAGCATGAAACTCACGTTTTATTTCTTAGAGTATTAAATAATGTGTAATTTCATTTCATGTTTCAGCAGCTTTATACTTAAATATATATGGCTTTTATGTCTTAGATTTTTTTTTTCAGCATAAAAGATCTCAGCAACATTTTTTGAAATTGTGGAAAGAATTAATTATGTTTATCATAAGTACATAATCCCTTTGAAGTTTAGGATTTAGAAGTTAAATCATGAGTTGGTTGGGTGTGCTAAATCAACTAACATTCATCCAAATTAATTTTATTTTTGTAGAATGGTGAGTTTATAAAAAATATCTTCTTGGCTTTTCAAAAAGTGAGTCAGAAGGCCTTTTTTTGCCTATGTCTTTAATTTTTTGTCTTAAATATAACTAAGCTATACTAATTAAGGTGAAGAAGCGTGCTTAAGCCTTTAATTCTGTCTTAATTGATTTTTGTTTGTGAATTATCTTGATCTTTTTACTATGTGTTAATTTATGCTTCTATTTGTTTTTAGAACAAAATATAATTATACTCCTTTCATTTAAACAATGTTATATTTACACTTTCTTTTTTAAACCTAACAAAGTTATTCTTGAAATTTTTAATATAGTGATACTCACCTCTACTCCATTAGATCATCTTTCCTTAGGCTAGATATTTTATCTTGTCTAATTAATGTCGGTTAATTTTATTTATGGATTATCTTCTAGTCTTATTTTAATTGTACTTACATATGCTTACATTTACTTAATTTATTGTAATTTAAATATATGCGTTGATATTTTTGTTTTTAATATTTTGTAATATTTAAATTATCTCGTTTATATTTTGTTAAATTTTTTAATTAACTTATACTTAGAATAAACTTTATATTGTTGTTATGTTACGCTAGTTTTGATAATTTAATTAGTTGTGAAAAAAGTTGTTGGTGGTGATTAACCAAAAAAAGACTTTTCACACACTTCATTTTTAAAAATCCAAAAAGTTTTTTTTAATGTAAACTTATTGATTTTAACTTTTATAGAAACTATGTGAGGAGGATAAGTTGATTTTCACTCATATGTAAAAATTTAGCGCGTGTGTATATTTGTCAAGAGATATAAAAACTTGAGTCTATATATAATAGTTTCTGTATAGTTGGTTGTAATGAATGTGTCATTTATGGGTAATAAATGGAGTCCATTCAAGCTTTTATTTGATACCTTTATGTATTGACTTAAAGGACAATACAAAGAGAATATTATGTATGAATTGTTGTATAATGGAATACTTCTACTTGCAAGTTGTTGTGACTTTATTATCTTTCTGTTGACACTGTGTCACCAAAATATAAGTAACACCGATATGCCTTGAGCTTCTATCATGTTAGTGGATCATTAAGCATATGATACAAGTAATAATTAACACTAAGAAATGTCTTTTCTTTTTGTTCTTTAGAGTGGAAGAAGTTTTTTTAATATAAGAACTAGATTAGTTATTCCTATAATGGCTTTTTTAATAGTAGTAATTCATGTAGTAGTAACTAAAACTTTGTTATAGCTTCGTTGCAGGGGACGATCCAAGTTTTCCTTTTTTCTTTATGTTGTATCACACACATAAATCCAAGGTAATACATCAAATATTCATGTAATACTTTGCTATTCGATGAACACAAAATTAATTAAGCATGTGTTTGTTTAAATTTGATGGATGATCTAAAAGTGTTGATTATATTTATAGGGAGGTTATATTAGAAGACTATTCTTTATAGTATGGAAGAGGCAAAATCAAGATATATGTAAGAGTTGTACAACCAGCACGAGAACAAGCCTTAGTCATAGATGATGTTAACATTAGAATATATATATATAAATATCTAATAGAATATCTATAACCAAATTGAATGTTATATTTTATTTTTTTTATAATTTTATTGGATAATACTTTTTAATTATCAATTAATTGATTTATTTGGAAATTATACTGTGAATGGTACTATTATAAATGGAGGAAAATCAGTAAAACAAAAAGATAAAATGTTTGTCTTAGTATAATGGTTGAAGTATTAATTGTCATAGTCAAACAAATTTTTTATATTAATTATAAAAATATCTTTTACAGATAGAGATATCTGAAAATTAATTTTCACATGTAATAAAGATACTAAATATGATAGTTATTATCAAATCTATTATAGTAAGTAAGACTTTTTGTGATGGTTTTCACTAGAGCAGTCATAAAAAATGTTGTAAAAAATAAACTTTTTCACTATTTTTGTATATTCTAGGACAACTTTTATTCAACCATCATAGTAAGTTTGACTTACTATGATAGGTTTTTAACTAATATAAAAAGTTTGCATATACTATTTTACCTGCATCTATTACGAACTTAAAATTGTCATAGAAAATTTTGTAGAATCATTGTAGAAAGTTTCATCTGCATTAGTGGTGGTGAGAAGTTGAGTGATACGATCCTTATTTAGGAAATGTTTGTGATCATTTCCAGTAGTGTAATCATCCCTCAAAGTGAAGGTAACGAACAACGATAACTCAGAGTAAAATGCAGAAAGAACATAAATGGAAGGACGTCACAATCCAGTAGATTGATAAGTCAAGGAAGATTTACCACAAAGATGTCATCTTTGATAAGAATCAAGTTCTTCAATAAGAACCAAAATAATCATCTCTTATGAAATATAATTTCAATATTGACATACTCAAAAGTGTTTACATTGTTTACTCAAAGTTGCTTTCTTGCTCGCTCAAGGTTGATCTTAGTTTTTGGAAGTGGTGATTGTCTTATGCTTAAACTTTCATATCCAACACATATCAGGTGTTTTCTTTCTTGGTTACTAGCTTATGTAATTCATCCCTTGGATCAGTTCTAAATGGAGGTGTTTGTTCATCTCTTGTGTGTCAAAAGAGGTGAGATCATCCTTAGTGTGTCTAAGGAGGTGTTTCTATTTATCTTTATTTGTTTCTTACATGTTTTCATTGAATTGGTGTTTGTAATTGCATTTAAAGATGGTGGGGAAAATCATCACATGTTTGTGGTGATCAGACACTGGATGTAGGATTGGCTAAATCCGAACCAGTATAAATTCTCTGTGTTCTTTCTCTCTTTTCCTCTCTCTTTATTTTACTGCATTCGGATCATATTTACAAATTGATATTTCAATCTCTTTTATCATAGCTTAAGGAAAATTTGAATCTTGGTTTTTATCTTAAAATTGAAATTAAAATTAAATTTGAAAAATTTTTTTAAGCCAGAAAAAGTTTTTGAAAACCCAATTCACCCCCTTCTTGGATTTTGCATTGTCATTATTTCTAATAGCTCTTACATCATATTGAACCTATTTGTTTTCTTCTGTTGTTCAGGTAGAGAACTCCTTTGGTTCTTGACCAATTATAGGAATAAAATGACCATTTGCAACAACATCCCAAACTCCTCTATCAACAGACTCAAGAATTATTTGCATCCTAACTTTCCAAAAAAGATAATTTTCTCTAGCAAAAAGAGAAGGTTTATTAATAGAAGAACCTTCAGCAAATGTTTGGTTTTGACATGCCATTTATGATCTGGTTTGAAATAACAATGAAAGAACCAACTCTAATACCAACTATTAGAATAAAAGGATAGGTAAAACAAACCAAGTGGGGTGAATTGGTTCTTAATAAAAATTAAGCCTTTTTTGAATTTAATCTTGTTAAAACAGAGTTTAACAAAAACTCCAATCTAAATTTAAGTTATGCTTTATAAAAATCAGAGTACGAAATATATAAGAGCAAAATATAAGCTAAATGTAAAGAGAGTAGGGATAGAGAAAATTACAAAGAGTATTTTATACTAGTTCGGATCAAAGCAGATCCTACGTCCAATGATTATATCACCTCAAATAAGAGTGATTTTTACTAATTATCTTCATAATAAAGTTTACAAACTTATAATGCAGCAAAATGAGAAAGATAGCAAGAAGATTTATAAAGATGCCTTATTTGCACAGAACAAACGATGACACAACACCTCTCTTGAAGACACAAGATATGAACAAGCATCTTCCTTGAACACAACAAGGAATGAAGACACTTCATTTTGAATAACCAAAAAGGATGAACACCTCCTTTGAATAACCACAAAGGATGAACAACACCTCTTTTTGAAAATCTCAAAAGATGAACACCTCCTTTGAATAACCTCAAAGGATGAAGCAAGTTTGAACACTAGAACCAGAACAACTTTCACTTTGATCTCTCTAAGTTATTTTTGAAAGCTCAGACCCCTTATATATTTTTAGACAAAGAGGGGCGCAATGTTCTATAGAATATGAAAAAGTTTTTCTAAACACATTTAGAATAATCGATTATTAGAATAATCGATTATTGCTTGGGATAATCGATTTATTTCAGAGAGTAATTGAAAAGTAAAAGTTTGCTGATGATAATAGATTATTTCGTAAGATAATCTATTATTTTAAGTATGATAATTGATTATTCCAGGAAATAATATATTATTTGGACGTTAGTTATTTTTTACGAAAAATGAAAGACTTTTTCAAAGTTTAAAGGAGAGTTGTGTGCATGTTATGATCTTTAACATGATTCCTAACTATTACAAGCCAACATATACATAAAATACAAGTTTAAAGCTTCTACAAGACTTTAAGACTCCAAGATTTCAATCATGAAAGTCCATCTTGTTCTTTTAGAGTCATGATCATTAAAACAATTATCCTTTAGATATTTCTAAAGATCCTTCTTTATCTTTAGATTAACACCTTTGACAGGTTCGACCGTATATATTGATAAGGCAAAATTAACTAATCGAAGCTTTGTAACAGAGTCGATCGCTAAAAGGTTGGGGGCCTGTTTAACCTTTGACAGGTCTGGCCATATATATCGACAAGGCAAAATCAAGCATATCATGCCTCTGTCTCAGAGATGATCGCCAAAAAGCCGGAGGCCTATGCAACCTTTGACAGGTCCGACCATAGATATCGACAAGGAAAAATCAAGCCAATCGTTGTTCTAATTCAAAACCGATTGTCAAAAAGTCGGAGGCTCGTGCAACCTTTGATGGGTGCGACCATATATATCAACAATGCAAATCAAGTGAATCGTTGGTAAACTAACAAAAAAAATGATCGTGAATCAGGTTCAAGGTAGGTTGGCACATTCAAACAAGGTATTTAGCAAAATATTTTGACATTTCAACACATGTGAAGTTAACAAGTTAAAACTAATAGGATTTTATCCATCGTCTACGATAGTCTTATCACTCGCATGCTCGCTCAAAGACTAAGGGCTAATGAATCATTATTTATCTACGTTTTCTTACCTTTTTGTATTTATCTTAATTATTGTTTTGTGTCTAATTATCCATTATTGGTACGTTTTTATTATTTGGACTTTATTGGGCCAGTAATTCAGATTTTTATTAATTCAAAATTATTTATCTAATTTTCGTTTGCTTTTATTTTTTAGAATAATCTTGGGACGATTTTGGGCATGGAAAATATCCTAAACTTGAAGAAATTACTGTCACGTCAGCCTCCACTTAGGATTTTAATTTTGTTTTCTTTTATTTTTATAATTTGGGTCAGACAATATTGTTTTACGAGGCCCAAGTGTTTTGGGGAGAGGGGCTGACCTAGGGTTACAAAACCCTAAGGAGAGGAGGCAAAATTCATTCACACATAGCTGCTCACGTTTCCGTCTTTCGTCTTTCGTCTTTCGCCTTTTGTTGTTTTCTTTTATTTTTATAATTTGGGTCAGACAGTATTTTTTTATGTGGCCCAAGTGTTTTGGAGAGAGGGGTGACCTAGGGTTACAAAACCCTAAGGAGAGGAGGCAAAATTCATTCACGCATAGCTGCTCACGTTTTCGTCTTTCGTCTTCTGTCTTTCGCCTTTTGTTTTCTGTCTTTCGATTTTTGTCTTTATTTTTCTCTCCATTGATTTTCGTTTTGAATCTCCATAAAGGACTAATTTTTAGAGTTTAATTTCCTGAGTAGATTGTTATGAACTTTGAGATTTAATTCACGTTTTCCTTTTGTTCTTCTTAATTCTTCATCTTCTAATATTTGTGCTTATATTTTCATTCATGCTTAATGAATATTGTTTTCCTAGTTTGCTTAATTATGTGAATGGTTAAGGATTAGATGATGTATACGTTTGCTTAATTCATGTAAGGAAATCTTGGGTTAATCTTCGCTTAGTTGATTGGTTTGGATTGGAATGAGGATTAAGATGAACAAAGTGCGTTTTTTGTGTAACCAATGACAAGGGAAATTGCAATTGAATAAGAGAATCAATTCATTTTTCATAATTGTTTACATTTTGCAAAATTATTCTGTGATTTAATTTGATTAAACCAATATGCTCAAATACATTTTAACTTTGCCCCTTGTCTGCCCCATTTACACATTGATCCTTTTCCTTAACCACGATTCTTGGGAGACGATCTAGAGATCACTTCCTAGTATTACATTTTAATTGTTTATTTGACCGGATACAACTTTGATCAGGAGTTTTGTAGTGGTAGGGAAATATTCAATCTATCATACTAGTCTCTTCGCTCTCATCCTCGCTAAAAAACTTAAGGGTTGCGTAGTAGTAGGGAAATATCTAACCTATCCTACTAGTCTTTTTCGCTCTCATCCTCACTCAAAAAATTAAGGGTTGCATAGTAGTAGGGAAATATCCAACTTATCCTAGTAGTCTCTTCACTCTCATCCTCCCTCAAAGGTTAAAAGTTGTGTTGTGGTAGAAAAATATTTGACTCATTTAACATGACTTCAACACTCAATTAACAATATTAATTATAAAATCTTACAGTTAGAGAATGTTATAATAATTAGATATTCAACCCATATAATTATAAAAAGAGCCAATAATAAATAAATATAGTAAAAAATAAAATAAGAATTAAATATATAAATTTATATCTTTATAATTTAACTAAATCTTAATAAAAATATATGATAATACAATAAACACATAAATAAATAAAAAAAGAAAAAAAAGAAAGAAAAGAACATGTTACAAAAAGAACTATTAGAATTCGAAAACAGATGAGAAATTCTAGTACACTAGCATGGTCATTTTAATGATTTCTCTATCAGGAAGTAGACTTCATGAGTCAATGTTACTAAATCTAGCCACAACTAAAAGCACGACAAGGGAATAAACAATAGATACTAAAAGGGTACAAATTAATCATGCATAGGAAAATAGCAAAATCTGCAATGTTACTTAACAAACGATTGGCCTCTTTATTAGTCGTTCGAAATTGGTAGAGGCTGGAGCAGAACAAACAACGACATTTTCCAAGCACTCGTGTGCGATTTTTCTCTCGAAGATCATCATTGTTGTTTGCGAAATGGAGCGTGTAGGGTGCATGAATGCGGGGTGTTTCTATGAGATTTGAGAAAAGCTAGTAAGTTATTGATATACCTATCTTGTCTTTCGGGATTCACAAACAAGTCCTTCATCTCTCTCATCTTTTCCCTGTACACCCTTCCCTCTTCCTCAGCCAGAACATGCCTGACTGAGTCAGCAATCGCGTCACTCGTGAACGATCCATCTCGCTCATCTCTAGGCACACAATACCCCATTTTCTTCTCCTCCAACATCCTCGCATTTAACCCCTGATCTGCCAAGAACGTTAACAGAACCAAGGGTTTCTCAGTCTGAACAGCCTCCACCGCAGAGCTACAACCGGAGTGAGACAAGAACCCTCCAACAGCCACGTGTCCCAATATCCTCAACTGCGGCGCCCAACTGGTCCACACAATTCCACGCCCCTTCGTTCGCTCTTTGAACCCTTCCGGTAACCGTAGCACATCAGGATCCCACGGCCCACGTTGAACTCTCAGTACCCAAAAGAACGGAAGCTCTGATTTTTCTAAACCCAGAGCTATCTTTCTCACTTCATCTTCACTCGGTTTCGCTTCGCTTCCAAACGCCACGTACACCACGCTCCCATCTTCCTGCTTGTCCAACCAATCTTTCATCCACCGCCAGTCGTCGCCGTCCATGCTGCCCTCCAACCCCGTGTTGACGAGCAGTCCGGCAGGAAGAACCGGTTTCTGGTAAATGTTCTCTAGCACTGGAAACCACTCCGGCTCGAACTCGGTGCACCCCCGAATCACCACGATATCACAGTTATGTTGGAATTTTTGGGTCATATAAATATATATTACATAATTAATTAAATGTGTTAGGGTAATTATTTTATTAATCAAAATATTGAGAATTAGGTATAGAATGGATTCTTTGATATATTTTACATAGGGTTGTGCGTTTATTTATAAGGGAGATACAAGAGATAGAATGAGTCCGTTATACTAGAATAACAAACCCTAGATATTCTAACACTCCCCCTCAAGCTGGAGCATATAAATTGTATGAACCAAGCTTGTTACAAATATAATCAATTCTAGGTTCCCATAATGACTTGGTAAAAACATCTGCTAATTGATCATTAGAATTAACAAACTTAGTCTTAATATCTCTAGATACTATTTTCTCTCTGATGAAATGACAATCAATCTCTATGTGTTTGGTCCTTTCATGAAAGACAGGATTCGAACTGATGTGAAGGGCAGCTTGATTGTCACATATGAGTGTCATTTGAGTAACTTCTCCAAATTGTAACTCCTTGAGTAGCTGTTTAAGCCAAATAAGCTCACATATAGCGGATGCCATAGATCTGTATTCTGCTTCTACACTTGATCTTGCCACAACACTTTGTTTCTTACTCTTCCAGGAGATTAAATTATCACCAATGAAAACACAATATCCAGAGGTGGATCTCCTATCAGCAGGAGATCTTGCCCAATCCGCATTTGAGTAGGCAACAACTTTGGTATGATTACTGTGTCCATACAACAGACCTTTTCCAGGGGAGCCTTTAATGTATTTCAGTATACGAATGACAGCATCCCAATGATCTATGCAAGGAGAGTTGAGAAATTGACTTATCACACTGACAGCAAAAGAAATGTCTGGACAAGTGACTGTAAGGTAGTTCAATTTCCCAACTAATCTTCTATACTTTTCAGGATCTGAGAAGGGCTCCCCCTGATTAGGTAGAAGCTTGACATTAGGATCCATCGGTGTGTCAGTAGATTTTGAGTTCATCAACCAAGTTTCTCCAAAATATCTAATGCATACTTTCTTTGAGAGATTACTATCCCATTAGTAGATTGTGCTACTTCAATCCCCAAGAAATATCTGAGTCTGCCAAGATCTTTAGTCTGAAAGTGTTGGCAGAGATGTTGTTTAATTTTTGAGATGCCGTGGTGATCACTTCCTGTAACTACAATATCATCAACATACACAACTAGATAGATACATCCAGCACTTGAGTGGCGGTAGAAGACTGAGTGATCTGCTTCACTGCGACACTACTACAGAAAGAGGAATTAACGTCGGCTCTTTACGTCGGTTAAACCAAAAACGACGTAGAATGTATGTTACGGGAGATTTAACGTCGGTTCTGGGAAGAACCGACGTAGAATGTGTTTAAACAACACATTCCACGTCGGTTCTTCCCAGAACCGACGTAGAATCT
The DNA here is from genome assembly GCA_030347555.1 of Lablab purpureus. Classification (NCBI taxonomy): domain Eukaryota; kingdom Viridiplantae; phylum Streptophyta; class Magnoliopsida; order Fabales; family Fabaceae; genus Lablab; species Lablab purpureus. The sequence continues at coordinate 37,688,676 of CM059256.1, forward strand.
CTTTTTTATATTCGCGTTCCCCCCTTTCTTTCTCACTTTTCGTTCTTCGCGTCTTCGTCTTCTTCGTCTTTTCGCACAGTCCAGCCGCCGCCGCTGCCGTTCCGTTCCATTCCATCTGCAGTTGCCGTGGACCTTGCCGCCGGTGCCGTCGCCGACCATCGGTGCCGCCGCATCCGCTCGCAGCTGCGCGACGTTGAAGGGCTGCTGCGAATCAGCTGCCGCCTCCGCGCTGTGCCGCCTCCGCTACGCTGCCGCCTCCGCGACGGTAGCCGCCTCCTCGCTGCTGCCGCCTCCGCGCCGCTGCCGTGCCGGTGCCGCTCGCGTTCCGCGCCGTAGTCCGCCATCGCCGCCACCGCCGCCACCGCCTCCGTGCCGCCGCTAGGTTAGTGTGTTTTTATTTTTTATTTTTTATTGTTTTTTGTTTTGTAGATATTGTTTGTATGATTAGGTTATTGAAATGTCCGTACATGATTGTTCTGATGATCTGGCTGTGCCCGTGGGGCTTTATTTGATGTTGTTTATGTATTTGATGTTGTGTAAAAATTTGGGTTTAGTCAAATTACAGAGAAAACTCTGTCGAAATTTCGTTAGAATGAGTTTGTCTCTAGTAAACTGTACTAAATAATGTTATAGTGTTTGTATGATTAGGTTATTAAATGCCTGTAGATGATTGTTCTGATGATCTGACTGTGTGGAGCTTTATTTGATGTTGTTTATGTATTTGATTTTGTATGAAATTTCGTTAGAATGAGTTTGTCTCTCTTATAGAGCAAACTGTACTAAATGATAATTTTGATTATAGTAATCAATGATACTAAATTCATTGATGACCGATACGTTTTTTATTAACTCTTAATTGTAGTCTAAAATCTGAAAATGAATCGAAGTTGGATGAATGCAAGTCGTATATCAGAAGAGTATGAGAATGGAGTTGAACAATTTTTGAGTTTTGCTGAACGAAATGGTCTAAAGATGAATGGAAAATTTTATTGTCCCTGTGTTAAGTGTGTTAATGGAAGAGTTCAAACCGTAGATAAAATACGAGAACATCTAATCTGTGAGGGTATCATGAAAAATTATACTACATGGATATGGCACGGTGAACTTATTGATATTCTCGTAGTATCACAAACCGTGGAGGAGGAGGATGTGTGTATGGAAGATCGAATAGAGGATATGCTTCGTGATGTGGGTCGGAAAGCTTTCTTCAAGCACATGCACTGTATATGATAAATTGAAGAGCGATTCGTAGACGGCTTTGTATCCTGGGTGTACAACTTTCACACGATTGTCTTCCGTATTAAGATTGGTGAATTTGAAGGCAAAGTTTGGTTGGAGTGATAAAAGTTTCAATGAATTGTTAGAACTTTTGAAAGAGATGCTTCCGGATGAAAACACATTGCCTAACCGTATGTATGAAGCAAAGAAGATACTTTGTCCGTTGGGTTTAGAATATAAAAGATACACGCTTGTCCTAATGACTGTATTTTATACGGAAAAGAGTTTGAATGTCTTCACAAGTGTCCAAAATGTGGTGTATCACGTTACAAAGTCAAGGATGGTGATGGTGATGGTGAAGATAGTCATAAAAGGGTTCTCCTGCAAAGGTTATATGGTATCTTCCAATAATTCCAAGGTTTAAGCGATTGTTTGCTAATGAAGAAGATTCAAAAATCTCACATGGCATTCGAGTTGCAAAGAAACGAGATGGACAACTTCGACATCCGGCTGATTCTCCACAGTGGAAGAAAATTGACCGTCTATTTCCAAGTTTTGGTAGTGATGCAAGAAACCTTAGACTTGGACTAGCTACGGATGGAATGAATCCTTTTGGTAACTTAAGCACTAACCACGGTTCATGGCCGCTTTATTGGTGATCTACAATCTTCCACATTGGTTGTGCATGAAGCGGAAATATGTTATGCTATCTATGATGATTGCGAGGTCCAAGACAGCCAGGAAATGACATAGATGTTTATTTAAGTCCTTTGATAGATGACTTAAGATTGTTGTGGGAGGAAGGAGTAGAGGTGTTTGATGCAAATCGACAGGAGAATTTCAAGTTACATGCAATGATATTTTGTACCATAAATGACTTTCCAGAGATATGGTAACTTGAGTGGATACTGAGTGTCAAGGGTCATCATGCGTGTCCTATTTGTCAAGAAGATACAAGTTATCTCGCAATTGAAACATGGGAAGAAGACAATTTATAATAAACACAGAAAATTCCTTCCAGTTAACCACCCATACCGAAGATTGAAGAAAGCTTTTAACGGTTGCCAGGAGGATGAAATTGCTAAGTCACCGATTAACGGTGAGGAAGTTTATGATCGGGTGAAAAACATACATGTTGAATTTGGAAAGACCCAAAAGAAATCTACTGACGAAGCAAGTGGAAGAAGAGATCAATTTTTTTGAACTTCCATATTGGTGTCATCTAGATGTACGTCATTGTATTGATGTGATGCATGTTGAGAAGAATGTGTGTGATAGTCTAATTGGCACACTTTTGAACATCAAAGGTAAGACAAAGGATGGAGTGAATACTCGTCAAGATCTTTGTGAATTGGGAATACGTCCGGAATTGCATCCAAGATCCGAAGGCAAGAGAACATATCTTCCACCAGAGCATGTCACACTTTATCCAAAAGAGAAGACTAGTCTTTGTCGGTGCCTTCGAGTATTAAAGTTCCACAAGGATACTCTTCAAATATTAAGAGTCTTGTGTCAATGAAAGATCTTAAACTAGTTGGGTTAAAGTCACATGACTGTCACGTTTTGATGCAACAACTCTTACCTGTAGCTATACGTGGCATACTCCCGAAGAATGTGAGAAATGCAATTATGCGTCTATGTTTTTCTTCAACTCTATATGCGCGAAGGTAATTGATGAAAAATCATTAGATCAATTGGAAAATGAGGCAGCAATTATACTATGTCAATTGGAGATGTATTTTCCTCCATCATTTTTGATATTATGGTTCACTTAATTGTTCATCTTGTAAGAGAGATACTGAGTTATGTGGCCCGCTTTTTGCGGTGGATGTACCCAATTGAGCGATACATGAAGATCTTCAAAGGGTATACTAAGAATCCATACTGGACCGAAGGTTCTATAGTTGAAAGGTATATTGCGGAAGAAGCTACGGAGTTTTGTTCGGAATACTTGGCAAAAGCACAAGCCGTGGGTGTTCCTACAAGTCGACATGATGATAGGATAAATGGAAAGGGTACTCGTGGTATAAAAGTTCAAGCAAAGGATATTACTGAGTTGAGTCGAGGCACACTTGTATATTTTGAATAATACGGATGAAGTTCTTCCTTACATATCCGCTCATCAATCAATGTTGAGGACCCAAAACCCCAAAATGGGTGAACGGTTGTTAGTGAAGGAGCATAACAACAACTTTGTCAGTTGGTTTAAAAGCCAAATATTTTCAGATCAGCATGCATCTGATACATTGAAATGGCTAGCTCATGGACCAAAACATAACGTCATCACTTGGATCTGGTACGACATTAATAGATATTCCTTCTACACAAAGTCACAAGATGACAATAGCACAGTTCAAAATAATGGAGTATCTATTGAGGCCACATCCATGCACTTTTCTAGTTCAAAGGATAAAAACCCCATCATGGCATCCATAAGTTACTTTGGAGTGATTGAGGAAATTTGGGAGGTTGACTACGATGAAATTTAGAGTTCCTCTATTTAAATGTGTTTGGGTCGATAGCAATACCGGTGTTCAATTTGACGAAATGGGTTTTACTATGGTAGACCTTAAGAAGCTAGGTCATAAGGAAGAACCATTCATCATGGCATATCAAGCAAAACAAGTTTTTACGTGACCGACCCATGTAATGATAGGTGGTCCAGTGCTCCTTCAAGGCAAAGGGATTGATGTCAACCATGAAAATGAAGATGAGTCGGATGATTTCATTGTCATTCCCAATTCACCACGATTGCCTAGTAGTATTGAAGATGTACAAGAGGATGTGGTCCATGCAACTCGTAATGATCATGATGAAGGGATATGGGAAAATTTAGTTGTCTAAGTATGTTTCTACTTAAAATTCTTTATGTATTTGTTTTATGTTTGTGTATTTAAGATTTATAAATTATATTGTTTTATATTTTCTTTACAGACACATGGCATCTCCTTCACCATCACCTCCTCCCTCACCTCCTCCCTCACCTCCGTCATCTCCTCCACCACCTCATCCACCAAAGAAGACCAGGCAAGCTACACGATTACTGAGCATGACAGCCAGACACATGACAGGAGAGAAGCTCAGTGTGTCTGTTGATCCACGCACTGGGAAGGTGTCTGGTCCGCATCATACCCAGTTCAGCAGCTACTTGGGTACCGTTGCACGAGAGAAGGTAATTCTAAGTTTATATTTGAAGTTTTTTACATATTTACATATAATTCTTCTTTTCATCTAACTAATGATTATGTTTTAGATATCTATTTTGTATCCAGACTCGGGATAATGTTGACTGACACGGTGAAGAATCTGATTTGGCAGGACATTCTGGTAAGTTTAAATTTATTCAATTGTCTTTTCTTGAATATTGATTTTTAATTTTGATGTTAATTATGTTTTATTTTTGCGAAGTATTTTGATATTGAAAACTCCAAGGCGGTTAAGAAGAAGATTATGTCCACCATTGCAAAAATGTGGAGGCAGCTTCAAGTCCACATTAACTACGAAATGGGTTTATCGTTGAGGATGTCGTTAGCAAGGGACTTACTCCTTGCCAACGATATGGCATATCCGAGGAGGAGTGGAGGAAATTTGTAGAGATTAGGACTGGCCCAGAGTGGGAGGTATAAATGAATTTAAATTTATTAAGTTATTGTATTATATTCTAATATCAATTATTTTGCAGGGGAAAAGATTAAAGGCGAAGGAGATTCAGAAGAAGAATTTGACCCCCCATCGTCTGTCTCGTGGGGGGTATGATCTCTTGTCCGAGAGAATGATGTACGAGAAGGTCGCACTCGAGAGAAAAGAAGCAGCCAGCTTCGGTATAAGCCAGGATGATCTCCCCACCATCTCCTCCTAAACGTCATCAAACTTGGAAGAGAGCTCGTTAAAAGCCTTCCGGTGGGATGACATCTGAGGAGGCCCAATATATAGCAGATAGGATTGTAAGTTACTATTCTTTTTAACCCTAATATGATTAATTTGTTACACTTGTATATTTATATATATATATAATGTGTTAAATTTATTGTAGAATTCCTTGGAGGAGCAGTGTACACAGGGAACTTTCGTTCCATGTGGTCGTCAGGATATACTGACCACTGCTATTGGTAAAGATGAACACCCCGGCCGTGTTCGGGGTGTGGGGACCGGTGTGGGTATTCGACATTATTTTGGGGCACCAAGTGAAGAATACCCAAAGCTCAACAATTAATGAAGAAGAGTTGGAGAAGAAACTCACAGCAAGGCGACACCGGTCATCGCAGACACGAGGTTCGGGAGCAGCTACTTAGCATGTTTCCGGACTTGGCGGTTAGGATGGCATCTTCCCACCAACACGCTCAGCCATCTCCTCCATCTGTTGGCACAATGGGAAGTACTTCCAGTAATCCTGCTCCTATTCTAGCTTCTCTGTTGCTGCTGCTGCACCTGCACCGATAGGTAAAATCGTTATTTATTTTTCATATATGTCTTCATTAAAAATGTTAATTGAAATATATCATGCATCCACAAGTCCATCTTTTGGGATGAAACGATGCGCCTTATTGGTGGAGGATGGGTTGCTTGAACCAAGATTGGTGGCCCTTGGTTCGGTTCAGAAGGGGCTTCTACCATCCACGAGTGTGCCTTTGCCACCTGGTTATTTGAGAGTGGTGGTAGAAGAGATTCGAGATGCTCGATGCTCGAGTCCCTGTGCCTACCGATGAGGTACAGGTGGTGGGACAGGCCCTTCACACATTCATTGCTTGGCCCCAACATTTACTTGAGACAAGTTTCTAAAAAGGTATGTAATTTTTATGTTAATGACTTATGAAAATGTTATTTCTGTATTAAGTAGTATTGTTTTAAACATGTAGGATGTTCGGAAGCCTACAAGTCGTGCTGCTTCGAACATACTAAAGGAAAACAAGCAGCTCTCCCAAAAATCCAATTGTTGAGTTGATCCATGCCTCTGCAGAATATTATGCGAACTCCTTTGAGATTCGTTGGGATGCTAGGAGATTTGGGATAAATAATGCAAGCTTCCCTCTCTACATTTCATATTCGACATCTCGGAGGTCACATTGGGTGATAGGGATCTCAACATCTCTATTTTACAACTTTGGACAATGTAAGTACATATTTATTATTATAATTTCAATTTCATTATTTAATATATAACATGTTATTATTTTTCATTTTTTAGGATGATGGATGAATTGGTCGAGGAGCGAGGAGCTTCGGATGTCTATGGATTTTTTGAGCCTCGACCAATCCAAGCAACTGGAAATAGAAGGGAGGAAGTCCAAAGATATATCCAAAATTGGATCCTCACCTCTAAAAGGCGATATATCTTGGAGCATATTTATTCCAAGTAAGTCAATATAAGTTCATTATTGTTTTTATTGTGATTGAATTATATTCTAAACATTTTATTTTTCAAGGCATCATTGGCAACTCTTCCTCATCGATCGTCCGAGAAGATCAGTATACTCGGTTTTGTTCTTTGAATAAAAAACCAGATACTCGATTTAAAGAACATTTTGAATAGGTAAGTATTTTTAAGTTTGTGTTTTCAAATATAAGTAGTGTTCATATATTGACTAATAACTTCTCAGCGAGTGCTATTAAGGTGTGCGAGTACCATTGATGGAATGCACATCGACAAAGCCACTAACCCACATTGGGAAATCCTACATGTAAGGTTACTTTTAATTCTCTAATGAATATTGAATATGTATTTTTCAGAATTAATGACTTGTTCAATTCATTATAGGTTAATAGACAAACGGGTAGCTACGAATGTGGCTACTACGTAATGTATTGGATGTGGCTTATAGTTTTTGGGAATATCGGAGATACTTGGAGACGAGTTAGTCCTCCAAAACCCTATTCCTCCAAAACAAGTATTGGTAAAGTTTCCTACTTGTGATACCTAACATACTTTCATTTTGTTCCGTGTATTCACCGATACCCAACCCTTGCCCACGAGTCTATCGACCAAGTTCGACAAAAGTGGGCACAAAAGTTTTTAGAAATTAGAAATAGGGAACAATAGGAGTACTTTTATTGTAATTTTATTTATACAATTGTAAATAGATCAAATTTAAATAATTATTCAATATATATAAATCATTTCAAATTTAGCTTTTTCAAATTGTTTGTCGCTTTGCTGGACCTTTATTTGATATGCAGGTACTAAAATTTAGGGTAAATGAGAAAATTAGAAACTGTATTGAAAAATGGGAGGAAACTTTCAACGTCGGTTCAATTTGGACCGACGTTGAAAATCGAGGACTTTTCAACGTCGGTTATGTAGTTAACCGACGTGGAAAGTTGCCCAGACTTTCCACGTCGGTTAACTACATAACCGACGTTGAAAAGTCCTCAATTTTCAACGTCGGTCCAAATTGAACCGACGTTGAAAGTTTTACTTTTAACGTCGCCTCTTTCAACGTCGGTTTTGGGACCGTCGTGAAATCATCCCCAGAACCGACGTGGATTCCGATTTTTGTAGTAGTGCGAGTCATTCCAAATTGCTTAACAACCATGCTAAACTTTCCAAACCAAGCTCTGGAAGATTGCTTTAGGCCATATAAAGATTTGCGGAGACGACATACCATTCCTGAAGACTCCCCCTGAGCAACAAACCATGGAGGTTGCTCCATATAAATTTCTTTCTGCAAATCACCATTGAGAAAAACATTTTTCACATCCAATTGAAATAGAGGCCAACTTTTCAAAGCAGCCATGACAATGAATAGGCGTACAGAAGCCATCTTTGCAACTGGTGAAAAAGTATCACCATAATCTAAGCCAAAGATTTGTGTATAGCCTTTAGCTACTAGGCGTGCTTTAAGACGATCAACAGTTCCATCAGGACCAACTTTTATAGCAAAGACCCACCTGCAACCAACAATCGATTTTCTAGAAGGTAGAGGGACGAGGTCCCAAGTTCCACTAGTCTGAAGTGCACTCAGTTCTTCAAGCATAGCCTGACGCCAACCGGGATGGGATAAGGCATCACCTACAATTTTAGGGATGGATACAGAGGAAATAGAAGAAAGGCAGGTATAAAGTGAAGGAGATAATCTATGATAACTTAAATTAATGTAGCGAAGAGGAGGTTTGCGGGTGGTTCATATACCTTTTCGAAGAGCAATGGGAAGATCAGATTCAGTTCGCAGAACCGGAGAAACCAGATGAGTTGACAACGGAAGTGAGTCAGATGATGGAGGTGTTGGTGGTGGTGTTGGAGGTGATGGAGCTATACTAGACTCAACCAGAGGTTTACATATAACTGGAATAGTGGCTGTTTCAGAAATGGGTGTAGAGGTAGAAGGGTTGGTCTTAAAATAGAGAGAGGACTCAATGAAAGTGACATCTGCAGAGATAAAATAACGATTAAGAGATGGAGAGAAACATTTATACCCTTTTTGTGACCTAGTGAACCCGAGAAAGACACATTTATGAGACTTAGCGGAAAGTTTGTCGACATTAGGTCCTAAGTTATGAACAAAACATGTTGACCCAAAAACTTTAGGAGACAAAGAGTGGAGAGGTTCATGTGGAAACAAAATTGAGTGAGGGATTTTATTGTCTAACACAGAGGAAGGCATGCGATTAATAAGATAGCAAGCACTAAGAACAGCATCTCCCCAAAAACGTTGAGGAACATTTCCATGTAGTAACATTGTTCGAGTCGTTTCAATGAGATGTCTATTCTTGCGCTCAGCCACCCCATTTTGTTGAGGTGTATAACCACATGAAGTTTGGTGAAGAATGCCATTAGACGCCAAAAAAGTATGAAAAGAATGAGAAAGATACTCTCGGGCATTATCAGTACGTAAAATGCGAATAGACACACCAAATTGAGTCTTTATTTCATTAAAAATATTTTGAAAAATAGAAAACAATACAGTATTTGCTGCCAACTGCCCACAAACTCCTGCAAGTAATCCATATGCCTCGCCAACAGGTTGATACATATCATCATACTCCACCACAACACGCAATCCATGTTCTATGTGTTGGAATAAATGGCTGAGTTTAAGAGGGGGGTGAATTAAACTTTCAAAGATTTTCGAAACCCAATGCCCAAATATGAAAAACCAGATTCAGATTGAAGATTAAAACCAGTTTTAATAGGTTCTTGAAATGCTCTTAATCAATTGATCATATATCCAATTCAATTACAATTCAAAATTCAATTGCCGAATGTAAAAGATTAAGGGAAGAAGAACAACACAGCAGATTTATACTGGTTCACCTTTCAACAAAGGCTACATCCAGTTTCCTAACCACACAAATTCAATCAATTCACTAAAAACCAGGTTTTACATGAACACTACATGCAAAATGAAAACCAGAAAGCTGCACCTAGTCTTGAACCCTACAAGACTTCTAAACACCTGTAAAACCCTATTACAAGAACTCTTAATCACCCTGATTAAGAGACGAACACGCAGCTAACAAACACACAAAGAATTGGATTGAATTCACCTGGAAATTCAGAGCAGAAACGAAAACAGAGCACACAACAGAACGCAAAAACAGAGCATGCAAATCTTGATTCAATTCGCAATCAATTGGATCTTGGACTTCTTGGAGTGATTCGCAAATTGATTTAGAGTGTAAGAGAAATGTTCTTGCTCAGTGGGTTCTTCTAAAAATGATTCGTCACTTAGTTCTTTGAATTTCAAGTTATATATAGAAAACTGTTAAAACCGATTCGACGAGAATAGTCGGTTGAAATCGCATTTTAACCTAGGTTGTTTTCATTAAAACCAATTTTCCAGTGAGCACCCTTTTCCGGAACTTGAAATCGATCGATTGAAAACCCGTTTTAACTAGCTATTCCAGAAAACTGGAATTCCTGAACAAAGCTACCAGGATTTTAACTAGTTTAAATTTCGAAAACAGTCAGCTAAAATTTCCCAAATACAAAGCTTTGAAAAATGAAGAACAGTTTAACTAGTTGAAATCAGATTTTTAACCAGTTAAAAATTAGTTAAACCTTTGAAATCATTTTAAACCTTTTTAAAACATTTCAAATCATTTTAAACCCCAAGATTAAGTCCAAGATTAATTGAAATGCAACATACCACACAACCTAGGACTCTCTAAACATAAGACATAATCTTCATTCTTCAAGCACCATCATCTTCATCATCAAAGGTGGTTGGAGACATCAAATCCACTTGAAACCAAGTCTTCAAGTCCAACAAACTCCCCCTATTTGATGATGACAACCACTTCATGCATTCATTGTCTTTGAAGAATGTAAGAGTCCTGCACAAAAACAAAATACAGCAGCAGAAGTAGCAGAACAGTGTGGTAGATAAAAAATATAGCAGAAACAGAGTAGTAGCATCAGCAGTGCATAGCAGAAGCGCTTTCACAGCAGTAGCGTTGCAGATTCAGACTCTCCCCCTTACACCAGATTCTCCCCCTTTCACTTGCGCTTGTGCTTCATGTGCCTTCAAATGCATTCAACAATTTCTCCCCCTTTGGAATCATCAAATAGCACCAGAAAAATAACATAGCATATGCAGTAGAATAAGATTGTTCAACATACATGGGCATTATACCCAATAAAAAAACAGCAACAAATAAGCACATACAGCACACAACCAAATAGCAATGAAATGCAAAAACATGAATGCAAACAAGAATAACAGAGATGATTTTGTAGCAGAGATCAGCTAGAATCGTGTAGCAGCGAGTTGAATTAATGCACCAACAACGACAAATGCACCGAAGCAGCAAGAACAAAACCAAGCATTACAAAAATAACAAGACACAACAACAACACTTCGATTCATAGCAGATGCACCAGCAGTATATACAGCAAGACAGCAATGTAATTAATGCACCGATGAGTCGTACTTCAATAACAACGAACAACAAATGCTTCGAGTTATGCAGCAACAACAATAGTTTTACTCTAAAAAACCAGCAAATATAGCTTTTCTTCCAAAACACCAGCAGTATTAACAGCATTTTCAATAACAGCAAGTGCACCAAGAACAACGAATAACGAACAACGATTTCAAAAAACCAGCAAACACATCGCGAGCTTTACTTCAAAAAACCAAGAATGCGACACAGATACTCCAAAACCAGAAACAGACATTAGCAACAGGATTTAACAAGCAACAACATCTCTCTATTAGTTGCAGAACCAGTTTAATCATCATCCTCTCCATCATCATCATCAAACCAAGCTTCAATAGAACAATGTCTATAAGAAGGAGGTGCTGGAATTTCAGGTTCTTTGTGTTTAGATGATCCAGCAGTTTTGGATTTCTTCCTTGGGTTGCTTGAAGATGCCATTTCAGAAAAGATAAAGTGTAGAGAAACAAAGTATAGAGAATGAATTATGCAGATTTTTTACACGGGCAGGGTGAATAACAGTGAAGCAATGCACAACACATGTATTTAACATTTCAGATTTTCAGTTTTTAATAAATTAATGCTTTATTCAGTCAAAGAAGCAATTAAAATGGAATATATGGGACAGAGATATGCAGTATGCACAGACTTGACCAAAGAATTCAGTTTGTTGAATGTAATACGTATGTGGAGAGAGAAACCAGCTAAAAAGTAAAGCAAAGGCACTACAAGACAAAACAACAGTCAAGATTCTTTGAACTAGCTTTATTTATCATGTTCAGATGCACAATTCTCAATTAATCAACTTAAATGCACCAATTAAATGTGAATCAATGCAGTTTAACAGTAAATTCGTTCAAATTTTAAACTTTGCATGGTGACAGGCAATTTCGACCGATTGATTTGTGAGAAACAGTGATTAAAACAAAAATCCCGATCATCGATTTAATGCGGATAAATGATTTTAACCGACTAAATCGACAGATTAATCGGCTAAAACAAGAGACAGATATTACTACACATCCACTGCAGCCCCAAATTATGCAAAACAACTGATTAAAAGCTCGAAATAACTAACTAAAATCCTGAATAACATTGCAAATTTCACTTATAACATCCAATATGCAAATCTAACTGCAATTAATCAACACATATGCAGATTTAACCATTCAAACATATAAAACAGCATGAATAACAGTAGAAATGAATCACATACACGAATTATATCACATTTGAAACATCAAGGACACCCAACTCATTTCTTAATTGGAAAAACCTATCTTTTGGGAGTGGTTTGGTAAATATATCGCAAGTTGGTTATTAGAATCAACAAATTCAATTATGCAATCACCTTTTGAACATGATCCCTAATGAAATGGTGCCTTATTTCTATATGTTTCGTTCTAGAGTGCAAAATAGGATTTTTGTTAAGTTGATAGCACTTGTATTGTCACACCTAATAGGAATGTGATCTAGTTTCAAACCATAATAAAAAAGCTGTTGTTTTAACCAAAGAGTTTGAGCACAACAGCTCCCAGCTGCTACATACTCAGCTTCAGCAGTAGACAAAGCCACACTAGCTTGATTTTTGCTATGCCAAGATACTAGACTACTTCCTAGTAGATGACAAGTTCCACTAGTGCTTTTTCTATCAAGTTTACATCCAAGCAAAGTCTGCATCCGAATAGCCCACTAGATTAAAAGAAGCACCTTTAGGATACCACAAACCAACATTAATAGTTCCTTTTAGATATTTTAAGATTCTTTTGGCAATTGCAAAATGTGATTCTTTAGGATTAGATTGAAACCTAGCACACATGCATACACTAAACATTATATCAGGCCTACTAGCAGTTAGATATAATAGTGAACCAATCAAATCTCTATACTTAGTGGAATCAAAAGGTTTACCACTTTCATCCGCATCAAGATAGCTGCTGGTAGCCATGGGTGTGCTTGATTCTTTGCAGCTGTCCATCTCATATTTCTTTAACAGCTCTTTGCAATATTTTGACTAATTGAGGAATGTTCCATGATCTAATTGCTTGACTTGTAAGCCTAAGAAGAAGTTTAGATCACCCATCATTGACATCTTAAACTCCCCCTGCATAGCTGCAACAAATTCTTCACAAAGCTTCTCATTAGTGGATCCAAAGATTATATCATCCACATAAACCTCGCACTCAAGATAATGTCTGTCCAAAGACTTTCTAATGAACAAAGTTTTATCAACTTGGCCCCTTTCAAAGTTTTGAGAGATAAGAAAGTTACTTAACCTTTCATACCATTGTCTTGGAGCTTGCTTGAGTCCATAAAGAGCCTTCTTGAGCTTATATACATGGTTAGGAAATTTGTGATCAACAAATCCAGATGGTTGTGAAACATAAATTTCTTCATTTATATATCCATTCAAAAATGCACTTTTCACATCCATTTGATGAAGTTTGAATCCAATCATGCATGAGAAAGCAAGTAATAACCTAACAACTTCTAACCTAGCAACAAGAGCATATGTTTCCTCATAATCTATTCCTTCCTCTTGGTTATACCCTTTAGCTACAAGCCTAGCCTTGTTTCTAGTTATTACTCCTTGATCATTCATTTTATTTTTAAACACCCACTTTGTGCCAATTATATTCATATTAGGTGTGCAAGGGACTAGTTCCCAAACCTCATTCCTTTTAAATTGGTTCAGTTCATCTTGCATTGCCAAAATCCAGTTTTCATCTAATAATGCATCATCAACACATTTAGGCTCAACTTGGGAAACAAATGCAGCAGCTTAAACATGTATCATGCATAGACCTTCTTGTAGAAACACTTCTCCGAACATCTCCTATCACATTTCCAATGGACAGATTACGAGGCACCCTCCATTCTTTAGGTAGATCATTTTCTCGTAGAATTTAATTCGGTGCCAGGATTTCAGCCGATTCTTTCTTATTTTCACCAGCTGAAATTCCACCTCGCAGCAGCCTTTTTCGGCTTCTACATGTCCAGCTTGATACACCTTCAATTAAGTTCTTCACCTGCACCTGCACCACTCACTGCACCTTCATTTTGCACATTAGTCTCATAAAAAAAACATGTATTGATTCCTCAATGATAGCTAATCTCTTGTTGAAGATCCTATATGCTTTGCTATGTAAAGAATAGCCTAAAAACAATGCATCATCGCCTTTAGCATCAAATTTGCCAAGTTTTTCTTTGCCATTATTTAAAACAAAACACTTGTAGCCAAACACTCTAAGATGTGCTATGTTGGGTTTTCTCCCTTTGTACAATTCATAAGGGGTTTTCTTCAAAATAGGTCTTATCAAAACCCTATTTATTATGTAACATGCAGTATTTACTGCATCCGCCCAAAAATATTTAGGGATGTTTGATTCATTAAGCATTGTCCTAGCTAGTTCCTCAAGTGATCTATTTTTCCTCTCAACAACACCATTTTGTCGAGGAGTCCTAGGTGCTGAAAAGTTATGCTTAATCCCATATTTTTCACAAAAATGATTGAACTTTTCATTTTCAAATTCCCTCCATGATCACTTCTAAGAGCACTTATGTCTGCAGCTGTTTTCATTTTGTAAAACCTTGGCAAGTTTCTTAAAAGCATGAAATGCATCATTTTTATTTTTCGTAAACAAAGTCCAAGTAAACCTAGAATAGTCATCAACAATAACCAAAGCATAATAGTTTCCACCAATACTCATTGTTCTAGATGGACCAAACAAATCCAAATGCAGTAATTCCAAAGGTTTTGTTGTAGACACATAATTTTTCAGATTAAAAGAAACTTTGGTTTGTTTACCCTTTTGGCATGCATGACAGATTTTATCTTTCTCAAATTTCAGTTTAGGTAACCCTAAAACAAGTTCTTTTGAAAACAGTTTTTCCAAATGGTTCATGTTAATATGTGCATCTCTCCTATGCCAAAGCCATGAACTATCTTCCTTAGACATGAGACATGTAAAATTAGTTGCACACATATGATCAAGATCAAGCATATAAATGTTCTCAATTCTCTTGCCTAACATGCAGATTTTATCAGAATTTTTCTCAATGATCTTGCAATGATTTGATTCAAAAGTGATTCTAAAACCTTTATCACATAGCTGGCTAATACTAAGAAGATTATGCTTCAAACCTTCAACATATAACACGTTTTCAATGAGGATTGAAGAAATGTTACCAACATCACCACTTCCAAGGATTTTCCCTTTATTATTATCTCCATATGTGACAAAACCTCCATTTTTCAAGGTGAGTTTGACAAACTTCCTTTGTCACCACACATGTGCCTTGAACAACCACTGTCTAGATACCACAATGATTCCTTGGCCTTCAAGAACACCTGCAAAACACAATCAATGAAGAGAATTTGGTACCCACATCAATTTGGGTCCAACAAAGTTAATAACCTTTCTACCACATTTTGGCTTCCAAATATATTGACCACTAGGAACACCAAATTTTCTGATTTTGCATGATTTTGAAGTATGTCCCTTGTTCATACAATAAAAGCATGTAATAGATGAAGTGCTGGACGGTTTTCTATGTGAAAAGAAATTTCTATAAGGCTGTTGTTTCTTTTGAAAACCATTTTTAAATCCAAGTCCAACTCTATTCGTTACACAATTTTTAAAATCTAAAAGTGTATCCAAGTTGGCTCTTCCCATGGTGAATTTAGCTAGAGATTTGTTCAAATACTCAATTTGATTTTCTAAAATTCTGCAGCTTGTGCAGATTTTTTCAACGATGTTCATCATTGCAACTTGAAGCCTTGTAAATCATTTCCAGATTTTCAAAATCAGTTTTTGAATTTTCCAGCTCTTTCTCTAGCTCTTTCACCTTGTTCTCTAGCCAATTGTTCATACCTTTAAGCCTATTGTTTGAACAAGCAACCTTATTAGCCTCTTCATGCAATTCCAGAAAATTTTGCAGAGAATGATCATAAGGAAGACCATTTTGAGTAGTTGAGGAACTTACACTACTTGTCGTATCACAATCAGCCATAAGGCAAAGATTGGCCCTTTCATCATCACTTGAAGAATCACTAGAGGAGATATCATTCTCATCCCATGCTATGTAAGCCTTCTTGGTTTTGAATGATTTTTCATGCTTCTTTTCTCCATTCCTCTCTTTGTTTTGTGAGTATGCACATTCAACCT
The DNA here is from genome assembly GCA_030347555.1 of Lablab purpureus. Taxonomy (NCBI): domain Eukaryota; kingdom Viridiplantae; phylum Streptophyta; class Magnoliopsida; order Fabales; family Fabaceae; genus Lablab; species Lablab purpureus. The sequence goes on from CM059256.1 coordinate 37,704,935, forward strand.
TAATATGTCCCTGTTTTCCACAACCAAAACAAGTAAAGTTAGAAGAAGCTAAATCAGATTTTTATTATACCTCTTGTTCTTGTAATCTTTGTTCTTGTATTTCAAGAACTTGTTGAACTTTCTAACTAAGAGGTTCAGATTTTCTCGCATCACTTCCTCCATGTCCTTCATCCTCACTATTCTCCTCCTTATGAACCAAAGTCTTCAAGGCCAACCCTTTCTTTTTCTTGTCATTGTCTTCTTGTTCAGCAAGTCTATTCAACTCAAGCTCATGTTCCCTTAGCTTTCCAAAAAGTGCAGCAACACTCATTGTTGACAAGTCCTTGGATTCAAAAATTGCTGTTACTTTGGGTTGCCAACTTCGATCCAAACATTTTAAGCACTTTGATGTTCAGCTCCTCTTTCTCAAACACTTTTCCAAGGCCGATCAGATGGTTTATAATGTGTGTAAACCTCTTTTGCACATTTGAAACAGTTTCTCCTGGAAGCATTCTGAACATCTCATACTCTTGGATTAAAGTATGCTTTCTAGCTCTTTTAACATCAGCTGTTCCTTCATGAGTAACCTCCAACACTTCCCACATTTCTTTAGCATTGGAACACTGTGAAACACGAAAGAATTCATCAAGATTAAGTGCAGATGTAATGATGTTCTTTGCTTTACAATCATATTGCACTTTCTTTTGTTCATCAGCATTTAAATTTTCCCATGGTTTCTCTTCTTTAGTGGATATACTGGTCCATTGACTATAGCATTCCAAATCCCTATATCAATTGATTCAATGAAAATCTTCATTCTAACTTTCCAAAATGGATAGTTTACCCCAGAAAACATTGGTGGCCTGTTTATAGAAGCACCCTCTGCAAAAGGCAATTTTCCTTCAGCCATGTTTGAAATTTTTCAGAAAACTTGAATATTTTTCAAGAACCAGCTCTTGATACCAATTGTTGGAATAAATGGTTGAGTTTAAGAGGGGGGGTGAATTAAACTTTCAAAGATTTTCGAAACCCAATGCCCAAATATGAAAAACCAGATTCGGATTGAAGATTAAAACCAGTTTTAATAGGTTCTTGAAATGCTCTTAATCAATTGATCATATATCCAATTCAATTACAATTCAAAATTCAATTGCCGAATGTAAAAGATTAAGGGAACAAGAACAACACAACAGATTTATACTGGTTCACCTTTCAACAAAGGCTACATCCAGTTTCCTAACCACACAAATTCAATCAATTCACTAAAAACCAGTTTTTACATGAACACTACATGCAAAACGAAAACCAGAAAGCTGCACCTAGTCTTGAACCCTACAAGACTTCTAAACACCTGTAAAACCCTATTACAAGAACTCTTAATCACCCTGATTAAGAGACGAACACGCAGCTAACAAACACACAAAGAATTGGATTGAATTCACCTGGAAATTCAGAGCAGAAACGAAAACAGAGCACACAACAGAACGCAAAAATAGAGCATGCAAATCTTGATTCAATTCGCAATCAGTCAGTTGAATACCCGTTTTAACTAGCTATTCCAGAAAACTGGAATTCCTGAACAAAGCTACCAGGATTTTAACTGGTTTAAATTTCGAAAACAGTCAGCTGAAATTTCCCAAATACAAAGCTTTGAAAAACGAAGAACAGTTTAACTAGTTGAAATCAGATTTTTAACCAGTTAAAAATTAGTTAAACCTTTGAAATCATTTTAAACCTTTTTAAAACATTTCAAATCATTTTAAACCCCAAGATTAAGTCCAAGATTAATTGAAATGCAACATACCACAGAACCTAGGACTCTCTAAACATAAGACATAATCTTCATTCTTCAAGCACCATCATCTTCATCATCAAAGGTGGTTGGAGACATCAAATCCACTTGAAACCAAGTCTTCAAGTCCAACACTATGTTATGAACATCCTTAACCTTCATCTTAGATTTCTTAACAACTCCATGCTCATCTATAAAAATTTAAAAGATTGATTCCTTAGTGACTCTATGCTTAAATTTAGATGTAAAAATAACTTAAATTTTATAGAAAAAAATTACCTATAACATCTACAAACCAATAATGTGTGGATTGTCTTCCACCTTTTCGTCGCATTGTTGTATTTTGTGGTTGTGCAGATTGCTCTTGAGAAGTTTGACCTTGTGATTGTGTACATTCCTCTTGACTAGTTGGCAATTCTGCTCTTTGTTGTGTACCTTGTTCTGCACTTTGTTGTGTACCTTGTTCTACACTTTGTTGTGTACTTTGTGCAAGTTCATAATTACTTTCCAAATTGTTACCTAGAGATGGGTTAGAATCAGATGAAATATGGTGGATTTGGGGTGGTCCAGTAGTTGTTTTTAGCATGTTCCTAATTCTCTTTGGCCTTGGCATATCTGCAAAAAAATTAAAACAATGAAATAAAAAATATAAAGAACCAAGTAGACAATCATTTATTAGTAAAGTCATACCAGAAAATTGTTACTATTCTGACATTGAGTCATTTGCTTCAAGTTCATTATTAGGATTTTCTGTATTTAAGAGTTCATCATTGTCATCCTCCCTAAATAGTGGAAATTCATCAAGAGTCCCTGAAAAATTCATTCAAGTCTTGTTGTGGACATGGTTGAACTTCACACACTTCAGTATCTCCTTCTCCCATATCATATGAGTCACGTGGTTTCAAATGGACAGCAATTGACCAATCTTTATTTTCCTCATCATTGACATAGTACACCATTTCAGCTTGTGAAGCTTCAATGTATGGATCATGCTCTTCATGATCACCAATGTGAATTAATCGTGAAAAATTAATGCAATCAAAACCCCAAGGATCCTTAAAAAATCCTCTATCTCTTGTGGTGTCGACCCATTTACATTTGAATAGAGTAACTTTGAAATGGCCAAAGTAATTAAGCTCAATTATATCTTCTAACTTTCCATAATATGGCAAATCTGCTTCTCTAATGTTTCTGTCAGTATTACTTGCTATACATGATGTTGTAGAAGTTAGGAAAACCCCACTATTTTGGGTTTTCAACCCATGTTCTCGACTTATTGTTCTAAATTTGAATCCATTAACATTAAAGGCAAAATCTTCTAGCGTGTGGTGTGGGTCCTTGTGCTAGATACTTGATATCATTTGAGACCGAACTCGAAATGTCCGGGTTCATAATCTAAAAATAACAAATGAATGTGTCAACCATGATTTCAACCATTTCAAAATTATTAACATCTTAATAGTATTCTACCTACCCTTCGAGGAAACCAATTAGCGAAGTCCTTATTAACCATCTTTTGTAGGTCTGTACTTGAAATCCTTCGCCCTCTAGATCGCCTTCGTAGATGGTCTTTAAATTCCCTATACAAATATTTTTGTAAAAATATTCTACAATGACAATTAAATACTTTGACAACAAATCTGATTTAAGGTTTATGCAGCTACTCACTCGATATAAGGTTGAACTTCAGGGCAATTAAATAACACATATCGATGAGCTTGAATTCTCTCCATGGGTGATAACTCAAATGTTGAAGAGGCACTTACTACTCTACCAATTGAAGGAAAGAGGGTAGACATTTGTGAAGAACCTATGTTTGAACAATCATCAACACGTGCAGGTCTATTGATTCTTGTCTCAACCCCTTCTATATATTGAGAGCAAAAGGTGAGAACCTCTTCAGCTAGGTATCCTTCATCAATAGAACCTTCAGGTTGTGCTTTATTTCGAACATAGGACTTCAAGTGTCCGAGATACCTATATATATGGTTTGATGATTAGTACACATAACATTTACAGTTTAAAATAAAATAGAACGATATGAAAACACCATGTACCTTTCAACGGGATACATCCAACGATAATGTACTGGACCACCAAGTTTTGCTTCTCCGACTAGGTGAGAAGTTAAATGAACCATGATTGTGAAGAAGGTAGGAGGGAATAACATTTCCAAGTGACAAAGAGTTTGAATGATACGATACTCAAGTCTATCAAGATCCATCTTACTTAAACTCTTTAGACATAATTGTCGAAAAAAGGAACACAACTCTATTAGGACTACAGTTACATTGTTTGGTAAAACATTACGTATGGCAATAGGTAGCAGTTGTTGCATAAGAATATGACAATCATGACTTTTTAGACCGAAGATCTTTCCACTTTTCAAGTCAATACACCTTGAGATATTACTTGAGTACCCATCTGAAACTTTAACATTCTTCAATGTTTGTAGAAACATTTTTTTCTTTGCTTTTGACAATGAAAACAAAGCTGGCCGGAATCTTCCTTTATCATCTGGCCAAAGGTCCTTCCTTATACCCATTTCTTTTAGAACCTTTCGTCCTTTAAGATTGTCTTTTTACTTATTAGGGTCATTCAACAAAGTATATAAGACATTATCACAAACATTTTTTTCTATATGCATAACATCTAGGCAATGGCGTAATAAGTTGGACTTCCAATAAGGAAGGTCAAAAAATATGCTTCTCTTCCTCCATTGTTCTACTCCAACAACTTCAACATTATTTCCTTGAATTCGTTTTCCTGTTACAATAGGATCTAGTGGTTTTCCAAATGTAACATTGATACCCTCCACTTGCTCAAATATGTGGTACCCTGACAAAGATACCGGTGGATCTCTTACCTCAAGTTTTCCATCAAAAAGAGATCGACTTCGTCTGAATCTATGATCTTTATGTAGAAATCGACGATGTCCCATAAAACTGTATTTACCCCTATACAACAAACATGAGTTTGTGTCAAAGTTACAAGACGGACAGGCAAAACCAGTGTGTGTATTCCATCCAGATAAATTGCCAAGTCCAGGGAAGTCACTAATTGTCCACATCAAAGCTGCACGCATCATAAACATTTCCCTTTTTGAAGAATCAAATGTTTTCACTCCATCAAACCATAATTCCTTCAACTCTTTGATGAGTGGTTGTAAGTATACATCAATGTCATTTCCTGGCATTTGTTTACCAGGAATTATCATGGAGAGGATGAACGAGGTTTGTTTCATACACTCCCAAGGAGGTCGATTATATGGGATGAGGACTACTGGCCATATACTATGACTTGTACTCATGGCTCCAAAAGGGTTGAATCCATCGCTAGTTAAGACAAGTCTTACATTTCGAGCATCATTAGCAAATTCCGGATGAAGTAGGTCAAATGTTTTCCAAGCCTCAGAATCTCTAGGATGCCTCATCATTTCATCTTGGTTATCCTTTGATGCATGCCATGTCATAGAATCAGCTGTCTTAGAACACATAAACAATCTTTGCAATCTCGGCTTTAGTGGAAAGTAACGCAAAATCTTTGCATGCTGCTTCTTGTCTTTATCTTTCCACTTAGACATCTTGCACCTTTTACATTCTTCTAAGCTTTCATTCTCTTCACCCCAATATAGCATGCAATCTTTTGGACAGACCGATATTTTTTAATAGTTAAGACCAAATTTGTTTATGATATTCTTCGCCTCATAGAATGATTTTGGAAACTTAGTATGCTCAAATGCATCCTTTAACAATTCTAGAATCATAGTCATTGCTTTGTCACTCATTCTACACATGCATTTTATATGATACAACTTTAGCATGAAAGACAACTTTGAGTACTTTGTACAACCTTCATATAATTGTTGGTTATTGTCTTTTAAAAGGTCATCAAAATCTGTACTATCTTCATTACGCACATTTTCATCATCAGAAGGTTCATCAAAATCATTTCCATCATTCCCCACAAATCCAAATGCATCGTTCAACATGTCTTCCATTTCATTTTGAGGTGTTGAATCATCTTCTATGACATGTGTAGTATTAAAGGTCCTAGACTCACTCACATTTGGCCCTTCCCCATGCATATACCATGTTATGTAGTTTTTAGGGAAAGCTATACATGTTAGGTGTTCTTGAACTATATCCCTAGTTTGCCACTTTTTGAAACCACACTTTGAACATGGACACTTAATGACATGTCCATTTGAATGTTCAAAGGCAAAGTTCAAAAAACCAGTCAATCCATTTGCATATTCAACTGTGTTTCGTGGTTTTCTAACCCAAGACTTATCTATTGGCATGACTCTACAAAACATAATATTTATGTTGCATTAGTATCTACTATTTAAGTTGCATTATACAAAAGTTAAGGAGCATGCATGATAAAAATACATTTGATATCAAGTTGTACTATCAAGTTGAAAATTAATTAAATATCTATCACATAACAATACAAATAAATGTATAATCATATGCGCTGCATATAAGAACAACTTTCAAGATGACATTAATAGAAAAATATTTTGGGAATTTGAAGTACCTGAATTCTTAATCTTCTCCCAAGGTGGTCACGAGCAAGGTTTTGGTTTTTGTGATTTGCGAGGAACACACTTATGACCTAAGGAAACAACCATGCACATATTTTGTCTTGTTTCACCGTCAACATTCTTAAAGAAGACACCTATTAAAATTTCCCCTATAACCAAAATATAAAATTCGATTGAGTGAGTGACAATGGTTAATATATCATTTTATTTTTATTATTATAATATAGTTTTCAGTTGGTTATTTTAGTTGTGAAAGTATAATTTTTCAATCGAAAAGCAATTTTGGTTTATCCTTACCAAAAATCTATGTTAATATATCACTCTTTTTGTATTATCATACTAGTATCTTTATCAAATATTCAACATCAAATTAATTGATGGATCAAAATTATACGACAGCAGTAAGATGAAATTCATGCAAAATAAAAATAAAAAGAAGGAACAAAATAAAATTTTGTAACAATAGTTAAAAAAGTCCAAATATTGCTATTATCGTCAATAAGTATAATCAGGATTGATAACAAGCAATTTCTAATATGTCTCTTTACACTGGCTAATATGTATTGAAAGTTACGTAATTACAGATTTTTTTTAATAAGATGCATAATTTTTAATAAATATAAGTTAGTAACAGCATTACTCAACTATTAAGAGTTGGATCTAATAAAAAGATTAATGTATGTGTTTCGAACAACATTGTCATTACATATATATATTTTATAGTTTTGCATAAGTATTTATAAAGGAATCTACATGTTCTGCATGTACATAATAAATATCTGGTAATAAAACAAACAGATAGTTGAAGGAGGATTTGTTAAAGCAGGTGAAGCATACGATTATGACCCTCTTCTGACAAGGGACGTCTAAGAATATTATCTGCAGGAAACATATGCTTTTTCTGAATGGTTAGTTGGTCATTGGACATTGTAAGTACATCACATTGTTTCCAACGGATGTTTTCTTTGTCAAGTAAAAGTGGGAGAGTTTTAATGCAACTAGATAATTATTCAAAACTTGACTGCTTTCATGATTGATAAAGATCTTTTAGAGATTTTAACAGGTTAGAATTTAGAAGATAACAAAGATACGAAGGTGCTGCAATTGGGAATTATAGAGAAAGAGGTTGATGTATGCCAAGACATTGCATTTAGTTTATACATAGGAAGTGTAAGAGAAAACAGGCCTGGGACAAAGAAGAGCATAACGTTTGAACAGATTTCAAACGACATCACGATCATTATCAATTCAGATAATCCACAAGGTAAGATAACCACCACTTTATATATCAAACAATCTTTTTTTTGTAAGTTGTAAAAGGATTAAATTGAACACCCTTTTTTCTACTCAAGCATAATATCCAAGTGCTTATAAAAAGTTATGGGTTCCAAAGTCCTGCAATATGCCTATATAGTTCCTAATTTATTTACCACTTGTGTTTTCTGACAAATAAGATTAGACTTTATATTGCATTAGTTAGAATTAAAATCATCTTTGGTCTTCTTTGTTGATGTTTGGATTTTATCATTCAACTATTTGCAGGCCTGCATATTCTTCCTTGCTTTGAGAGGGGATGTACATAGTTAACCACCCTGAATTTGAAAGGTGATACAGTGTGAGTGTCTGAGCCTATGTGTTCTATTAAAACACCGTATAGTTTAAAGAATAAAAGGGAAACTGGTGTTTGGTAAGCAACTATGGCCAACCTCACATTGTCTGCCTTCAGTTTGGTCCTTCCTCAAAGGGATCCTTCACACGACATTATTATGTCATCCTAAGCCATTGTTCAAGGAAAGCAACACCATATTTTGGAACCTCTTCGTTTATCCCGTTTTCATCAACACGATCACCTGTGGATTGGGATCCTATTGTTCTTAACTTGCTGGAAGCCAGTTTCACTTGCAACAACTATTTCTATCTTTGACATTGCCTCAACTATTTCATTTCTTCTATGGTTCTGTACTTTCTGAGGATGATACTTATTTCTTTAATAATTGTACAAATATTGTGTACAAACTTTCCTCACTTCAAGGGAAGTTTGTTCCAGCTATTCCTCCATTATTTCGTATTACTTTCTATCTGTCTTTTCTTGTTATTATGCAGAAATATAAGATGCAATAAATTTTCTCTATCCTAATAAAATAGTTATGAGATTTCCCCTTTTTTTTATGCAGTTTTATTTATTTTGGTGTAGTAAGTTTTTTAATTTTACAATTTTTATTCCTGTATCACAATACATAAATGCATATATGTGATAAAAAAATTAGGTAAAAAGAAATAAGGGAATAATGGACACAAGACCAATTGATATTGTTTGAATTTTTTTTAAAAATGACACTTTTTAAGTTAAACAAAATTTTTTTTAAAAAAATTCCATATAATCGTATGCTTCAATATATTGCATAAGAAAAGTTATTATTTCTTCCACTCAATAAGGTACTTAAAGACAGGAATCAGCAAAAAGTGCTTCATGATCACAAGCACACACATCAAGCTGAGAAATTGGTACTCAAATCTAGCACAACGAGTACAAGTACATTTTATAAGTACTTCACTTTTTGTAAACATAAATGACTTACCTCACTCTTTAGGGCTGTAGCCGCTATTCCTCGAAGTGTGGGATCTAAAGCAAGTAGGGATTCGATTAGCTTTGTGGCAGCAGATGGATATTCTTTAAATGTTTCAGCAACACAACGCCTATAATGGTGGGGAGGCCAGAATACTGTTGGATGTGGTGACCGCAACTTACGCCAATAATCCTCGGATGGTGAACCACAAAGTTTAAAAATCCTATGCAATTGCTCAACCTAAAATGAACAGAATTTAAACTTCGAACAACCTAGCTCACATTCTTGTATAATATCAATTTGAGAATTGACTACCGACCTAAGTCTGGAATATATTGCTTTAGAAATTGAAACTATGCACATCAGTGAAGAGACCACTTGAAAGTAACAGTGAAGGTATTTTTGCTGATTCATGTCTTTACAAGTCCCCACCACCTCCATATCTTTACAAGTCCCCACCACCTCCCTTTCCTTCACCACCTCCACCTTATGTCTACAAATCTCCTCCTCCTCCTTCTCCATCCCCACCTCCTCCATATCTTTACCACTCTCCCCCTCCTCCATCTCCCTCTCCTCCCCCACCTTACGTTTACAACTCACCACCCCCTCCATCCCCATCCCCACCACCTCCCTATTTCTATAAGTCACCGCCACCACCATCCCCTTCACCACCACCTCCCTACGTTTACAAGTCCCCTCCTCCTCCATCTCCTTCTCCTCCCCCACCCTATGTCTACAAATATCCACCCTCACCATCACCTTCACCTCCCCCACACGTTTGGCTCACTCCATGTTGTTCACTCACTCACTCCAAAAAATTACAGACAAAACAACCTTTGATTCAGTAAATATCAGTACCAAAAAGCGCAATCATTGACCCCTCTCCTTTTAAATCCCTAGCCCTCAATGAAAGCGAGACACAAAAACAAACAGAACAACGAGAAAAGAAAATGGCGTTGTACCTGGACAAAGAAGAAGTTTGGAAGTGTCCCAAGCGTCTATCTAAGCAAAGAAGAACAACGAGATTGAGTAACAAATCCAGTAAGGGTAGAGGAAGAGATTAGGGTTTGTGATTGTGAATGGGAGTGGAGCACGCGAGAATGAGATTAGGGTTAGAGATTAGGAATAAGGCGGAGCATGTGAGATTGAGAGGGAACACATGAGGTTGAGAGGGAACACGCGAGATTGAGAGGTACGAAGATGGAAAATGGAGAATGAGAATGGAAGCTGCTAGTATGGAGGGATTAAGATTAAGGGTTTTCAAAATAAGTTTTAAAATATTTTTTATTTTATTTTAAGATGGAGGGAACAAAACATAGGAGATTGAGATAGGGGGAACTTGTCATAGAAGATTGAAATGGAGGGAACGAAAACACGCAGGAAATTATGACACTTGTAAAAGCCATAGTTTAAATGCAAATTATGGCAGTTATAAAAATACCATATTATGAAGTAAATTACGACAGTTTATGAGAACTGCCATATTATAACCGCCGCATTTAACGTGATTTTTTGTAGTGTTATATTCTAACAACAATAGAAGTTCAACCAAGTCAAAGCACATTGACATCAAGTTCCTAGTTGTTAAGGAAAGGGTACAGAGTGGACAAATTTTCATAAAACACTTAGGGACAAACTCCATGATAGTAGATCCTCTTACTAAGGGACTTCCACCCAAGGTCTTTCATGAGCATGTTGCACACATGGGTGTTTTACTGTTTGAGGAATCTTTGGTTTAGTGGGAGTTAGTCACTTTTATGTATTAGGTTCTATGTTTGATTTTATGTATGCATACATAGACTTTTGGACATATTTGGTTATATATATATATATGTTTTATTATTCAGATATTACACTTTGTATATTAAGGTTATTGAATTATCTCACTAAGGTAAAGTAGGACCAGTTGAAAATAGGCGTGTACAGACCACTTTCACGTAATTTTCATGCTACACATTTTATGATGAGTCTATGTCATTTGATTCTGTCAGCACTAGTGATCATTGATGAGTTTAGTTGTGATTGATACAATGAAAACAGTTTTGGTTCTATGTGCGGATGTAATTAATGGACAAGATTTTTGGAATATGCTCAAGACAGATAATGGCAAATTTTGAGCTCATAAAGTCTAACACATTTATAAGGATTGCAAGGATATATATATATATATATATATATATATATATATTTGTGACCAGTGGGAGATTGTTGGAATTTTTGGGTCATATAAATATATATTACATAATTAAATGTGTTAGGGTCATTATTTTATTAGCCAAAATATTTAAGTGGTCTAATTAATTTAAAATTATGGCTAAGGGCATATATGTCATGAAAGGCTAATTGTGTAGATACCATCAGTAATATTTTTAATTTGATGAGGGGCCAAATTGAAAAAATATTAAACTCTGAACATTATAAAAGGGTTATGGTCCCCATTTTGTAGAGCAGAAGACAGAACATACAATTCCTATTCCTTTCTCTTCATCCCCATAAGAAGAGAAACCCTTAAGGAAATCTAAGGTGCTCTGCATTTGGAAGATCACATACCTGTAGTTATATTCATCATGAATTGATATATGGGTTCATAAGGATTAATTTGATTGTGCTCAAATTTTGATTCTATATGGATAGAAGTATGTGATTAGGCACAATTATTGATTATTATAAATTTCTATCAAGTTCTGGATAGAGGCACCAGCCCTGTACAGATCAGAAATGCCAGAATCATTATCGAGCGTGATGTCAAAGATTTGCTTGATCTCGAAGTACCGAAATGCGACGGTGGTCGAAAAAGGAACCCACGGCGGCGGGACAATGAAGTCTTCTGGTTTTGTTCGGATGGGATCATTGCCCATGAGAACTGAAGGGGATCCCATGAAGCCCATAAGGAATGGAAAGAAAATGCAGTTAAATGCTCTCTTGATATCGAGTTTGGAAGCTGCAGAAGCTGCCCAGAAGGGAGCGAAGTCGTAGAAGAGCCAATGGGCTTTGGAAGATCCGAGAAAACGGGTGAAGGGTTCTTCCAAAGCATCGTAGGCTTTCTTCAGGTATTGAACGACGTCGTAGGGGACGTCGGCGGTGGCCTCTGCGTTTTCTGGAAGGTTTTGGACTTTGGGCAGTGGAAGTTTGACAAAGTTGATGAGTGTAGCCAAGTTCTGTGAGACTTTGGGGAGATGCTCTATGTTTCGTGGGGTGGATACGAAGCTCACTTGGTGACCCTTTCCAACGATGAGCTTGGCTAGCTCGAGGTTTGGCATCATGTGTCCAAAGGCTAACCATGGAAACATCACTATGTGAAGCTTTTCTTCCTTTCTTGCCATGGCGAACAGCTAGCTCTTGGACGAGACAGACGAAGCTAAATCCAACCACTTCTTTCTGCATTGGATGATGAGTTAGAAGGGAAGTAATATATATCCGGCTCAAGGTACCTACCACTGTCCATGATTTTGTAGGAAGGGGAGTTAAATTTGTTGGATAATTACAGATGGGGTCTCGTTTTTTATTTTTACTAATTTGGATTAAGTTGGTAACATGGCTGTGAAAGAGTAGTGACTATCTCCCACGTTTAAAATAAGGAATCGTGCTAGCTAAATACGATTTTAATAGGGAGTCGTACTTACTTAGCACGATTTGCTCCTTTTTAATTTTTGTTTAATCTTTGATCAAGAGTTATTGCCTCACCAACTAGCTAATTAGACCTGAGTCCTTTCTCAGACGGATTTCTCCTTTTGCTCCTCAGCCTACAGGGTATTAACAGCCGTTTCCAGCTATTGTTCCCCTTCCAAGGATAGGTTCTTATGCGTTACTCACCTGTCCGTCACTGGAAACATCACTTCCCGTCCGACTTGCATGTGTAAGGCATGCCGCGTTCATCCTGAGCTAGGATCGAACTCTCCAAGAGGGGTGCATAACTTCTATTTTTTTTTTATTTTTGATCAAGAGTTGTGCTAGGGGTATGTGCATAATTAAATAGCTTTAAATAAATTAAATTATTATTATATATTTAAACAAAATTGAAATAATTATTTATAAAATTATTTTAGAAAAAATTTATATTAATAAAATCAAATTTAAAAATACATATTTATAAAATAATTTTAGCAAAAAATTATAATTAATAGCATCAAATTTAAAATAGATATTTATAAAATAATTTTAGTAAAAAATTTATATTAATAAAATCAAATTTTCGTAATAGAAATGTTTCAGACCGTAATGAAATAAAATTTATTTATTCCTGATCCAACTACATGACGACATACTTCTGGAAGACCTTTAACTCGTCATATAAAGAATGTGATGGATAAGTCAAGCTCAAATAAACCACGTAAATGTTCTTTATGGAGAAAAAATTGTCCATATAAATAAATTTTTATTATATTAATAACACTTTAAATTTTTACATCTTGTAAACTTTATTTGATATTTAATTTATTTTATATTATTATAATATAAAGAAATTTTAATTATTTGATATTTAATTTATTTTATTTATTAACTTTATTATTTTATTTATTATATATTTGAATTATTATAATATAAAAAAATTAATTTGTAATGTAAAATACAACAAAAATAAAAAACAATAAAATCATGTTATGTAATACGACTTTAAATTGAGAGTCGTGCTACCTGATCAGAATAAAAAAAATAAAGAAAAAAATCATGTTTACTTAACAATATTTCCTATTTTAAATATGAAAAATAAAAATTCTTATTACGAAAACAGAATCCTTCATGAAATTCCTGTTATAATAACACAACTTATCCCAAATAAATAAAAAAATAAACAAAGTCTCCTTTTCGTAATTTTCGAACAAATTTAATCGTGGAGGATAAAGAATCGTCCACACACCTTAATAAAATCACTTTCTGTCATAAATGACTACTTAACTACACTTATAATTTTATTTTTATTATTTTTATTATTTTTTTTATCTTTTATTGTTTTCAATTATATTGAAATTGAGACGTTTCTAAACGGTCGGGAAAGGAAGAAACCTACAAGGGTTTTTTAACAAATTATAAGTAAAATATTAAAATAAAAATAAAAATTCTTTCATAATATTGGAGGTTGCGCGACAGTATTTTGTCTTTTTTTGTCAGATACATTAATAACCCCGCAATAAATATATGGTGGTGAGATACACTTACCCTCTTTACCTCATACCCTCATAAATACCATTGCAACTACCATTTTAGACTGAATACACACAAGAGAGACATTGTACATGTATCATATTTGTTTAATATTTTTTTAAATTAATTTTAAAAAAATTTTAAATTTTATTTTAAAATATTCTTTTTATATAAATAAAAAATATATTTATTTATTATTTAAATTTAAATACTTAATATTAAGATATTGTTAATATTTAATATTTTATTATATATATATATAATATAAATAAAATAAATATAATTCTTCAATATAATATATCTCTTATACTTTATATATTTAATATATTTTTATAATATATTTTCAAAAATTCTAAAAATCATATCACAAGCCAACAACATAATCATAAAATAATAATAATAATTCATCCTAATTGAATTTATGTTACTTCACTAAATATATAATAAATAAATTATAAAATATTAATAAAATAATATTAAAATAATATTTTATAATTTAAATATATTATTATTCTAATCATAATTTTATTTTAAAGATGTTAAAAAATAATTAAAATATACTTATTAATGTGGATTAACTTTCATTGGTAGTGCACATAATTTTTTCCTATACACAAATATTCTACTTTCTTACTTTCTTAAATCTCTCATCCAATATTAATTATAAGACACTTTTACATTAAGATGTAAAATATTTTAAAAATAAATTTACTAAAAATGTAAAATTATTATTATTTTATTAAATAAATTAAAAGTAGATAAAAAATGAAAGATGTTTATGAAATTTTTCCATATTTTAAATAAATCATTCTTTAAAATTAAATTTAAATTGATATGGTAAGATATTAAAACTTTTTGTTTCACGTATGTAAATGTATCAAAGTATATTTTTATTACTGCATTTTCTTTTCATTCTCGGAGATGACACTTTTATAACTGTTTTCGATTACATTCACCCAAAAGTTATTTTTAATAATATAATATATTAAGATCATAACAATATTTTGTAAAGAGCCCTGATACACGGAGTCCGCTTTCAGATACTGTAATACAACACCAACCTTACAAATTCATATACTGTTATACAACACCAACCTTACAAATTATATATGAATGTTGTTGAGAGGCAAGAGTGAGGGTTCTTAAGTTTTTTTCCTTTTGGTAAAAAATGAAAGAGTTCAAGTATTATCACCCCTTTAATTAATTATATATATTTTTCCTTTAATTCTATCTTTTCCAACAATTTTTCATGTCTTTTATTCTATGCAGTTAATAACTAGTTAATCCCATTATCATCACTGTTAGCTGAAAAATTAATAATTAAGACAAGCTCATTATTAACTTCTCAATATTATTGGTTCGTTCGTAAGTAATAAGAAGATTGTCTTGAAACCGATATCATCTAGTTTTTTCGTCTCTTGGGCTTTAAGGCTGAAGGGTTGTAGTCTATCACTAGGTTTGATCATCCTATGGTTGAATATAATCCTTCCTCAACACAACCTCTCTACTCAAACACACACGTCCGGGTAAAGGTTTGGCGTAAGAAGTGAGGATATAAGGTCGTCCTATGGTCAATATACAAAACATATGGAACATGGTCATAGAGAGCCAAGAGGGTTAGAATAATTTTTAAGAACAAACACATGTGTCCACGTAAACATGCCACAAATCTCGATAGTATATATTAATAGTGTTAGCAATAATAACAATGCAAAATTCAAGATTGAATGATGAATTGGATTTTCAAAAATTGTTTCTGATTTAAAATAATTTTCTAGATTTTAATCTCAATTCCAATTTCAAGATTCGGATTTTCCTTAATCTTTGACAAAAACAATCAGGATAACAATTGTTAATATGATCCGAATATAATAAAATAAAGAGAGGGGAAAAGAGAGAATGAACACAAAGAATTATACTGGTTCAGATTTAGCCAATCCTACATCCAGTGCCCGATTACCACAACACATGATGATATATCTCACTATCTTTAAATGCAATTATAAACATCAATCCAATAATAACATGTAAAAACAAATAAAGATAAACGAAAACACCTCCTTAGACACACTAAGAATGAAAACACCTCCTAAGACACATTAAGGATGAAAACACCTCCTTAGACACACTAAGGATGAAAACACCTCCTTAGACACACTAAGGATGATGCCAACTCTCTTGATCCACAAGAGATGAACAAATACCTCCCTTTAAAACTAATCCAAGGGATGAATTTACAACAATCAATAACCAAGAAAGAATTCACCTAATGTGTGATGGATATGAAAGCTTAAGCACAATACAACTTTGAGAGAGCAAGAAAACAACTTTGAAAATATTTGAGCGCAAGAACACTGTATTTTCATGTTTGATTTGTTGTGTTACAACCTAAGACCTTGCCTTTCAATTTATAATTTGAAATCAGCTTAAAGTTTCCATTCTTAGGTTGATTCAGCTTTTGATTCACAAAAACGTGGTATTTAATTGATTGTATAAAAGCCATAATCAATTATTTCAGAGCAATTTTGGAAAACATATTTTTCCTGAAATAATCGATTAGATTAGGAAATAATCGATTATATAAAACCCAGAAACAATATAATCAATTATCAAAACACTTAATCGATTATTTTATTCGTTAAACTTGTTTAATTCAAATTTTACGTGATATAATCGATTCTATTACGATTTCTAATAAATTAAAAGCATAAAAAATGCTTTTTGCGAAAATATGACTTGCTCTTAAGATTGAAGTGGTCTTGGGGGGAAAGTATGACTTACTCTTTTTATCCAACACCCAAAACTAAAACTTTTAAACATGATCCTTCAGAGGTTGAGCAAATATTTTAGATTTCCATCCTTGATTACTTAAATCTTCATGATTGAATATTTGATTTTGCCTTTAATCTTTATGATGGAACCTTCCTTTTTTAGATAAAATTAAGTCTTTAATGTTGTAATATTCTCTATATCTTCATCATCAAAACACCGATCTTCAAGATTCATTTTGGATTTAATTCTTCAACAAATCTTCTAAGTAAATCTACACCCTTTCTTGAATTAAATCAACAAATAGGTTATCAAAATAATAAATTGGCGCAACACGTTCAGTTTTCTAGTACTGAGTTAATAGCTAAAGAATATGGCAAGGAATTTTTTTTGATAAATCAAGATATTAAGCAGAGGATAAAGGTTTATAAAGGAGTGATCCATAGCTGCAACTATATATTAATAGGTTATCAAAATAACAAATTGGCACAATGCATTTAGTTATCTTGTACAAATTAACAACCAAAGAATATGCAAGGAGTTTTTTTTTGGTAAATCAAGGTATTAACAGATAAAACAGAGTATAAAGGTCCATCAAGGAGTGATCCATAGCCGCTAAGAGGATATACACACTTTTATGCTCTAACTTGAGGTCTATCAAAACCCTAAACTTTGAACTACAACATCGGCACCCACCATGGGATAGGTAAAAATAGTCCCATATACCACAATCATTATAATGAGGAATCAATGGCACGTGACTCAATAAGGGGAAAAAGGTGAAACTCCCACCTTACAACAAATTTTCAACACGATGCACAGGCTGAGGCAGGAAAGCAACAAGAACTGACAACGAGCGGAGGAAACACAACTTGATTAAGAAAACCTCTAACAAGAAGCAGATGAATCTCGTCACTGGTTGGAAGGGCCTTTGAAGGCACATGAAGAGCTACAATAGCATATTGAGTGTAGACCCCTGTTTTTGTCCGGGCTAGGAGCAAGACAATAAATAGAAGACTCAAGAAAGGAAAAAGAAGAATGAAGCATCATCCCTGGAAGAATCTTGAGGATCTGCTAAAGAGACTTGGGTAGTGTTTAGGGAAAAGGGGTGTGAAAATATTATTTTTGTAAAGGAAGAACGTGTTGTTCTCAATCCAAAATAGGTCATTCTCATCACATTAAAAGTCATTTAATGCATGATGAGAACGAGTTGTTCTCAATCTAGGATGGGTCTCGTCACAATAAATTCCATTTATGGCTTGATGCGAACGGGTCGTTCTCCCCTGAGAACAAGTTGTTCAGCGCCTAAAAAAATATGTATTAATAAAGCCCTCTGGTAGTCATAATCACACACCACTCAAAATACAAACTAGTGCACTATAAACTAGAAACTGTAGCTCTGATACTTCTTCTTCTCCCCTCTAAGTAATAAAAAGGTTGCTTCAGAGGTTCTGATTTCTCTCTTTTATCTTTATAGCTTTTATTTACTACTTTCTCAGTAATAGGCTAAGGTAAAATTAGAATATTGGTGTTGATAATTTTGATTTGATGATGTTGCTACAGTGTTTGTTGATTTGATGATGTTACTGCAGTTTTTAGTTAATGGTAGATTATCTTTGTGTAGTTAGCTAATTTGAAATATTAGTCTGTTATTTTCATTAATACAGGAAATATGCTTGAAATGTGTTTTAATGAGTTAAGTCAACTACTTTATGTTTTAGCTAACTGTTTTCTTCTAGATTCTTCCAGTAACTCAGGACTGAATATCAGCTGTTGGGAGTTAAGTCTCTCATTCTCTATAAAAGCAAACCTCTTGGAAGATCCTTTACATAAGAGAGAAATACGAAAAGGATTTCATCTACAACTTCATTGAAGAATTAAGTCTTTGGAAGAATCTAGAAAAGAAACTGCATCAGTGAAATCTTTACTGGCTTTTACCCATCTTAGGGTATTTCAGTGTATTTCTGAATTTGTATTTGTGATTGGTGTGATCACAATAAACTTAGGGTGAGTCTAGTATTGCTGATTGAATTCTATAGTGTGTAGGATTTTATCAATCAAGGTAAGATAGTCTTTAGAAGAGGGGTTCTTGTAAAGACATTTCAATTAGTGTAAATGATATCTGTTAGAGTGACAGATTAAAACTGGACATAGCTCTTCCAAAAAGAGTGAACCAGTATAATTTCTTGTGCCTTCTTTCTCTTCCTTAACAATCTTTTATGATCTGCTGATATAACTAATCAACTATTTTGATCAATAAGCAAACTAATCTGTTACTGGAAGCAAATGTGAAATATGATATTTGATAGATCTTGACGAAAATCAGGTATCAATTCATCCCCCTTCTTGATATCTCTATGTAATTCTAACAATTGGTATCTAGAGCAGGTTCTTGAAAGTTACTCAAGTTTGATCCAAGAACAAGATGTCTGAAAACAAGCTTCCCTTTGCTGAAGGCGCTTCCACCAATAGACCACCACTGTTTGTTGGGGTTAATTATCCTTTCTGGAAGGATAGGACGAAAATCTTTTTCGAATCTGTGGACAGAGGCGTGTGGGATGCTGTAGTAAAGGGGCCATACATTCCAAAGATAAAAGCAGAGGATGGAACAACATTTGAAAAACCTTGGGAGACATGGATAGAAGCAGAAAACAAGCGTGCACAATTTGACTGTAAGGCTAAAAATATATTAACTTCTACCTTGAATCTTGATGAATTTTTCAGGATATCTCAGTGTGCTACTGCAAAGGAGATGTGGGACATCTTGCAAGTAACTCATGAAGGAACCTCTGAAGTGAAAAGAGCCAGAAAACATACACTGATTCAGGAATACGAAATGTTCAGAATGCAGTTTGGAGAAAGCATCCAAGATGTTCAAAAAAGATTCACCCACATTGTGAATCATTTGATAGGACTGGTAAAAATGTTTGATGATGAAGAATTGAATATCAAGGTCATGAAATGTCTGAACAGGAGCTGGAAGCCTAAGGTTACTGCAATTCTTGAAACAAAAGATCTTTCAATCATAAACACAACATTGTTTGGTAAATTAAGAGAGCATGAATTGGAATTAAACAGACTTGATCAGCTGGAAAGTTCTGACAAGAAGAATAAGAGTCTAGCTTTGAAAGCTAAAGATTGCTTAAGCTGTGATGAAGAAAGCAATGAAAAAGACAGTGAGGAGTTTGCCATGCTTGTTAAGAAATTTGGGAAATTTCTAAAGAAAAGAAACAGTACAAAAGACAGGTTTCAAGATCATTCAAATCAGAAAAGGTACACAAGAAAATCTGATTTTAATACTTGTAATTTCTCTTGTTTCAATTATGGACAGCTAGGCCATGTGAAAATGGATTGTCCCCTTATTACTCAAAGAAAAGAAAGAAGCCCTGAAAGAAAAGAAAGAAAAGACAGAGTCTTTGAAAAACGAAACTTTCATCTAAAGAAAGGAAAGAAAGCGTATATGGCATGGGATGATAGTGAATCATCCAAATCCTCTATGTCAGATTCTGAATCTGAAAATGAAGCCAATTTGTGTCTTGAAGCAAATGTAGAAACCTCAAGTCAGGTGAGTAACAATGATACTGATCTTAGTGTAAACTATGATACTTTACTAGATACTTTTAAAGAACTGCATGATGAAGCTAGAAAACAAGATCATCAGATTAAGAGACTAAAAGGATTAAACAACTGGCTAGAAAACAGAGTTCTTGAACTGGAAAATCAGATTGAAATAAAATCAGAATCTGAAAAATCTGAAACTGCAAACAAAAACAGTTCTGTTGATTGTGAAAATTGTAAAAACCTTCAAGACAAAGTAGCTTACCTAATAAAGACTCTAGGAAAGTTTCAAATTGGTCAAAATAGTCTTGATAAATTGTTAAGCTCTTAAATAGGTTTTCTAAACAGAACTGGACTTGGATATAAATCTGTCAAACCATTTTCTGCTGCAAAATCTAAATCTTTCTCAAATAGCAAATCAAGAAAATGCTTCTATTGTATGAAATCTGGGCATATATCTAAATGTTGCTACATTAAAAATTTTGGTATTTCAAGAGGTGAATATATTTGGAAACCAAGACAATCTGCTGTTTCTAACTCAAAAAGACCCAACTTGCTTTGGGTGCCAAGAAAACTGAACTAAATTTGTTTTACAAATATGTCAAAGAGCAAAGAAAGCATTATGGTATTTAGATAGTGGATACTCTAAACATATGACAAGTAATAAATCTAAGCTTATCAATTTCAAGGAATATGAAGCAGGTTCTGTTACAATTTGGAGATGATAGCAAAGGAAAAATAAAAGGTTCTAGAAATATTGGAAGTTCCTCATCTTCACAGATAAAAGATGTTCTATTTGTTGAAGGATTGAAACACAATCTATTTAGTATTAATCAACTATGTGACAAAGGTATGAAGGTTACTTTTGATGCAAAATTTTATGTCATATATAACTGTAAATCTGCAAATGTTGTCCACATTGGAAGAAGATCAAACAATGTGTATATGTTGGACATTGAATCCTCAAATCTCAAAAATATATGCTTGTTAACCAAAGAAAATGAAGGTTGGCTTTGGCATAGAAGATGTGGACACATCAATATGCTGCAAAAATCTAGTTAGAGGGCTTCCAAATGTTAAATTCGTGAAAGACAAAATCTGTGCATACTATCAAAAGGGAAAAAAATCAAGGAATTCTTTTTATTCAAAGAACATCATCTCAACAAGAAGAAGACTTCAGGTACTACATCTTGATCTTTTTGGTCCATCAAGAATTGTAAGTCTTGGTAACAATTCCTATGTTCTTGTTATTGTTGATGATTTTTCAAGATTCACTTGAACATTATTTCTATCTTCAAAGGATGAAACCTTCTATGCATTTAAGAAATTTGCCAAGATTATTTTAAATGAAAAGACCTTAACATTGTTTCTCTAAGAAGTGATCATGGAACAAAATTTCAAAATAGTCTATTTGAAAAGTTTTGCTCAAAAAATGGTATATCTCACAACTTTTTTGCTCCAAGAACTCCTCAACAAAATGGAGTTGTTGAGAGAAATAATAAAACACTTCAAGAATGTGCTAGAACTATGTTAAGTGAATCTAAGCTACCTAAGTGTTTCTGGGCAGATGCTGTTTCCACAGCTTACTATGTACTTAACAGGATATTAATTAGACCAATTCTCAAAAAGACTCCTTATGAACTATTGAATGGTAGAACTCCTAGCATTGCATATTTTAAAGTTTTTGGTTACAGGTGTTTCATATTAAACAATGGAAAAGTATCCTTGGGAAAGTTTGATGAAAAAGCTGATGATGGTATATTTTTAGGATACTCAATGCATAGTAAAGCTTATCGTTTTTTCAACAAAAAGAACTTAATTGTTGAAGAAACAATTCATGTTGTATTTGATGAGCTCTTATGTCAAAAAGAGAAAGAAAGTATTCTTCCTGCAGGTACAGATGATGATGTGCTAGATATCTCATAAAATAGTAATGACTGTACAGAAGAATCTGTTGCTGCTGACAGACAAATTGAAAAAGCCAACTATAACTTTTGAAAAGTTGATTATAATTCTACAAAAGACAATGCTCTGTCTAAATCCTGGAGAACTAAAAAAGGACTATCACTGGACAACATCATAGGAAACGTTGAAAAGGGAGTTACAACTCGAAACTCTTTAAATGATTTCTACAATCATATGGCTTTTGTTTCACAAATTGAACCTAAGAATATCAAAAGATGCCTTACTTGATGATAAATGGATTACTGTTATGCATGATGAATTAAATCAGTTTACCAGAAATGATGTATGATATCTTGTGCCTAGAAATAAAAATATGAATGTTATTGGTACTAAATGGGTATTTAGAAATAAGCTTGATGAGAATGGGATAATCACTAGGAACAAAGCTAGATTAGTTGATAAAGGTTATAATCAAGAAAAAGGTATTGATTTTGATGAAACCTATGCTCCTGTAGCTAGATTAGAAGCTATAAGACTATTACTTGCTTTTGCTTGTCTTAAAGGTTTCAAACTTTTTCAAATGGATGTCAAGAGTGCTTTCTTAAATGGCTTTATTAATGAAGATGTATATGTTGAACAACCTCCTGGATTTATTGATTTTAAATTTCCAAATCATGTATACAAACTGAAAAAGGCTTTATATGGTCTCAAACAGGCACAAAGACAATGGTATGAAAGACTTACAACATTTCTCATATCACAAGGTTTTAAAAGAGGAGTTATTGACAAAACTCTCTTTACTAAGAAAGTTGATAATGATATTATATTAGTATAGATTTATGTTGATGACATAATTTTTGGTTCGTCTAATCAATCTCTATGCCAAGAATTTGCAGATACTATGAAAGGTGAATTTGAGATGTCCATGATGGGAGAGTTAAATTTTTTCTTGGGATTACAGGTTAAACAAATGTCAAATGGTACATTCATCAACTAAACAAAGTACTACAATAAGCTATTGAAGAAATTTAATATGGAAAGCTACAAAGAATCATCTACTCCTATGTCTTCTAATTGCTATCTTGACATGGATGAAAAAGGAAAATATGTTGATGCTACCATGTACAGAGGATTAATTGGTTCTTTGCTATATATAACTGCCAGCAGACCAGATATCATGTTTGTTGTATGCTTATGTGCAAGGTTTCAAGCCAATCCAAAAGAATCACATTTCACTGTTGCAAAACGAATTCTTAAGTATCTCAAAAGAACAATGAATGTTGGCTTATGGTACTCCACTGGTAATCAATTAAATTTAATGGGCTATACAGATTCTGATTTTGGAGGTTGCAAATTAGATAGAAAGAGCACAAGTGGAACATGCCATCTCTTTGGAAACTGCTTGATATCCTGGACTAGCAAGAAGGAGGCCTATGTTGCATTATCAACAGCAGAAGCTGAATACATTGTTGCTAGAAGTTGCATTGCTCAAATTCTTTGGTTAAAACAACAACTTTCTGATTTTGATTTGCATTTATCTGATGTTCCTATTCTCTGTGATAACACAAGTGCTATAAACCTAACAAAAAAATCCTATTCAACACTATAGAACAAAACATATTGAAATTAGGCATCACTTCATAAGAGCTCATATTGAGAAGAAAGATTGTAGAATTGAATTTGTTTCAACAAATGACCAACTAGCTGACATTTTCACTAAACCATTAGGTTGTGATAGATTTTTCAAATTAAGAAATGAATTAGGAATCTTAAATATTAAGAATCTGTCTTAAAAACTCTACTACTGCATAATATAGTTTGTTAATTCTTCTGAAATAGCTGACTGATTTCATTTAATTGACACACTTTTGTAATTGTTGTCAGTTTAGCCTGTTAATTTCTTTGACTAGTTAATTGATTTTATTCTTATACATCTGTTTTAATTGGATATTCAAATTAACCACTTTAAATCTTCAAATTATGTTTGAACTAAATCTGCTTATCCAAAAATTCGTACTAGGTTCCACTGATAAAGCATAACACTTATAGATATATGTGAGAAAGCTTTATTTCTTTTCCAAAACTGAATTTCCATTTTTCCAATGTATTCCTTCTGTGTTTCTGACATTATAATAGTTGACTACTACCATCTGCATTGAGTGCATATCTGTTCAAAATCTTCTCACATTTATGATTCTGATTTTGCTTTTCCTATCATGTCTATTCAATCTTCTTTACTAATACCCTTCTTCTGCATTATGTAATCACACTTCCTATGCATCATAGTTTCTCTACTTCTAACTATTCCTTACCAAAATGTCTTCAAATGACTTCTTTGTGATTGAGAGTGATGATGATTTAGATACCCCTCTAGTAAATGTTGTTGAGAGATTCAAAAACTAGGATGAAGACCCATGCTTCAAAATCTCCATCTCACAGGATGCAAACACGCAATAGAGGATCAACCTCTACTTCTCCTGCTCAAGCTAGCAGGAACTCTGGTTCTGCTGCTGCACCACCGAATCCAACTATGGGTCAACCTTCAAAGCAGAATAAGATACGAGTAATAATTCCTTCTCCTGTGCACGTTGAAGGCAACCCATTTGAATCTTCTGAATCATCAGAAGACAATGCGTCTGAAAATGAAGAAGAAACAGAAGCTGTTGAATCCCTGGAATTGAAGATGCAAAGAAAACTTGTTTTGATTCCCAAAGTTCTCAAGTTCACCAGGTTACATGATGAAAATCTAATGTTTGTAAGAAATACTCTGCAAAATCAAGGTCTGCATCAATTTTTGGAGCTGGAAGGTAACTTTTACAATGATTTGATTAAAATCTTTTATGCTAATCTGAAACCTGAGAACAACATTGATGCATGCCTAGGAGGCATTATAAGTGTTGTAGGATCTATCAAACATGTGTATAGGCATATGGAATCAAAATAGCATGTATAATTGCAAGGAAGAACATGAAATCAGATTTTTCCCCAAATGTTAGGGTTCAAATTCGGCCCACACTTAGAAATTGCAAAACAATTCAATTCAACCGATTAAATTCAAGATAGAACCCATAGGAAGCCATAGAAGATGAAACCAATGAAATTAATCGGTTCAATTGACTTAGAAATGTGAAAAATGCAACCAGCCCCTTTGTTATGGGTTTCAATCGGTAGAATTCAAGGAAAACAAGTTTTGAGATGTTTGAACCGATTAGAATCAAGATACATGTCATAGGAAGCCATAGGAAGTGAAAACAAGCATTTTAATCGGTGGAAAATGGATTAAAATGAAGATATATGGTGCAGCTATGAAGAACAAGTAAGAACAATCAAAGAGAAAACATGGAGAAGACAAGAGAATGAAGAACACGCCACTTTCATAAAGAAAGATAAGTGCAAAGGACAATCACCACTTGAATTATGGAAAACTCAAGATAAGATTCTAGAAATGAGGCTTACCTCTTGAACTTCAAAGAGAAATAGCTCTTGCTCTCAATTAATCTTCAAAGTTATGTTACAAATGAGACCCACACCCTTATATAGAAAGGGGAAAACGAAAATGCATGCACATGGGTGGAATTCTAAAAGGTTAGGCCATGTTTGGAAGATGCTCCAAAGCTTCCCAAACAAGGCCCTTGTTTTTTATACTATCCATGTGTCTAAACAAGTAGCCTCTTATTTCTATTTCAAAGAAAGAAACTAAACTAACTCTATTTTTATTTACAAGGAAATTACAAGAGCTATTAATATTTTTATTCTCTTCTTCAAGCTTCTTGTACATTGTCCTTGTTTTTCTTCCTTCCTTTTCTTCAAAATTCTTTGTAAACTTTTCTTTCATATTTTCCTTTCCTTATTTTTTTGTGGTGACTCCTCCTTGCATGGGTTGAGGTTTTTCATGAATTGAGATCACATCAAACATACTAGTTTCAAAAGTCAAAGGTAAGGAGATAAAAATTGATAACTCTTTGTGGAGAAGATTGGCTGGACTAAAATATAAAGGTGTAAAAATAAGCAAGGGTAACACCTCTTCTGTCCCTAGTTTCAACAAAGAATCTATGTTTAGATCTTGCATGCACAATGCTGAGGAGGATATTCAGAAATTTCAAGTTGGTAAAATCAAACGTGATGATCGTCTTCTGTCCTTCATAATCGCTTGGCAGCTCACACCCAAGGGGAGCAACCATGCCCAGTTAATGGAAGAAGATTTAGCTCTGATTCATTGCATGAAGAATAACATCAAGGTCAACTAGATTTATGTCATCAAGGGACATATGTTCAAAGATAAACGCTTGAGTGACCGCAAACTGCCGTATGCCATTTTCATCTCCAAAGTTCTGGATCACTTTCATGTTTCCACTGAAGTAGCTACCACCAAGATCATCAACCACAAACACATATTTGATAACTATTATCTCAGAAAAATGGGTCTCTCAAAGGTTGATGATGAATGGAAATTTGAAGTTGGTTCATCCTCTACTGCACCCAGATCATCAGCTCAAGAAGATATCCCTTCAAGGAACCCTTCTCAGGATTACTCTGGTTATCAGATGGTTCCATACACAGCTACTCCTACATATCAAGGGATTCCATTATCTGAGTTTGAGAGAATGCTTATATCTCGTCTTAACGTTCTTGGTTCTATGTAGCGCAATACCCATGAAACCATGGTTTCCAGGTTTACAAACATTGACTATGAAATTGAACTTATTCAGCAACAACTTGCAGAAATTCAAGTCTCTGTTGAAGCTTTTGAAGGCACTTCTTGTACTACTGCTGCCATGGATGAGGATGTTGATGAAGATGATGATGAAGATGATGATGATGATGATGGTGATGAGGATGAAGATCAAAATTTGCTCCTTAAATGTTCTGCTATAATTTCGTCTTTATGTTACTTTTTTATAAACATTTGTTGGTCTGTAATATTTTATGCAACTTATTTTTCGCATTCCTACTGAACATTGCCTATTTGCTAATGTCAAAGGGGGAGATAATCTTCCATCTATTTTTCTTGATCTTAACAGATTCTTGCAGATTGATGCTATTGCCATCATCAAATAGGGGGAGTTTGTTGATAATTTTGATTTGATGATGTTGCTGCAGTGTTTGTTGATTTGATGATGTTACTACAGTTTTTAGTTGATGGAAGATTATCTTTGTTTAGTTAGATAATTTGAAATATTATTTTGTTATTTTCATTAATACAGGAAATATGCTTGAAATGTGTTTTAATGAGTTAAGTCAACTACTTTATGTTTTAGCTAACTGTTTTCTTCCAGATTCTTCCAGTAACTGAGGACTGAATATCAGTTGTTGGGAGTTAAGTCTCTAGTTCTCTATAAAAGCAAGCCTCTTGGAAGATCCTTACATCAAAAAGAAATATGAAAAGGATTTCATCTACAACTTCATTGAAGAATTAAGTCTTAGGAAGAATGTAGAAAAGAAACTGCATAAGTGAAATCTTTATTGGTTTTACCCATCTTGGGTTATTTTAGTGTATTTCTGAATTTGTATTTGTGATTGGTGTGATCACAATAGACTTAGGGTGAGTTTAGTATTGCTGATTGAATTCTATAGTGTGTAGGATTTTATCAATCACGGTAAGATAGTCTTTAGAAGAGGGGTTCTTGTAAAGACATTTCAATTAGTGTAATTGATATCTGTTAGAGTGACAGATTAAAACTGGACGTAGTTCTTCCAAAAAGAGTGAACCAATATAATTTCTTGTGCCTTCTTTCTCTTCCTTAACAATCTTTTATGATCTACTCATATTACTAATCAAGTGTTTTAATCAATAAGCAAACTAATCTGGTACTGGAAGCAAATGTGAAATCTGATATTTGGTAGATCTTGATGCAAATCAGGTATCAATTGATCCCCCTTCTTGATATCTCTCTATAATTCTAACAATTGGGCATGTAGATAATTAAGTTTTGTTTGTCATAATTATGGGGTAAGAATACACTACTGCAGTTGGGACTTTTTATGTCAGTTCTACGGGACTTTTTATGACGGTTCAAACAGCGACATAGATACAGGAGACATAGAAAGTTTAAATAGAAAGATGGATATGAAATATAAATTTTATACCAAATGAACAAAAATGAACTTAAGGTGACAAAAATAAAAAATTTAAATGTGAAAGTTTTCTTATATAGTTTTTAAGAATTTTTTTTTTAAATTCAAAACCTCTATTTTATCAATTTAATTCTCTAATATAATAAAAATAATATTAAAAGAATTAAACTAAATTACTAAAATATTTTATTCTCTTAAACTAAACTTTTCCATTTAAAAAGGGTAAAAACATATCTGAACCTTAAAATGTCAACAATTTTGTGACATAATAGGAACCTATAATAATAAGCATATAATAGAATATTACTAAACAGAGAGTTTCATAGAATTAAATTTAAAATATAATATATCATCCAGATTTGAAACAAAAATAATTTTATATTATATCATCCTCATTTTTAAAATATGTCATTTTACTATTACTTAAAATAAGACAAAATATGATTTTACCCTCTCAGTTTTCTTTAATTTTTTGTTTTCACTCTGTAACAAGACATCAACAACTTTTGATTTTTTTTTTGTTTTTGTATTTTTGTTGTATGGAAGAAGAAACTGTCAATTGTATAGACTCACAGGACTCACATTGGTCTTTTGCAAACAAACAAACTGCATATTCCTTCCTCCCAACCTTCCTACAACTGCAACTGCAACCTAACATCATTTGTCCATTTAAAATTGATATCTCCCTCTATTATGATTGTTGGAATCCATCTTATAAATTTACAAATACAAAAATACTAAAATTTATGCAATGTAAAAGCAATCAAATGGGCTCCTATAGGTAAAAAATATTAATGTAATATAACTTAAAGCAATACATACACGTTTGTCCTGTTCCCAATTCCCTTCTCAAGAGCACGCTTGCCCTATTCCCAATTCAACTACTCCTTCCCCGTCTTCCCAATCTCCAAATTCCTGTACCTCATAACACATTGGCCTACAAATTAAAATCTAGCTCTATATATACTTTTCTCAAGAATCTCCAAAAATGGGAAAAGGAATACGGGGAAAATTTTCCACATACTTCTCCAAATGTTTTGCTATTTTTACAGAAGCCTCTTACATGAAGATGTAATCTCTGTCAAAATAAGACAAAATATGATTTTACCCTCTAAATTTTCTTTAATTTTTTATTTTCACTCTGTAACAAGACATCAAGAACTTTTGATTTTTGTTTGTTTTTGTATTTTTGTTGTGTTTGGTCTATTATGGAAGAAGAAACTGTCAATTGTATAGACTCACAGGACTCACAGTGGTCTTTTGCAAACAAATAAACTGCATATTCCTTCCTCCCAACCTTCCTACAATTGCAACTGCAACCTAACATCATTTGTCCATTTAAAATTGATATCTCCCTCTATTATGATTGTTGGAATCCATCTTATAAATTTACAAATACAAAAATACTAGAATTTATGCAATGTAAAAGCAATCAAATGGGCTCCTATAGGTAAAAAATATCAATGTAATATAACTTAAAGCAATACATACACGTTTGTCCTGTTCCCAATTCCCTTCTCAACAACACGCTTGTCCTGTTCCCAATTCAACTACTCCTTCCCCGTCTTCCCAATCTCCAAATCCCTGTACGTCATAACATATTGGCCTACAAATTAAAATCTAGCTCTATATATACTTTTCTCAAGAATCTCTAGAAATGGGAAAAGGAATACGGGGAAAATTTTCCACATACTTCTCCAAATGTTTTGCTATTTTCACTGAAGCCTCTTACATGAAGATGTAATCTCTGTCAATCTTTTATGCAATCCAACAAGTCACTCATGCTCAGATTATGCAATCACAATATTCGCGCACATATCAAACAATCAAAATTAAAATGAGATAAAGTAAAGGGCTTTATCTTCATATGACTTGAAAAATTGAAAGAACAAAAAATTGTTTGAACTCACCGTGAGATTTTGCACCACGAAGAACAAATCACTAGATTAGGGTTCCAAGCACAAATCACGACCACGAAGAACCCACTAGAAAAAATGAATCATGGCCACGAAATCAAACGACTCAACAACAGTAGGGTTTGAAACACGAAGATTAGGGTTTGACAGTAGAGTTCTGTGTTGGAGAGAAAAGAAACATGAATAGACTATGGAGTTGGAAAATAGAATTTAAAGTAAAAAGATTTACTATGTCAGGTGAAATTAAAACAGACATAGTAAGTCATTTACTATGACGGTTCTAGACTGGACTGACATAGTAAATATTTACTACGTCTTTTTATATTAGAACTGACATAATAAATTTGAAGTATATTACAAAATTGCCACCGCCCCACTTATTATGACAGGTGAACTACACCCGTCATAATAAATCGTCATTGATTCCAATTTCTGCACTAGTGATAGTAATCTGGAATATGTTTAATTGTGAATAATGTCATAGGGTACCAGCAATGGACATCGTTGGATGCTTAAGACCTTTCTCACACGTAACCGACCCCCGAACCCAAACTATGGTTACATTGGCCTAAGTTTGTTTTTTCGAAAACCTTTTCTTTTTCCAATGTTTGGAGTAAAATATTAGTGGTGACTCCATAGAACTCCTCTTCAAACTATTTTCAAAATTGAAGGTCAGTCTGCCGACCGTTGGTCGATGACATTGAGGAGTTACCTAACATCCCAAATTTTGGGATATTTTGATTTAATGAAATTAATGAATTTTTATCCAATTTTATGATTTCAAGGAATTATAGATTAATTATTATAGGATTTGTAGTGAAAATTAGAATTTAAAGGAATTAATGCCTTAATTGAGGATATTAATTTTTGGACCAAATAGTTAAATAGATATCTAGTGGAGGATATTACAAGAAAGAACTAATGGTCTAGTGGTGAAGGAGAGACATAGTATATATAGAGGAGGTCATGAGTTTGAATCCTTAAATGATAGAAATGTAAGTATTTTGAGTTTTATCAATTTTAAGTAACTAGAGATAAGATTAAAATATAATTTAAATTAAAGATAATTAATTTAAAATTTGAAACAAAATGTGGGGATAAGAGAAGATTAAGGAGAAATTTCATGAATCTAAACAATATTTAGAAGTTGAAATACTTTTTTTGAGATTAATTAAATATTTTTAGGAGATTTTAGGATTTTTTTAATTTAATTTAATTAATGTATGTTTTTTCATATTATTTTAATATTTACTGTAAGGTTGATTTTAATATACACATTTTCATAAATATCACGTCTTATTTAAATAAATATTGAAGTCTTAGGTCACTCAAAACATCAACACTTTGAGAGATAGGAGGAGAGTAAGTCATTCCTGTTTTTTCACATGGCAACTATGGTAAAACCACTATTGCATATTCATTCACTGTTGGATCGAGCTGGAACTTTAGGAGTTGGTTCGTCACACCACTATTATTGATTCATTCACTGTTTGATCGAGCTGGAAATTCAGTCTTCCACCACAAATAGAAATTACATGTCTCCTTTCTTATCTCACCAATTAATTCTTGACCTAAAGTTAAAATATACATGTTAATATTCCACTTTTATATAATTTTTCCTATTTTATCCACTTGCATTTAAGGTGACATTTTTATAATATTTACCTATCTTACTAGTAGATTCCTAACACAGTTAAAACTGTACATATAATCATTTTAAATAGTTTTAACTCTTTAAATTCAAATATTTTCTTCAATTAATGTCCTCTTAAATAAAATTAAAAAATGATTAACTCACAATAAAAAGTCTTGTCAGTTATAAGAATTAAAAATTAATTATTCACAATTAAAATGTATAGTTATTAATGATTAAATGAGATGATTTTTTTTAATATAATAAATTGGCAAATACTAAAAAAAATATCAGCTTTGTTATTTTTATTGTTTTTTTATTTTTATTTCATTTTATCATATTATATTTTTTATATTTCTATTTTTTATTTTTTATTTTCACAACCTTTTAACTTTTTAGCTTTTTTATATTTTGCACACATACTCTTAAAAAGAAATATGTACCATGATAACCTAATTTGGAATAAGAAACTAATATATATACAAGTAGAAGCACATATGTATTCATGTTTTTTCATATAATAAAAAATGGTCTTTATATTTAAAATATAAAATAAAAACATAAATAGTACATAAATAATAATTAAAATTTGTATTGTATAATTTATAATTATATTCTAATATATGAGTGATTTATATTTTTTTAAAATATAATTAAAAATAAATTGGATATATATATATATTAATTTCAAACATGGTTATATATACTAGAAAAATAATATATAATTTTGTGGTAGATAAAATATTTTAAAAAATTATTTTTGTAATTATTGTTATTATTTTAAAAGCTACATAATATTATTTACTTTCAAATATTTTTATTAAATTTTTATATTAATTTGTCATACTTATTTTTTAGAGTTTGAGAAATTGAGGTACTTTACAAGTAATCAAACGTAAATCATGTTAAAAATATAAGATGAGAGAGGAATGATAATCACATACCTTTTAAATTTAAGATATTTTATTAGAAAGAGGGAGAGATAGTAGTATTGTTATCTTTGAAATAAAATAAGGTAAAGAAGATTAAAAAGTTATGTAGATAACATTAAATGCAAGTGGGTAAAATGGGAAAAAATTATGTGGGAGTGGAATGCTTTAATTATGTGTTAAGAATTTATTAATGGATAGGGAATGAGGCAGGAAGATGAAATAGTTGATTTCTATCCCTTAGAACATGTTGGTTTTCTTTTTTAATTTTTTTAATTTTTTTCATTTTTTAATTACCTTTTAATGTGTCAAAATTAGGTGTGATATCGCGATATCTGTATTTTAACAGTATGCATATCACTACAATTACTATATTTATTTTTAATTATTAATTATTGTACAAAAGGAGGAAATTGTAATTTTCCATCTTCTTCTTTTAGCTTTTAACATTGTTTGCTCCTTCCTGCGTCTACCCCCTCCTACGTCTGTTGTTGGTCCACTTCTCCGTCTGCTACCACGTTGTCACTATCATCGAAGTCACCATCTCCATTATCGTCCACCTCCTTTATGTACTTTTTCTTTTGCTTCCTTATCGCCACCACCATGGCCGCCATTTCTTCGTCTCCACTGCACTATCAACCTCTTCGCTCCTAACTCCATCCATCTGCTTTCTTGCGGATCTCAGCGACACTGCCATTGGAACCCTCGTCTGGTTGGACTTTATTGGCCAGTGATTCAGTTTTTTATTAATTCAAATTTATTTGTCTAAATTTTCGTTTGTTTTTATTTTTTAGAATAATCTTAGGGTGTTTTTGGGCGTGGAAAATATCCTGGACTTAAAGAAATTGCTGCCACGTCAGCCTCCACTTAGGATTTTAATTTCATTTCTTTTATTTTTTTAATTTAGGTCAGACAATATTTTTTTATGAGGCTCAAACGTTTTGGGAGAGAGGGGCTGACTTACGGTTAGAAAACCCTAAGGAGAGGAGGTAGAATTCATTTATGCATAGCTACTCACATTTTTGTCTCTCAGCTTCCG
The DNA here is from genome assembly GCA_030347555.1 of Lablab purpureus. NCBI lineage: Eukaryota > Viridiplantae > Streptophyta > Magnoliopsida > Fabales > Fabaceae > Lablab > Lablab purpureus. The sequence continues at coordinate 37,738,788 of CM059256.1, forward strand.
TCTTTCGCCTTTTGTTTTTCATTTTCTACTGCTGGTTGTGTTTTTGTCTTTATTTTTCTCTCCATTCATTTTTGTTTGGAATCTCCATGGAGGGCTAATTTTCAGAGGTTGACTTCCTAAGTAAATTGTTGTGAACTTTGAGGTTTAATTCACGTTTTCTCTTGGTTTTTCGTGATTCTTCATCTTTTAATCTTTGTGCTTATATTTTTGTTCATGCTTAATGAATATTGTTTTTGTAGTTTGCTTAATTTTGTGAATGGTTAAAGATTGGATGATGTATACGTTTACTTAATTCGTGTAAGGAAATCTTGGGTTAATCTTCGCTTAGTTGATTGATTTAGGCTGGAATGAGGATTAAGATGAACAAAGTATGTTTTCTATGTAACCAGGGATAAGGGAAATTGCAATTGAATCAGGGAATCAATCCATTTTTCATGATTGTTTACGTTTCACCAATTATTCCGTGTTTTAATTTAATTCAACAAATTTGTTCAAACCCCACACCTTGCCCGCCCCACTCACGCGTTGATCCTTTGCGTTTACCACGGTCCATGGGAGACGAGCTAGGGATAACTTTCTAATATTACATTTTAACTGTTTATTTGACCGGATACGACTTCGATCAATCTCATCAGCATCCTCGCAGATCTCAGCGGCGCCACCATTGAAGCTCTCGTCTGGTTGCTGGTTGCTGATATCAGCAGTATAGAGCATGTTGTGACAACGAACCTTGTTGACGACAACTGCAAACCTCGTCAGTGGTGCAGTAGATCTGGTCAACAATGGTAGTGGATCTTGTCGACGGTGGAGGGAAGGAGTAGTAGTAGATTTACAAGTTTTAACTTTTAATTTTAAAGATAATTTTGTCCTTGATGTAAGAGAAAGGAGAAAGATAAATATTGACATCGAAAGTAAAAACACACGGTGTTAGAGGATGAATGGTGAGAAGCAAAGATATTTTTGAAACATGTATTTTACAACATGTTTAAATTATAAAAATAAAAGAAAACGAAATTAATATCCTAAGTGGAGGCTGACATACCCATAATCGCCCCAAGATTTTTCTGAAAAAGTAAGCAAACAAAAATTAGATAAATAATTTTGAATTAATAAAAATTTGAATTACTGGCCCAATAAAGTCCAAATTATAAAAATATATCAATACTGGATAATTAGGCATAAAACAATAATTAAGATAAGTATAAAAAAGTAAGAAAATGTGGATAAATAATGATTCATCAAATTTCCCCACACTTAACCTTTTCCACTCATGGACAAAAGCATGCAACAAAACCTGAAAGAGAGAAAAAGAAAAAAGAAAGACACATTACATACTCCGCAATGAATCCGAGGATATGAAAAGAATGGATAACAATCAATGCACAAAGACTCGAAGAATCGTGACACTAATGAATATCATCCAAGCCTCTCAAACATGGCAAAAAGTCAATCAACTCAAAAGGTTGATATGATCCATGATGAACAATGAACTAATAAAGGTAGAGAAGAAGAACCTCAAGGAATTAATACAACAAACATGGCCAAGAAAAATAAAATTGAAGAAATTAAGAAGAAATTTGAAGGAAGACTAATGAGAGGAAGACTTCAAGCTTTAGAAGTGGAGATCCAAGAGGAATTAAATGCATGAAGAATATTCAAGAAAATTCTAAGAAAAATGAAGTCCAAAATTCCTCAAAGTTTAAAAATAGAAGTGTTTTTCTTAAGTGACCTTTGGAAGTTTGAAGAGCCACTTCTCCTAAAGACTTGCACATGGGGTGCATATAGAGACTTTTGGTGAGTGACTCCTGAAAGCTTGAAAGGTCATTCTTAGCTTTATATGTAACTTTCATTGGCTTTTGGAACTCTTTTTAACCTTTCACACATGCAAGGGTCAAGTGTAATCATTACTTTTCCTAAATTCAAGGAACTTCTAGGTGACTTCTCCTAATTTTGTGGGATTAGTTGTACTAATCAAGATTAAGGAGAGTTAACTCTAGATTTAGAAATTAAATTTGATTAACTCTTGGCACTCCTCTTGGATGTCCACTTGGCCTATAAAAGGGAAGCTTGCTTCATTGTAAAAATCACTTTTGAATATTGAATGAAATTGTCTCTTTGTGAGTTCATATTTGAGAGTCTTTCCAAGGGTGTTTCTCTCTTGTTTTGGTTCTTATCTTGAGAATCTTTCTCAAGTGGAAAATCCTCTTTCAATTATACTTGAGTTCTTCCATTCAAGGTGACGTGTTCTTCCCTCTCTTTCATCTCAATCCATTTCCTTTTTCAATTTGTTACTTGTTCTTGTTTTACTTTGTTGTTTTGAGTGAAATCTCCATGGGTTTACAATCTTACGCAACTCTAATCTCTTTATCCATGGAGGACTGTGCTTCCTTCTTATCCTTTGGTTGATCAAGATCCATCCATCCTTCCATGGATCCTATCAAGTGGTTACCAGAGCAAGGAAGTGTTAGCAATCATGACAGTGCAAAATCCAAGAACGGGGGGTGAATTGGGTTTTCAAAAAAATTTTCTGATTTAAAATATTTTTCCAAAACTTAATCTCTATCTCAATTCCAATTTCAAGATTCAGATTTTCCTTAATCTTTGATAAAAGCAGTCGGGATAACAATTGTTGATATGATCCGAATATAATAAAATAAAGAGAGAGGGAAAGAGAGAATGAACACAGAGATTTATACTGGTTCAGATTTAGCCAATCCTACATCCAGTGCCCAATCACCACAACACGTGATGATATACCCCACTATCTTGAAATGCAATTACAAACACTAATTCAGTGACATGTAAAAACAAATAAAGATAAACAAAAACACCTCCTTAGACACACTAAGGATGAAAACACCTCCTTAGACACACTAAGGATGATCCCACCTCTCGTGACAGACAAGAGATGAACAAACACCTCCCTCAAGGGATGAATTTACAGTAATCAATAACCAAGAAAGAGTTCACCTGATATGTGATGGATATGAAAGCTTAAGCACAATACAATCTGTTGATTTAATTCAAGCATGAGTAAAAATTAACTCAGAAGTTTTGGTGAAGAATTAAACTCAAATAAATCATGAAGATTGGAGTTTTGATGATGAATATATAAAGAATTATTGCAACATTAAAGACTTGATTTTATCTCTAAAAGGAAGGTTGCATCATGGAAATAAAGGCAAAATATATTCTTTCAAGGAGAATAAATGCTTTCAAGAAAGAAGATTGTTGAAGATTATCTCAAGAGCTGAAGATCTAAGTATAGAAGGTTCAGTTTTGGGTGATGGATAAAAAGAGTAAGTCATAATTCCCATCCAAGACCATTTCAAACTTAAGAGCAAGTCATATTTTTGCAAAAACCTTTTTCTACGCTTTTAATCGATTAGGAATTGAAATAGAATCGATTATATCACTTAAAATTTGAATTAAAAGAGTTTAACGAACTAAATAATCGATTAAGTGTTTTTGATAATCAATTATATTGCTTCTGGGTTTCGTATAATCGATTGTGGCCTTAATCTAATCAATTATATCAGGAAGAATGTGTTTTCTAGTTTTACTCTAATATAATTGATTACAACTTTTATATAATCAATTAAATATGACATTTTTGCAAATTCAATGCTAAATCAACCTAAGAATGGAAACTTTGAGTTGATTTCAAATTATAAAATTAATGGCAAGGTCTTAGGTTTATACACATCTGATTAAACACGAAATTACAGTGTTCTTGCGCTAAAGTTTTCAAAACCGCTTTCTTACTCTCTCAAGGTTGATCTAAGTTCTTGGAAGTGGTGATTGCATTGTGCTTAAGCTTTCATATCCAGTACTCATCAGGTGTTTTCTTTACTATTTACTGGTTTATGTAATTCATCCCTTGGATCAGTTCTAAAGGGAGGTGTGTTCATCTCTTGTGTGTCAAGAGAGGTGGGATCATCCTTAGTGTGTCTAAGGAGGTGTTTCCATTTATCTTTAATTGGTTTTACATTGTGTCACTGATTAGTGTTTGTAATTGCTTTTAAAGATAGTAGGGTTATCATCATGTGTTTGTGGTGATTGGGCACCGGATGTAGGATTGGCTAAATCTGAACCAGTATAAATCTCTGTGTTCAATCTCTCTTTCCCTCTCTCTTTATTTTATTGCGGATCATATTAACATTTGTTATTCCAACTGCTCTTATCAAAGGTTAAGGAAAATCCGAATCTTGATTTTAGAAGTATTTTTTAAAATCTGGAAAATTATTTGAAAAAGGAAAAAGTCTTTTAAAAATCCAATTCACCCCCCTCTTGATTTTTACACTGTCGTTATTTCTAACACAATCACCACTTCCAAGAACGAAGATCAACCTTGAGAGAGCAAGAAAGCGACTTTGAAAATATTTGAGTGCAAGAACACTATATTTTTGTGTTTGATCAGTTGTGTGTTAACCTAAGACCTTGCCATTCATTTTATAATTTGAAATCAACTTAGAGTTTCCATTCTTAGGTTGATTCAACATTGAATTCACAAAAGTGTCGTATTTAATCGATTATATAAAAGTTGTAATCAATTATATCAAAGTAAAGCTGGAAAACACATTTTTCCTGATATAATCGATTAGATTAAAACCATAATCGATTATATGCAACTCAGAAACAATATAATCGATTATTAAAAACACTTAATTGATTATTTTGTTCATTAAACTCATTTAATTCAAATTTTAAGTGATATAATCGATTCTATTTCGATTCCTAATTGATTAAAAGCGTAGAAAAAGGTTTTTACAAAAACATGCCTTGCTCTCAAGATTGAAATGGTCTTGGATGGAAATTATGACTTACCCTTTTTATCCAACACCCAAACCTGAACCTTCTAAACTTAGATCTTCAGCTCTTGAGCAAATATTCAAGATCTTCTTTCTTGAATGAATTTATTCTCCATGATTGAATATTTACTTAGCCTTTATTTTCATGATGCAACCTTCCTTTTTGGGATTAAATTAAGTCTTTAATGTTGCAATAATCCTTGTATCTTCATCATCAAAAAACCAATCTTCAAGATTCATTTTGAATTTAGTTCTTCAACAAAACTTCTGAGTAAATCTGTACTCATCCTTGAAATAAATAAACAATCTCCCCCTTTTTGGTGATGATAAAAAACTTAAAGACTTGTGATTGATATCTTGAAAAAAAAATCTTAGAAAATATTGTATGGATATCTCCATCATAAATGTTAGTCCACAAAGGAAATAATATAGGCAATCTTATGGATTTCAATTTGCAATTAGAATTCAAATTTCAATTTGTCAAATTTTCAGAGATTTCATGCTTAGAGACATTTCCTTATTCTCCCTTTAAACTTTGCTTTTAATACTTAAGATATTTTTTATATTTTCTAATCAATCATCAATCAACATACATTTTTCTCCCCCTTTATTTTTAACATAATAAAAAAGATAACACAGAAAATGAGAGTTACACAGCAGAAGCATAAAAAACACAAAAAACATAGAGAAAAAAAAGCAACAGCTGAAATAAAATAAAATTAGAGCTATGAGCCAAGTGATTTTGCATCCTAGTCGGTTTCCTCACTATCCCCATCCTCTTCATCCTCATTGTCTTCAGCTGGTTGTTTTCCTTTTGAAGAACATATATTATCTTCTTCGGGAAGATATCTTCAATCTCCAATTTGTGTTCAACTCGATATACTCTTCTGTTTAGCCTTGAGAGTCTTGAACATAAATCATCATAATGTTGGATTTGTAAATTTAGGATGTTATCCATTCTTGAATAAATATTTGCTTCCATGGATCCCGGTTGAGGTTGCGTTTCATTTTCCTCGTCTTCTTCCATAGGAGCTTCTTCACCTCTTTGTCTAAAGTTGTTCCCTTGTACAATTAACCCAATGTGGCGAAGAACACTTTTTCCAATTTTGCTATTACTTAGCAAAATTTGCTTGGTCTCACCTGTTAAATCTACTCCTTTGTACTCCAAGATTTTAGAAATAAAAACTGGATATGGTAGAGCAAAAGTAGATAACCTAGTAGCTTTGAACATATTTTCAATTATGATGGCTGGCCAATCCATATTAACTTCATTGAAAAAAACCATACATTAACAAAATATCTTCCTTTGTAATGTGCATGATTAGTTCCTCTAGTAGCTAAAATCCAGACAATAACATAATGTAACATGCGTTTGTTTAACTTTACATTACCGACTTTATAAAGGCTGTCCACTTGAAGATTTGGGTCCTTACAGAATTTCCGAAATTCGACAAGTTTGTTGAACCCTTCAAAACCATATGTGATATTGATCCCGCCTTCAGTGGATAATCCAGTCACAGTTTTCTAGACGTCTTTGTCAAGATGGATCCGCACTCCTTTTACTTTAGTGCTAGGAGTACCTGTATGAGATGTTAAATTTAGATAGAAAACTCTTACCGAATCAGGGTAGTAGGGACCCTCCATTTCCACAAAAGTTTTTGAGTCCGTTTGATACTAAAAGTTCCTGAAAAGTGAATCCGTGAGATCTGAAAAAATCACAAGATAAGAATTTTGGAGTAAGAATCTTCCTGTTTTTCCAATGATCTAAATACGCCCTTTGAATATCTTCATCCAAAATCCATCCACTAAGATTTGGTTGCCTTATTTCTTGTTCTTGCTGACGAGAGCTCATAGGTGCTTTGCCTTTTCTCCTTTTTGGCTTTTTCCTTCTTCTTTGATCAGCCATTGAGAGAAAGATGGAATGTAAAAGCACAAAAAGATCTAGCAACACTAAATATAGCAGAGAATTCGTGCACAATAGAAAGCTTAAAGAAAACAATACAACAAAAGAGCAGAAAACTAAAAATGGCCCTTTGATTCTCAACCTTGGTATTTATAAACATGTAATCTGACCTCAAATCACTGAATTAATGTCAATATAGCCGTTGGGGAAGGAATATAGCTATTGTGGGATGAAAATCACGTGTTTCAAAGCTCCAACATTCAAAAACAGTGTGCAGAAAAACTCATAACGACGCTTTTAATCGATTATGAAATGGGCATAATCGATTATTTGCTGAAAATTTTCCCCAGAACGCAAAATCTAGAAAAATAATTGTTAGATGCGGAATTATATCAAGAAGGGCGGGTTGAATTGATATAAAGCTTTATTGAAAACTTTTTCGTATCAAAAAATTTACTGGTGCAGTTTACTGAGAATTAGCCGACTGATTATTGCAAAATAGTAGGTTAGTTCTTAATGTAGAATATAACAGATGATGAAGGAAGAAAAAAGATAACACCAAGGATTATACTGGTTTGTTCTTTATGCAAGAACTACATCCAGTTGGTGATCTGCAACTCCACAGATCCTAATCACTATCAGAAATGTATTCTTTACAACAAATCTTTCTTGAACACTACAAGAAATTCAAAGAACCTATTCTAAACACTATAGAACAGTTCTAAACCCACTGACTCACACTGAGCCACTGTGATCACCCCGATCACACACAACAGGGTTCTAAAACACACCTACAAATCTCTAACCCGAAATCAAAGAATACAAGATACAGTGAAAGAAATTCTTCTTGAACAGTAAGCATAGTAAACGAAATTCTGCAGATTCTTTTGCTTTTGAATGTTTGCAACTCTTGAGTGTTTTCTCTTGAATTCTTTCGCGCCTTGATTCATCCTTTAGAGTTGTATATATAGGAAAAAGAAGAATTTTTGGGTCATGGTCTTTCAAAAGCTTTAAAACTCGCGTTCTGCACTTTTCTGGATAAAGAAGGTCTGGAACAAAATAGTGGACTGAAGCAGCAAACCAGTTAGCTATTTTCATTAAACCTGTATTCCTGGTACATTAATGAAAATAGTCGACTAGAGCAACAGGATTAGCAGACTAATTGATGAAAAACAAAATCAACAGATTATCATATTTCAATTTGCTAACTATATTCAGATAATCTAACATCTTTGAAATGTTAAATCAATTAAGAACCATTAATCACAAACCCAACACATTCTAAAAACAAACATCAAAGCTTGTAAACATCATCAAATCTCAAGTCTTCAACAATAATCGATTATGGAAAACGAATAATTGATTAAATCAAGAAACAACGCTTTTAATCGATTATAACACGAGGTAATCGATTATGAACAAAAAAATTTTCACAAACAATGCTTTTAATCGATTATGATACGAAATGTAATCGATTATATACACGATTAAAATATTTTTACATAAAAACAAATGATTAACATCAAATCTTATCAATAAACACAAATCAACCAAGAGATTTATCATCAACAATACCTGGATCCCTTCTAAGCTCATAAAATCTATCTCTAGGTAAGGTTTTGGTAAAGATATAAGCTAATTGATGTTTGGTGTCTATATACTCTATTATGAAATCACCTTCAGCTATATGATCTCTAATAAAATGATGTCTAATTTCTATGTGCTTTGTCTTAGAGTGCATGATAGGATTCCTAGTTAGGTTAATGGCACTAGTGTTGTCACACTTAAGAGGGATGTGATATAGAAAGATGTCAAAATCTTCTAATTGTTGTTTCTTCCATAGAATTTGTGAACAACAACTGCCAGCTGCTATATACTCAGCCTCTATGGTTGGTTGAAAGAGCAACACTAGCTTGTTTCTTAGAATGACATGATATTAAAGAACATCCTAAAAGATGACATGTTCCACTAGTACTTTTTCTATCAATTTTACAGCCACCGTAATCTGAGTATGAAAAACCTATAATACTGGGAGAGGCTCCTGTAGGGTACCATAAACCAAAGGATTTTGTTCCTTCAAGATACTTAAGGATTCTTTTGACTGCCGTTAGGTGAGATTCTCTAGGATTGGCTTGGAACCTAGCACAAACACATATACTTTGCATAATATCAGGTCTACTAGCAGTAAGATAAAGCAAGGATCTAATCATACCTCTATACTTTGTTTGATCTACCGCCTTACCGTTTGAATCTTGATCCAAATAACAAGATGTGGCCGTGGGAGTTGCAGCTTCCTTGGAATTTTCCATTTCAAATTTGTTTAAGATCTCATTGCAATATTTTGTTTGACATATGAATATGGCTTTCTTCATTTGTTTGATTTGCAAACCAAGAAAGAAATTTAATTCCCCCATCATGGACATTTCAAATTCTCCCTACATATTACTTGCAAATTCTTGGAAAAGATCATTATTAGTTGAACCAAATATGATATCATTAACATAGAGTTGAACAATTAGAATATGTTTTTTCGATTTCTTAATAAAAAGAGTAGAATCAACTTTACCTCTTCGAAAACCGTTATCAAGTAAGAAATTACTTAACCTTTCATACCATGATCTTGGAGCTTGCTTTAGTCCATATAAGGCTTTCTTCAATTTGTAGACATGGTTTGGATTTTTAAAATCTTCAAAACCTGGAGGTTGTTCAACATAGACTTCTCCGTTAATGTAACCATTTAGGAAAGTGCTTTTTACATCCATTTGATACAGTTTGAACTCTATAATGGAAGCATATGCTAACAACAAACAGATAGCCTCTAGTCTTGCTACGGGTGCATAGGTCTCATCATAGCCTATTCCTTCTTCTTGTCTATATCCTTTTGCAACTAACCTAGCTTTTTTCTTGGTAATGTTTCCTTCTTCATCAAGTTTGTTTCTAAAAACCCGTCTGGTGCCAATAACCTGCATATTGTTAGTTTTAGGAACTAAATCCCATACTTGATTTCTTTCAAATTGATTTAGCTCTTCTTGCATTTCTATGCACCAATGATCATCCGCTAAGGCTTCTTCCACGAATTTTGGTTCAATTTGAGAAACAAACGCAACATTCATGCAGAAATTATTCATGTTCCTCCTTGTTCTTACACCTTTTGAGATATCTTCAATGACATTATCCAAAGATACTTCTTTTGGTGGTTTCCATTCTTTTGGTAGACTTTTATTTTGAGAAGAATTATCATCCAATTTGATTTCTTCAATAACATCTTCCAAAGGAATTTCTTGTTATTGCTGCTCTTCTTCCTCATCTACAAAGATTCTTTTTTACTCAAAAGGGATTTCCTCAAGGTCTATTTCATCAAAGACAACATGTATAGATTCTTCAACATTCAAAGTTCTTTTATTAAAAACTTTATATGCTTTACTACTCATGAAATATCCAAAAAATGTAGCTTCATCAGATTTAGAATCAAATTTTCCAAGGTTATCTTTTCCGTTATTCAAAACAAAACACTAGCAACCAAAAACTCTAAAATGAGAAATATTTGGTTTTCTTCCCTTGAAAAGCTCATAAGGAGTTATTTGCAAAATAGGTCTTATCAAAACTCTATTTAAAACATAACATGCGGTGCTTACGGCATCAACCCAAAAATATTTAGGTAAATTGCTTTCATTTAGCATAGTTCTTGCAAGTTCTTCTAAGGATCTATTTTTCCTTTCAACTACACCATTTTGTTGTGGTGTTCTTAGTGCTGAAAAATTATGAGAAATGTGTTGTTCTTCACAAAAATTTTCAAAAGATGCATTTTGAAATTCACCGCCATGATCACTTCTTAAAATTTTAATTTTCAAATCTTTTTCATTTTGAATAACCTTGGCGAATTTTCTAAATTCTTTGAAAGCATCACTTTTGGATGAAAGAAAGAGTGTCCATGTAAATCTAGAGTAATCATCAATAATCACAAGAGCATAATAATTGCCGCCAAAACTTTTTGTTCTAGAAGGACCAAATAAATCCATGTCCAACAATTCCAATGGTTTAGAAGTGGAAACAACATTTTTGGATTTGAAATTTTTTTTAATTTGCTTCCCTTTTTGACAAGGTGCACATATTTTATCTTTTTAAAAATCAATTTTGGCAAACCAATTACTAACTCTTTTGACATAAGTTTACTTAGATGTGGCATATGAATGTGAGCAGCTCCTCTATGCCATAACCATGGACCTTCTTCTTTAGTTACTAAACAAGATATATTTGTAGATGAAGATGCATTATCAATATTAATGAGATAAATTTTATTATGTCTCCTACCTGTTAAATATAGACGGCAGTGTAAAAACCAAGAGGGGGGGGGTGAATTCGATTTTTAAGCAACATTTTCCCTTTAAAATAATTTTCTAGAATTTAAAGAAATGTTTTAAAACCAGGATGTGGATTATCCTTAACCTTAGATTAGCGCAGTTTGAATTGCAATTGTTAATATGATCCACAATAGAAAGAGATAGGGAAAGAGAAAGAACACAGAGATTTATACTGGTTCGGATTAAGCCAATCCTACGTCCAGTTCGCAATCACCACAACACGTGATGATCACCCCACTATCTTTAATTGAAATTACAAACACCAATTCATGCAATGAAAAATAAAGATAAAGGAAAACATCTCCTCAAACACACTAAGGATGAAACATCTCCCCAGACACACTGAGGATGATTCCCACCTCTCTTGACGCACAAGAGATGAACACACCTCCCTTAGAACAGATCCAAGGGATGAATTTTCCCGTTTAGAAAAACAGTAAAAAGAATACACCTGATATAGTGCTGGACAGAAAGCTTAAGCACAAAGATCACCACTTCCAAAGACTTTGATCAAACTTGAGAGAGTAAGAAAGCAGTTTTGAAAAACTAAGGTGCAAGAACACTTTGAAGATTGTGTTGTTTTCAGATGTGTTTAACCTAAGACGTTCTCTTTCATTTTATAATTCGAAAATACATCAAAGTTTCCATCCTTAGGTTGATTTAGCATTAAATTTGCAAAAACGACTTATTTAATCGATTATATCAGAGTTAAAAATTGGAAAACTCATTTTTCCTGATATAATCGATTAGATTAAGGCCATCATCAATTATATTAACCCAGAATCAATATAATCGATTATCAAAAACACTTAATCGATTATTTAGTTCGTTAAACTCTTTTGATTCAAATTTTAAGTGAAATAATCGATTAGACTACGTATCATAATTGATTAAAAGCGTAGCAAAACGTTTTCGCAAGAAAACAACTTGCTCTCAGGTTTGGAAAGGTCTTGAATGGGATTTATGACTTACTATTTTCATCCATCACTCAAAATAGAACCTTCTAAACTTGAAACTTCAGCTCTTGAGAAAATCTTCATCAATCTTCTCTCTTGAAAGCTTTAATCACTCTTTATGCCTTTCCTTTTCCATCTAGCAACCTTCCTTTGTGAGATGACACAAGTCTTTAATGTTGATTATAACACTTTAAATCTTCATCATCAAAACTTTAAATCTTCATGAAATATTGATAGGACTTCATCAACACTTGTTCTTGAAATATGCTAACAATCTCCCCCTTTTTGATGATGATAAAAAGAAACATAGAGACTTGTGATTGATTTCCTGAAAAACTTAGAAAATAATATATGGATATCTCCATCATAAAAAAATAGTCCACAAAGGAAATAATATGGGCAGTCTCATATCATTTAATTTTCAATTTGAATTTTGAAATTTGAATTTCAATGAAATTAATGCATGGAAATTATTTCTAAAAACTCCCCCTTAAACTTTGCTCTTAAATGTTTAAGATATACTAAGTAATAATTTGAAATATTTCCTAATACTCCCCTGAATCTTTAATTTTCTTAAAAACTTGAGATATGGACATATTATCAATCAAAACAAATATTTTTCTCCCCCTTTATTTTTATCATTTTCAAAAAGATTACATATTCAGAGATTAATATAGCAGAAGCAATTAATTACACAGAAAATATGGAGAGAAAAAAATAAATACTGAAAAAAAATAATTAAGCTAAGAGAATTAGTGAACTTGTAGCCTATTCTGTTTCTTCACTATCCCCTGCATCTTCTTCTTCTTCCTCAGCATCTTGTGCTGGTTGTTTGCCCCTTGAAATCCTGTATTATCTTCTTCTGGAGAGACATCTTCAATCTCCAGCTTTCTTTCTACCCTGTAGACTCTCCTGTTCAGCCTTGAGAGCTTGGAGCAAATGTCTTCATAATGAGTTACTTGAAGACTCATCATGCTGTCCATCCTTGAGACTAAATTTGCTTCCATTGATCTAGGTTGAGGTTGAGGTTGAGGTTGAGGTTGTGGTTCTTCATCTTCATCCATAGCAGCTTCCTTATCTCTTTGCCTGAACCTGTTCCCTTGTTCAATAAGGCCCATGTGCCTTAGAACATTCTTTCCAATTTTGTTGTTGCTTAGCAAAATCTGCTTGTTTTCTCCATTAAGATCCACACCTTTATATTCTAAAATCTTGGATATAAACACAGTATAGGGTAAAGCAAAAGATAATAGCCTAGTGGCTTTAAACATATTATCTAAAATTATTGCAGGCCAATCAATACTAACATTATTAAAGAAACCATACATCAAAAGAATGTCTTCCTTAGTGAGTTGAGCATGATTAGTTCCTCTTGCAACAATTATCCAGACAATAATGTAATGTAACATACGCTCATTTAATTTCACATTACCGAATTTATACAAGTTCTCCACTTGTAAGTTTGGGTCTTTGCAAAATTTGAGGAACTCCACCAGCTTGTTGAAGTCTTCAAAGCCATATGTGATGTTTATTCCTCCTTGTGTGGATAGGCCAGCAACATTATTCCACACATCTTCATCAAGGTGAATTCAAACTCCCTTCACCTTCGTACTAGGATTTGTTGTTCTTGATGTTAGATTCATATAGAAAACTCTAACTAAATCTGGATAATAAGCACCTTCTAGCTCTACAAAAGTTTGCAAGCCACTTGCAACTAACAAATCCAGTGATTCACATAGGCAATTTGCAAATCTTCATCAGAAATCCACCCAGCAAGAGTTGGTGGTCTTTCTTCTTGCTGTTGGGAGGACATGGGTGCTTTGCCTCCCCTCCTTGAGGGCATCTTTCGTCTTCTTTGATCAGCCATGTGAGTAGATAATGGACAAAAGAAGAACAAGCACAAAAGCTAATACAGAAACAACACTAACAATTCGCACAACAATGAATATATCAGCAGAAAATCAGCAAGAGTGAGAGATAGTGAAAGTGGCACTTTAATTCTCAATCTAAGTATTTATAGACAGAATCTGATCACAATTCATTGATTTAATGCGAAAATAGCCGTTAGGATTCGAATATAGCCGTTTGTGCTGAAAACCACATGAATTGAAGGCTCAATGTTCAAAAACCAGTGTGCAGAAAAACGCAGAACGTTGCATTTAATTGATTATGTGAAGAACGTAATCGATTATTTACATACAAAATTTTCAGAAAAACGAAAACCCAGAAATTTAATCAATTATGTGCATTCCTTAATCGATTAAATTGCTCCCCAGCGATTTAATCGATTATGTTATGAACTTAATCGATTATGCTTTAAAACATCTTTAAAAACAACGCTTTTAATCGATTACCACACGAAAATTAATCTATTATATACGAAATTTCTCGTAAAACACATAATTAACATCAAAACTCATCAATAAACATCAATCAATCAACAGACTTATCATCAACAATACCTGGAAGCCTTCTAAGCTCATAAAATCTTACTCGAGATAAGAGTTTGGTAAATATGCTAACTCGTTGATGTTTTTGCCTCCCTTTAAGCTTGATCACTTGCTATCTCAACACCAAAGAGGCTTTTTGAAAGTGGAACCAGCCTACAACACAAACAAGAAAAATCCTGGTCCCCTAAAATCACTTATTAGGGTCCTCATGGGTTAGAAACAATTTTTCCTTTGGGAACCCATTAGGAACACTAAAACGCTTAATATTGCATTTATTAACCGAATGACCTTTATGCATACAATAAAAACATGTAGGAACATTTGTTTTTCTTGGAATATATGCATTTTTATAAACTTTCTTTATATGCACATTTGGTTTATTAAGAAAACTTATATTTTCAAAAACCTTACTTGAATTAGATGATTCTCCTTTTACAAAAACAGTTTTGGTAGGTTTATGATTATATCTGAAATTATAGCCAAGTCCTGCTTTTTCATATAAACCTTTTTGCACTTTTAAAACATTATTTAAATTTTTATTACACATTGTAATATTTGAAAGAGATGTTTCAAGATAAGATATTTTATTAGCAAGAACATTACAATTTTCACAAACTGGAATTTTTGTCTTGCATTTGCAAGGAATTTTTGCCTTTTCCAAATCATCTTTCAAAACCTTTTTCTCTTCTTCTAAATCAATAATTTTCTTTTCAAGAATCTTATAATCATTTTTTAATTTATTCTGAACCGAAATAAGCTTTTCAGATTTTTTACAAAGACTAAGAAATTCTTCAAGCAATTCATCATAATTGTTAGGAAGATCAGAATCACTTACCTCACTGCATATGGATTCAACATCATCCGCCATGAGACAAATATTAGCTTCCTCTTCTGAGTCACTTGAACTTTGAGAGGAACTTACTTCATTGTCGTCCCAAGCAATATATACTTTCTTATTCTTTTTGAAGAATTTCTTGCCTTTCTTTTCCTTTTCTTCAGATTTCTTGGAATTTGGACAATCTGCTCTCATGTGTCCCTTTTTGCCACAACCATAGCATTTATAATTATCGTTAGAATTTGAATTTTCAAATTTCTTACCTTTCTTATGGTTGCCTTTCTTCTTGATGAACTTCTTGTATTTCTTTACAAATTTGTTGAGATCATCATCTTCTGAATCATCAGTATCACTACTCTCCTCTTTAATGGATTGAGCCTTTAACACAATACTTCTCCTTTTAACATTTTCTTCTTCACCGTCGAAGCGACCTAGCTCAATTTCGTGTTCTCTAAGCTTACCAAAGAGAGTTCTCATGTTCAGACTTGTGAGATTCTTCGATTCCGTGATAGCCATCACCTTGGGTTGCCATGTCCTTTCCAAAAATTTTAAAATTTTCACATTTAACTCCTCAGTGTCAAATTTCTTACCTAACGCCTTGAGGTGATTTACAATGTGAGTAAATCTTTTCTGAACGTCATAGATGGTTTCCCCTTTGCTCATCCGGAACAGCTCATATTCTTGGATCAAGGTATTCTTCCTTGATCTCTTGACATCCTCCGTTCCTTCATGTGTGACTTCTAGAGTGTCCCACATCTCCTTTGCTGTAGTGCAATCAGACAACCTGTAAAACTCATCAACAGTTAACGCAGATGATATCATATTGCATGCCCTTATGTCGCACTGATATTCATTGTATTCATCCTTTGTCCAACTTGCTCTTACTTTGGGTACCTGCACTTCATTAACAGCAGTCATAGGAATATATGGACCATTTACAATTGCATTCCAAATGCCTTGATCATTAGACCTAAGGAAAATCTCCATCCTCTTTTTCCAAATAGGATAGTTTTCACCTGTAAAGAGTGGTGGTTTATGAATAGATGCACCTTTAGCAAAAGATTGATTTTGTCCTGCCATAAGGATCTTGTTTTTGAGTAATTTTCAAAAAACCAGCTCTGAGGCCAATTGTTAAATATAGACGGCAATGTAAAAACCAAGAGGGGGGGTGAATTGGATTTTTAAGCAACTTTTTCCCTTTAAAATAATTTTCCAGATTTTAAAGAAATGTTTAAAAACCAGGATGCGGATTATCCTTAACCTTAGATTAGCGCAGTTTGAATTGCAATTGTTAATATGATCCACAATAAAAAGAGATAGGGAAAGAGAAAGAACACAAAGATTTATATTGGTTCGGATTAAGCCAATCCTACGTCCAGTTCCCAATCACCACAACACGTGATGATCACCCCACTATCTTTAATTGAAATTACAAATACCAATTCATGCAATAAAAAATAAAGATAAAGGAAAACATCTCCTCAAACACACTAAGGATGAAACACCTCCCCAGACACACTGAGGATGATTCCCACCTCTCTTGACACACAACTGATGAACACACCTCCCTTAGAACAGATCCAAGGGATGAATTTTCCCGTTTAGAAAAACAGTAAAAAGAATACACCTGATATAGTGCTGGATAGAAAGCTTAAGCACAAACATCACCACTTCCAAAGACTTTGATCAAACTTGAGAGAGCAAGAAAGTAGTTTTGAAAAACTAAGGCGCAAGAACACTTTGAAGATTGTGTTGTTTTCATATGTGTTTAACCTAAGACATTCTCTTTCACTTTATAATTCGAAAATGCATCAAAGTTTCCATTCTTAGGTTGATTTAGCATTGAATTCGCAAAAATGACTTATTTAATCGATTATCTAAAAAGCTTAATCGATTATATCAGAGTTAAAAACTGGAAAACTCATTTTGCCTGATATAATCGATTAGATTTAGGCCACGATCTATTATATTAACCTAGAATCAATATAATCGATTATCAAAAACACTTAATCGATTATTTAGTTCGTTAAACTCTTTTGATTCAAATTTTAAGTGAAATAATCTATTAGACTATGTATCATAATCGATTAAAAGCGTAGCAAAACGTTTTTGTGAGAAAACAACTTGCTCTCAGGTTTGGAAAGGTCTTGAATGGGATTTATGACTTACTCTTTTCATCCATCACCCAAAATAGAACCTTCTAAACTTGAAACTTCAGCTCTTGAGAAAATCTTCATCAATCTTCTCTCTTGAAAGCTTTGATCACTCTTTATGCCTTTCCTTTTCCATCTAGCAACCTTCCTTTGTGAGATGACACAAGTCTTTAATGTTGATTATAGCACTTTAAATCTTCATGAAATATTGAGAGGACTTCATCAACACTTGTTCTTGAAATATGCTAACATTACCAATGAGGGCGATTTGATTAGTATCATTGTGATGAATTGTACAAAGATCACCATCAAATGTTACCTTTAAGCCTTTATCACAAAGTTGACTAATGCTTAGCAAATTATGCTTTAGTCCATCTACAAGGAGAACATCATGAATCTTTAGGGTTTTGCCAATATCTCCACTACCAATGATCTTTCCCTTTTTGTTGTCTCCATAGGTTACAAAATCTTGTTCTTTCTTTTTGAAGCTTTTGAACTTGTTTTTAGTCCTGTCATATGTCTTGAACATCCACTATAAAGATACCATAGAGACTTTCTGGATTTGGGACCAACCTGCAACACAAGCAATAAATATTTAAGTCCCCTAAAATTACTTATTAGGGTCCTCATGGGTTAGAGACAATTTTTCCTTTGGGAACCCATTTATATTTCCCATTAGGAACACTAAAACGTCGGATATTGCAATTATTTACGGAATGACCTTTATGCATGCAATAGAAACATGTTGGCACATTAGGTTTTCATGCAAACTTTATTTTTTCAAAAACTTTCTTTGTATTAGATGTTTCACCTTTTACAAACATAGTTTTGGTAGGTCTTTGATTACCTTTAAAATATATCCAAGTCTTACCTTTTGATACATACCTTTTTGCATATCTAAAACATTATTTAAATTTTATTTTCCCATGGTGAGTTTTGAAAGAGACATTTCAAGATAAGATACTTTATTAGCAAAAACTTTGCATTCTTCGCAAATAGGAATTTTTTATTTACATTTACACGAAATTTTTGCCTTTTTCAAATCCTCTTTCAAAAACTTTTTCTCTTCTTCTAAATCAACAATTTTCTTTTCAAGAAATTTATAATCATTTTTCAGCTTATTGTGAAGAGATCTGAGTTTCTTTGATTTTTCACATAGATCAAGAATCACTTACTTTGTTGCATGTGGAGTCAACATCATTCGCCACGAGACAAATATTTGCTTCTTCTTCTTATTCACTTGAACTTTGGGAAGAGCTTACTTCATTATCATCCCAGGCAATATATGCTTTCTTTTTCTTCTTGTCAAAGGGTTTCTTGCTTTTCTTTTCCTTCTCCTCTACCTTCTTGATGTTGGGGCAGTCTGATTTCAAGTGTCCCCTTTTTCCACAGCCATAACATTTATAGTTATCAATAGAATTTAAATTTTCAAATTTCTTACCTTTCTTGAAATTTCCTTTGTTCTTGTTCTTGATGAACTTCTTGACAAACATGTTGATGTCACTTCATTCTAGATCATCATCATTATCGCTACTCTTTTCTTGATAAAGGTTCATTTTAATATTTAGCATATAAGGTGTTTGATAGAAAGACAAAGAGAAGAAAGCAACAAGGAAGATTCCCACTGGACACGAAGATAATCCCAAAGGTTATCTAAGTGTGAAGGTTCACTTCACAAGAGCTCAAGGAAGAAGGGAAGACAAGAAATTAAACAAGATAACAAGAAACAAGTAATAAGCTTGAATATAGGTGCTGGAAAATTAAATGACATGAATGTAAAGAACATGAAAAGTAATGGAAGAAGAGATGATAGAAAGGGGAAGGGGAATGGAATGCATTCACGCCACTTGGGGGATGGACCAACCCAAGATAAGTGGTGATTGCCGCCACTTAAGCCAAGGCTCAGGATAAGACACAGAAGGGGAAGAACACTCCCATCCTTTATTGGTGGTCAAGGGCTCATCATTCTCCCCCCCTTGGACAGAATTCGACCACGAATTTGTAAAGCCAACATCAAAAGGAGTAAGATCACCAATGTTAAATGTGGTACTGACATTATACTCGACTGGTAAATCTAACTCATATGTATTATTATTGATTCTCCTATCAACTTGGAAAGGTCCATCACTCCTTGGGTTGAGTTTGGACTTCCTTCGGGTAGGGAACCTCTCCTTTCTCAAGTGAAGCCATACCCAATTCCCAGGTTGGAAGATGACTTCCTTTATTCCCTTATTGGCAGGCTTTTGATATTGACCAACCTTCCTCTCAATTTGAGTTTTGACTTGAGCATGCAAGTCTTTGATCATCTTGGATCTTTCCAACCCATCTTGGCTAGTCCATGCCTCATGAGTTAGGAGAGGGAGGAGGTCAAGAGGTGTTAAGGGATTGAACACATACACAACCTCAAAGGGAGAGTGGGAAGTGGTGGCACCATGTAGCTCATCTAGCAAGTCATTAAGTCTTGGGATAGGGTGTCTATACTTGATGGTTATGTTGTTTATAGCCCTACAATCTATGCACATGCGCCAACTCCCATCCTTTTTGGGGACAAGAATCACTAGCATAGCACATGGACTCATGCTATTTTGCACCCACCCTTTATCCATTAATTCCTCTACTTGCTTTTGAATCTCCTTAGATTCCTCAGGGTTAGTTCTATAGGTTGGCTTATTAGGCAAGGATGACCCCCAATGAAATCAATTTGGTGTTCAATGCCTCTTAGAGGTGGTAACCCCTTGAGAGGCTCTTGAAATATATCTTTGAAGTCATCCAAGACTAATTCCAATCCCCTAGAACAACTTGAGGGTTCATGAAAACATGGAGATGACTCTAAGGTAGGGTAAGCTACATACATGGGTTTATTAGCAAGCATTACCTTCTTAACCCCCTGGTGGGAGGTCATGATGCCCTTCTTCTTGGCCTCCTTGCTTGCTTTTTCTTTTTCCTTCTTTTCTTCTTTTCTCTTTTTTTTCATTTTCTTTTGGTCCTCACTAACTTCTTGAGGGGAGAGGAGTGCTAATGTGATCTTCTTACCATGGAAGCTAAAAGAAAATTTGTTGGTAAGGCCATCATGGAAGGCTTGTTTATCAAATTGCCATGGCCTACCTAGAAGAATGTGGGTTGCTTCCATAGGTACAACATCACAAAGTACCTCATCCTCATAAGTCCCTATTGAGAAGTTAACAAGGACTTGTTTATTTACCTCAATCTCACCCTCCGCACTAAGCCATGAGAGCTTGTAGAGCTTGGCATGAGGAGTGGTAGGTAAACTAAGTTTGTCTACCACCCTTGTGCTAGCCACATTGACACAGCTTCCTCCATCAATGATGAGTGAGCAAAGGTTGTTGTTAATGAGGCACCTGGTGTGGAAAATATTTTCTCTTTGGGAGTTATCAAGTTCCTTTTGAACTTGTCCCAACATGCGCCTCACTATCAACAAATCTCCCTCACAAGGCTTAACCTCTTCATCACTAGAGGAAGAGTGGGAGGAGTTCTCTCTTGAAGGGGAAGGGGGAGAAGAATGTTCACTCTCAACTTCTGCATTCTCCCGTAGGGTCATGGTTCTCTTGGTTGGGCAATTAGAAGCAATGTGCCCATACCCCAAACATTTAAAACATTTAATGGAACTTGACCTTTGGGGGTGGGAGGAGGAGTTAGGAGTGTCCCTAGCTATTTGGTCCCTAGGAGTGGAGTCATGGTGGGATTTGGAAGGCTTCCTATAATGTTTTTCTTTGCTTTTATCCTTCCAATAAGAACTATAGTAGCCATTATGTGAACTACTCCTCCTTAGGCCCTCTTTTCTTTTCAATTGTGTTTCAATTTTGAGGGCCAAGTGCAAAACATTCTCAATTGAGGAGTATTCATATAATTCTACCATGTCCTGAATATCCCTCCTTAACCCACTCACAAACCTAGCTACCTTGGCCTCATTTGTTTCTTCATTCAAGTTGGCCTTAAGCAACAAAGATTCAAGCAGTTTATAATAATCATCCACACACATATTTTCTTGTTGAAGCCGTTGGAGCTTCAAAAGGATTTCCCTCCTATAGTAGGAAGGAACAAATCTAGTGCGCATTAAATACTTAATGTCCATCCAAGAGGCCGTGGGTGGCCCTTGGTTATAGTCCATATAAGTTTTATGCCACCAAGTCATGGCATATCCCTCAAACTCTACAACTATTACATCAACTTGCTCATGCTCCTCAAGAGGGTTCACATTCATAATCTGATCCACTTTAGCCTCCCATTCCAAGTAGACGTCCGGATTGTTGTCCCCATAGAATTTTGGGATCTTGATATGAGAATAGTTGGGCTTGCGTTGAGAAGTATTGCGCCTAGCTCTTCTCCTTCCTCCATAGTACCTTTCATCTTCTTCATTGTGGCTCGATGGGGAGTGTGTTCTTCTTCTTCTCAACCTTTCTCTCTCCGCTCTTTCTTCTCTTTCCCTCTCTCTCTCTTCTCTTTCCCTTTCTCTTTCTCTTTCTTTTTCGGATCTCTCTTCTCTCCTCTCTCTCTCAAGCCTTGCAATGGTTTCCCTCATGTAGTTCTCACTCTCTTTTCTTGAAAGCTCCATCTCTCTCATTAGTTCCACTAAGGGCAACTCACTTTGGACTCTTAATTGGTTTTCTAAGAGAGCACTCTCTCTTTTGGCTTCATCAGGGGAGATTGGTGAAGAAGTGGCAGACATGATTACATATTCAACAAAGAATACAATACAAGCAAGAATTTTAAAAGTTAGAAAAACCAAAAAAACAAAAAAATTACAACCCCCAAAGTGTTTTGGCTAGCTCTCCAAGCTTGAAGGTGGGATTCACTCAACTCTCTTGTGAACCAAGTGTGTTCAATCCCTTAAAGCAAACTTGAATCTTGATTTGGCTCAAAATGGAAAGATGTTCGACCCTTAACACTCAAGAGAAACAAGGAAAGAAAACTTCAAAGACAAAGCCTTTAAAAGGAAATTCCTAATTATAAAGCAAGAAAAGTTCAAACAAGGAAGAGGCACACTAAGATAAACATAAATGACAAATAGATTATAAAGGAGAAAAGCTTGAAGGAAGACTTCATGGAAAACATTTAAAGCATGCAATAAAATTTCCAGCAAACCACACATATCAAGAAGATTAGGATCCTACAAATGATGGTACTAATTTGTCATACTCATCCTTAAGCATACAACCATGTAGTTAAATTCTAGAATCATGCACTTGGTCACTTTTTTTTTTCTTGCAATTTTCTTTTCAAAACATCATATATATCTCACGACCTTGATGATTTTTAGCTCTTCTCAATGTTCTTTAATTGATTCTAGACTTAACATACACACTTGCAATGGTTGTAGATGATTATAAAGCACTTAGTTCCTATGTTTAGGTTCAACCAATCAATTCAAGTTACATGCAATTTTAGCTAAATATTTTATCAAACATGTTCAAGTATTGGAAACAAGGATAAGAAAACTCAAAGGGGAAAATTATATGACATGTGACTCAAGCAAAGGGAAAGCAACACAGAAAGAATCTAAACTAGACTCAAGCATATGGTCAAACATGTAGCTTTCATGCAAAAGCTAGTCCAAACTTGAGTTCTATGACTAGTATTCATGCACACACTCAACATACTTCATGGTGGATCATTTTGGCATGAAAATTAAGCATGTAAAACCAAAAAACAGCAAGCAATAATTCCAGAATTAGGTGCAGATTTTTTTTGACGAAAATTAGCTACGGAACCAGTTTTGGATAGATTTTGTCATGGATTCACAATTTGCACAAGCTACCAATAATATATGGATGAAACAAGAAGACAAACACCTTGTAAGCATGAAAATTAAACCAAAGCTCTAATTACCAAATGATAAAGGTTAATTTTAATATTTAGCATATAAGGTGTTTGATAGAAAGACAAAGAGAAGAAAGCAACAAGGAAGATTCCCACTAGACACGAAGATAATCCCAAAGGTTATCTAAGTGTGAAGGTTCACTTCACAAGAGCTCAAGGAAGAAGGGAAGACAAGAAATTAAACAAGATAACAAGAAACAAGTAATAAGCTTGAATATAGGTGCTGGAAAATTAAATGACAAGAATGTAAAGAACATGGAAAGTAATGGAAGAAGAGATGATAGAAAGGGGAAGGGGAATGAAATGCATTCACGCCACTTGGGGGATGGACCAACCCAAAATAAGTGGTGATTGCCGCTACTTAAGCCAAGGCTCAAGATAAGACACAAGAAGGGGAAGAACACTCCCATCCTTTATTGGTGGTCAAGGGCTCATCACTTCTTTAGTGGATTCGGCTTTGAGAGCAACACCTTTCCTCTTGATATCTTCTTCTTCTCCTTTGAAATGTCCAAGCTCAATTTCATGTTCTCTAAGTTTTCCAAAGAGAGTGGTCATGTTCATGCTTGTGAGATTCTTTGACTCCGTGATCGCCGTCACTTTAGGTTGCCATGTCCTGTCCAAAGATTTTAATATTTTCACATTCAATTCTTCAGTATCGAATTTCTTACCTCAAGCTTTGAGGTGATTCACAATATGAGTGAATCTTTTCTGGACATCATAGATAGTTTCTCTTTTGCTCATGCGGAACATCTCATACTCCTGAATCAAGGTATTTTTCCTTGATCTTTTGACATCCTCTATGCCTTCATGTGTGATTTCAAGAGTGTCCCACATTTCTTTTGCTGTCACAGTCAGATAACCTATAAAAATCATTAACAGTTAAAGCATATGATATCATATTACAAGCCCTTATGTCACATTGATTCTCATTGTACTCTTCTCTTGTCCATCTGGATCTTTCCTTTGGTACCTGCACTTCTTCAATAGTAGTCATAGGAATATACGAACCTTTAACAACTGCATCCCAAACACTTTGATCATTTGATCTAAGGAAAATATCTATCCTCTTTTTCCAAAAAGGATAATTTTCACCAATAAAGAGTGGTGGTCTATGAATAGATGCACCTTCAATAAAAGTTTGATTTTTTCCTACCATAAAGATCTTTGATTTTGAGTAACTTTCAAAAACCAGCTCTGAGGCCAATTGTTAGCAATAATGATAGTGCAAAATCCAAGAGGGGGCGGGGGTGAATTGGGTTTTCAAAAACTTTCTGATTTAAAATATTTTTCCAAAACTTAATCTCAATTCCAATTTCAAGATTCAGATTTTCCTTAATATTTGATAAAAGCAGTCGGGATAACAATTGTTAATATGATCTGAATATAATAAAATAAAGAGAGAGGGAAAGAGAGAATGAACAGAGAGATTTATACTGGTTTGGATTTAGCCAATCCTACATCCAGTGCCTAATCACCACAACACGTGATGATATACCCCACTATCTTTAAATGTAATTACAAACACTAATTCAGTGAAAACATGTAAAAACGAATAAAGATAAACGAAAACACCTCCTTAGACACACTAAGGATGAAAACACCTCCTTAGGATGATCCCACCTCTCTTGACAGACAAGAGATGAACAAACACCTCCCTTTAGAACTGATAGAAGGGATGAATTTACAACAATCAATAACCAAGAAAGAATTCACCTGATGTGTGATGGATATGAAAGCTTAAGCAAAATACAATCACCACTTCCAAGAACTAAGATCAACCTTGAGAAAGCAAGAAAGCGGCTTTGAAAATATGTAAGTGCAAGAACACTATATTTTTGTGTTTGATCAGTTGTGTGTTAACCTAAGACGTTGTCATTCATTTTATAATTCGAAATCAGCTTAGGGTTTCCATTCTTAGGTTGATTCAGCATTGAATTTGCAAAAACGTCATATTTAATCGATTATATAAAAGCTGTAATCGATTATATCAGAGTAAAGCTGGAAAACACATTTTTCCTGATATAATTGATTAGATTAAAACCATAATCTATTATGTGCAACCCAGAAACAATATAATCGATTATTTTGTTCGTTAAACTCATTTAATTCAAAGTTTAAGTGATATAATCAATTCTATTTCGATTCCTAATCGACTAAAAGCATAGAAAATGGTTTTGGATGGAAATTATGAGTTACTCTTTTTATCCAACACCCAAACTTGAACCTTCTAAACTTAGATCTTCAGCTCTTGAGAAAATATTTGAGATATTCTTTCTTGAATGCATTTATTCTCCATGATTGAATATTTACTTAGCCTTTATTTCCATGATGCAGCCTTCCTTTTTGGGATAAAATCAAGTCTCTAATATTGCAATAATCCTTGTATCTTCATCATCAAAACACCAATCTTCAAGATTCATTTTGAATTTAATTCTTCAACAAAACTTCTGAGTAAATTTGTACTCATCCTTGAATTAAATCAACAGGAAGATCAACCCATTTGAAGGAGATATTCTTCACATTCCAAGGAAGTGTTCTTCATGAATGGGTATGAAACCCATTTTGTTGGGTGTGAATCTTGATGTTCTTGATCTGGACGAATGTTATATCATATGTTTAAAACATTTTTTTCATTTTTTTTCATTGTTTAATCTATTGATCAATCCATTGTATTCATATCTTGAAAATTGGCAAAAAATCCTCTAGGAAAAATGGGTATGATGTTGATGTTTGGTTGATTTTGGGTATGTGTTGCTTTGTTCTTTGAGTTATTGTTTTGTTATTGATTTTTCTAGAATGTAAAAGTGTTTTAATCTCTCTTGAAAGAATTTCTTAAAAGAAACATGTTTAAAGATTGATTTGAGACTCACAAACACTAGGTGCAAGTGTTGTAGATTCAATTATCTTGTGGGTTTTGGTTTGAGTAAATTTTTTCAAGAAGCTAATCAATTGGGGGGATGTAAAACCCAGAAAAACAAGGCATTTGGGTGCTGGAAAACCCATAAAATTTTTGAAGAGAAAACCATAAAAGAAAGTAATCAAAAGTTAAAAACACTAGCACATGCCTCTTGAAATTTGCCCCTAAATTTTCTTGAATTGTTTGCTCATTATGGCCCTAGGATTTGCAAGAATTGCACCAACTATTTTTAGTGGGTTTTGTCACTTTGAATGTGTATGTTTTAGGTGTCTTTCATTAGATATTAAAGCATGAATCCCATAGGTGAATTGAGTACATAAAATTTGCCTATTCTAGTGTCTTTTTCAAGCTTTTCTTTGCAATTTTTGAGTCAATTGTCATATGAAATTTGTGTAATCTTTGGTGCCATTTATTGTGAGGAATTTTAAGTTTTTATTCCTTTGTATTCTATGAGTTTTGTCTTGAGTTTTCAGATTTTAAAAACCCTCTAATTTCCTTAAGATTTGTTCCTCTTTCACTTGAGAAAAAACCTTCCTAGTGTAGAATTTTGAGACAAGATTGTAACACTTTTTGGGGAACTTTCTTGAGTGACTTGAGTGCAGAAAATTGTATAGATTCTCATACCTTTTTAGAGAGGAAAACCGTGATGTTTGAGTGGATACACTTTGGGAAAGTTTTGTTGCAATTTCACTAACTATTACACTAGTTTTTGTGTTATTTTTGGTGTTGTTGTGTTGTTCATGTTGATTTTGAGTATGTTGAAGGATGGCTATGAGTCCTCCTAAAAGTTCAAGGGAAGAAGGGAGTGAATATGGATGAAAAGGGGATCACCATGGAAGAACTACTATACCACCTAGAACAATAAAGATTGGAAATTGAAAATCTCAAAGTTCATAGGAGGGAGAGGAGAACTTCAAGACGTTCTACTTATCCTAGTGAAGTGGATGCACATTATGATAATACTAGGAGGCATGCTAAGAGGTAGAGGACTGGACGTGATCCCTATCAAGAAGACAAACCCCTTAAGCCCCATGTAAAATTTCCCAAATTTGTAGGTAGTTCCAATCCCGATATGTACATAAAATGGGAGAGGAAATTAGATCAAATTTTCTTCTCTTATGGACATCCTCATATGGACTTTATTAAATTTTTTAATTTAGAATTTGAAGAGTATGCTTTGTTTTGGTGGAACCAAGTGACTAATGACATTGAAACTGGTCATAGAACACCGATAGTCACTTGGGGTGCTTTAAAGGATTGTATGAGAAAGAGGTTTTTACCTTCTTATTTCAAGAAGGAATTAACCCTGCAACTTCAAAGGTTGAGCCAAGGGAACAATAGTGTGGAAGACTATTTTAAGGAAATGGAAATGCTCCTTGTCAAATGTGAGATTAAAGAAGGGTTAGACCAAAGCATGGCAAGATTCTTGCATGGTCTAAACCCAAATATTCAAGAGGTTGTGGAGTTGCATAACCATAAAACCTTGGAGTAACTTGTCCACGTGGAACAACAAATCAAAAGGAGAAGTTCCTTCAAGAGACAAAAGTCCTCGTGGAAGGATAAGAGGGAGTACAACCAAGGTAAGTATTCTAAACCCTCTCCTCTTCTAAGCCTTTTCATAACTCTTCTTCTTCTCATACAAAATCGCATGCTTCTTCTTCTTCTACACCAAAAGCCAAGTTTGAAGAAAAGACAAGTACCATTAAATGTTTTAGGTGCTTGGGTTATGAAAATATTGCTTCCAATTGTCCAAACAAAAGGGTAATGATGATGAAGAATGGAGAAATAAATTCAAAACATTCATCTTCTTCTACTCCTTCTTCTCCAATTTCTATTAGAACTTCTTCTAGTTATGAGTGTGAACTTTTTCCAATGGAAGGAGATTTGTTGATTATGAGGCGCATACTAGGCCATGTCCATAAGGACTTGGATGATTCTCAAAAGGGAAAATATTTTTTCATTCTAGATGTCTCATAAACAACAAAGTGTGCATACTTATCATTGATGGAGGAAGTTTTACTAATGTAGCAAGTCAAAGATTGGTGGAAAAACTTAATCTCCCTACCATCCCTCATGCTAAACCATACAAGCTACAATGGTTAAGTGAAGATAGAGAACTCCATGTTGACAAACAAGTGGTTGTGCTTTTTCCATTGGGAAATATAGAGATGAAGTTCTTTGTGACGTTGTACACATGGAGGCTAGCCACATTTTTCTTGGAAGGCCATGGCAATATGATAGACGTGTCTATCATGATGGCCTCTCCAACAAGTTCACCTTTAAGCATCAAGGAAGGAAGTTTTCCTTGTGGCTTCTCACACCAAAATAAGTGAGGAAAGATCAAATTGTGATAAGGCAAGTGAGAGAAGATGAAAAAACACCTCCTAAAGGTAATGTCAAAACAGATTGCCCAAATCTTAAGAAAGGAGATAATAAAAAGGATGAAAGAGTCATGAAAAAGAAAGTTTATCTTGATGTTGACTCAAGCTCTTCTTCAAGCTCAAATGAATCTGATGAAAAAGCAAATATTTGTTTTATGGCGCAAAGTGAGTCTTCATCTAGCAAGGTTAATAATTCTAGTTTTCCAAATAATTATGATGAATTACTTGATTCTTTTCAAGAACTTTGTGTTAAATCTAAAGAACTTTCAATTTTGTATAATAAAATGAAAATTGAATAGAAAGTTCTTGAAGAAAAAGTTGAATCTTTAGAAGAAGAGAAAAATGTTTTAGAAAGAGAAAAAGTTGTAATTGTTGAGTGTTAAAGTTGCAAGGTATCTGAAAATAAAATTATTTGTCTTGAAAACACCCTTGCAAAAGTTACTACTAAAAATTTATCTAGTTTAGAAAAACAAGAAATTATTGATTGAGCAAATTGTAAAGCTTGTGAAACAAATATTTCTGAACTTGAAAAATCTTTAAAAAAATTTTATAAAAAGTAAAAATAAATTGAATGATGTTTCTTGTTTAAAGAAGAAAACTTTTAAAAATAAACAGTGTATTAAAAATAAATTTTCTCATAGGCAAAACCTTCTTAAAGGTGAAACATCCTCTAAGCCTATGATTTTTACGTGATTTTACTATTTGAAGAAGGGACACTCTTCAAACAAGTGCAAAATCAAACATTTTGGTGTCCCTAAAGGAAGATATATTTGGGTTCCAAAATTGAAATAATTTTTATTCTAACCCCAAAGGACCCAAACAAGTTTTTGGGGACCAAAAGTTTCCCACATTTGTTTTGCAGGGTGTCTCTTGGTAACTTCTTAAGAATTTTAGAAGAGGACTTGCTTATTTAATGAAGGAGGAGTTTTGAGATGTCTTGATTTGAGAGGGGACAAAAAAAACATGGTGAAATTTTGCTGACGAGGAATAATATTTTTTTCTCTTTGTGTCATACTTTTATTATCTACTACTAAGATTATTTAGTTGCAATGTTTGTCTTTGCTTGCATTTCCTGTCTTGAAGATTGCATCTATTTAGGGGGGCTTTTAAATTAAAGGGGAGATATTTGAATTCTTTTTTGAAATATATTCTCTTAATGTGTTCATTTTCCCTCTAAAAATATTTTTATGCTTCTGTTGTTTGCTCTCTATATTTTTTATATACTTCATCTAAGTAGGGGGAGCATTTTATTAAGAGGAAGTATTGTTTCTTTCAAATTGGGGGTGTTTTCTAGTTTTCATTTTCTTTTTTATTCTCATAAAAAATTGGGGGAGAAAAATTAGACTTTTGCATGCTTATTTCTGCTAACTATCTATTTGCGTAAGATGAACACATAGAGGTTGCACAAGTTTTCAAGAATATTTTATCATCATCAAAAAGGGGGAGATTGGTAATCTAAAGATGAAGAACGATCTTTAGAAATATCTAAAGGATAACTGTTTTGATGATGATAGCTCTAAAATAAGAAGATGGACCTTCATGATTGAAGTCTTGAAGTCTTGTGAAAGCTTTAATCTTGTATTTTTGTGTATATGTTTACTTGTAATAGTTAGGAATCATCTCGAAGATCATAGCATGCACTCAACTCTCCTTAAACTTTAAAAAAGCCTTTTGTTTTTCTTAAAAAGCTTTTAATGTTGAAATAATCGATTATCTCCTGGAATAATTGATTATCATACTTAATAATCGATTATCTTGCGAAATAATCAATTATCATCAACAAACTTTTATTTTTCAGTTACTCTCTATAATAATTGATTATCCCAAGTAATAATCGATTATTCTAAACGTTTTTAGAAAAACCTTTTCATATTCTATAGAACCTTACGCCGCCCTTCTTTTCCTATAAATACAAAAGGGGTCAGAGCTTTCAAAATTAACCTAGAGAGATCAAAGTGAAAGTTGCTCTGCTACTAGTGTTCAATCTTGCTTCATCCCTTGTGGTTATTCAAAGGAGGTGTTTTCATTCCTTGTGATGGTCAAGGAAGGTGTTGTTCATCTCTTATGTTTTCAAGAGAGGTGTTGTTTCATCCTTTGTTCTTTACAAAGGAGGTGTTTTGTTAATCTTCCTACTATCTTTCTCATTCCGCTGTATTGTAAGTGTGTAAACTTTATTATTAAGATAGTTAGTAGAAATCACTCTCTGTTTAGGTGATAAGTCGTTGGATGTAGGATCTTCTCTGGTCCAAACCAGTATAAATACTTTGTGTATTTTTCTTTGTCCTTACTCTCTTTACATTCAGCTTATATTCTGTTTATTTGTGTTAT
The DNA here is from genome assembly GCA_030347555.1 of Lablab purpureus. Taxonomy (NCBI): domain Eukaryota; kingdom Viridiplantae; phylum Streptophyta; class Magnoliopsida; order Fabales; family Fabaceae; genus Lablab; species Lablab purpureus. Next base: position 37,769,718 of record CM059256.1, read on the forward strand.
ACTCTGATTTTTATAAAGTAGAAACTTAAATTTATATTTGGGTTTTTGTTAAACTTTGTTTTAACAAGATTAAATTCGAAAAAGGCTTAATTTTTATTAAGAACCAATTCACCCCCCACTCTTGGTTTCTTTTTACCTACCCTATTATTCTAACAAATATCTTACTCATTCTCAGTAGCAGAGTCAAGGAGTTTCTGATGATGTTATTTGAGTAAGCACTAGAGGGAGTTTTGATGCTCCTACTCCTACTATTGTTGCTAGTCCTAATTTTGCTACATACCCCTCAGGGGATTTGGGTCAAACTAATCAGTGTGACCTGTGACACCCCAATTTTGTATGAGATTAATTAAATATTTTTAGGAAATTTCAGAATTTTAAATGTAACTAATATATGTTTTTTTATTATTTTAATATATAGTATTGATTTTCATAATTATAAAATGATTAATTTTAGCATATGAGGTCTTATTTAAATAAATATTAAAGTCTTAGGTCATTTAGAACACCAACACTTTTGAGAGATAGGAAGATAAAGTCATTCCCGTTTTTTCATATGGTTGCTACGGTAAAATCACCGTTTCACATTCGTTCACTGTTGGATTGGGCTGGAAATTTAACATGTGGTTCCCCACACCTAGTTCTTGATTAGGTCTGAGTAGAGAGATATTCAATTCGCACCATAGCTGTGATTTGAGATTTTAATCTTCTTTGTTCTTTATTTAACAAGGGAGAGGAGAAGAGCAAGAAGGAAATTTTAGGGTATCGGGAGCACCGCCTATACATCAACAAGGTAAGGGGGGAGTGAGAACTCGCTTTGGGGTGTGGGATATCTGTTGGGTAGTGGAATTGACCCCCAATTCCTTAATTTGGGTGTGTTTTTGAAAGAGGGGTTTTCCTCTTTCATCTCTGTTTGATTCCTAATTACTCTTGTATGTTCTTTATGATACAAATTGAAGAATAATATGTGTAATTTCTTAATTTTATAATATTTTGATTGTTTGACCCAATTTATTATTTTAGGTGTGTTCTTGAAAGAGGGGTTTTCCTCTTTCATCTTTGTTTGATTCCTAGTTACTCTTATAAGCTCTTTATGATGTGAATTGAAGAATAATATGTATAATTTCTTAATTTGATAGTATTGTGATTGCTTTGGAGCACCTTAAGGATTCTTGTGATACTCTATGAAGGGAATGAATTAAGGGTGATATATTTTTAATGATGAATGAAGGATAATGTGTGTTAATTGAATATTATTATACTATTTTATCCATTGATTATGATAAGAGTCATGTGTTAAGTGATTGTGACGAGTGATATAGTTTTAATGATGAATGAAGGATAATGTGTGTTAATTGAATATTATTATACTATTTATCCATTGATTACGATAAGAGTCATGTGTTAAGTGATTGTGACTGTAAATGTGAACTTATGTGAAGGGAAATGTGTATGAGTGTATAAGAAGTCCTTGGACTTATGTGAACATACATCATAATGTGAGATCATAATGTAAGATCATAACGTGAGATCATTGTGTATCGCTTTTGTGGTCAAGTGTGATATGATATTGGCGCCACATGCATCATAATGTGAGATTATAATGTGAGATCATAATGTGAGATCATTGTGTATCGCTTTTACGGTCAAGTGTGATATGTGATTGGCCACATGCATTCATCATCATAACGTATATGCGGGTACGACATGCATTGCATATGACGCAATTATAATATGGATATGTTGAAGTTATGGATAATTATTGTTGAAGTTAAATTAATTTGTTTCTCATGTTTGGATATGATTAAGTATTGATTAATTGTTTGTTGTGTGAAACTATCTTGTAGTGTGTTTACACTGCAACCTAAGTGAGATATTTCTCACTCCCTTTATTTCCTTATCCTGTTTTTTCCTTTTGTATTGCAGGTGATCTCCAGTTTGATGTAGTGTTCATGGGACTACTCTAGTAGGATATGTGACACCGGGATAGAATTAGAAAATTAGAACTTTTGTGTATTTATTTTTAATTAAGACTTTAGTTGGTTTATCTTAAATTAGTGAATGTGAATCCTTTACCCTATGTACACTATTATTACAAATTTTATTAATTATGAGGTTACTTATAAATGTGTTACTTTTATTCTCATGATATACGATGTGGGGTAGAGGGTGTCACATTTAGTGGTATCAGAGCCTAGTTGTCCAAAACCGGACTTTTTGTGTTATGAGCCTACTATTGTTTCTGTTGTGTTCTCTGATAGTGTTATAATTTTAGGACTTGCACTTAATTTATTTGTTGTTTCTCTATGAACATGGCTGGTAAAATTGATTGTGTGATAGCTAACACTCTTAAAGTGTTAACACAAGCTATAAGTAAAATCGGACTTTTTGTGTTATGAGCCTACTATTGTTTCTGTTGTGTTCTCTGATAGTGTTATAATTTTAGGACTTGCACTTAATTTATTTGTTGTTTCTCTATGAACATGGCTGGTAAAATTGATTGTGTGATAACTAACACTCTTAAAGTGTTAACACAAGCTATAAGTAATGGTAAAGCTAAAACTCTGCTCCTTAATGGTTAGAACATTTTCAGTGTAACCGTCCATCCTCTTTTAAGGGATGGTATGATCTAGATGACACTATGGTTTGAGTGACTAAAGTAAAGAAGATCTTTAGAGCAATGGAATTGTTCCACTAGTATTTCTAATAAGAAGTTTTAGTTGACTTGATCTGTTTGCCTCTTAGTCAATCAAACATTATTCTTAATATGAAGTGGTTATCTTCCAACTATGTCTTGCTGAACTGTTTTGATAAGTTAATTTTGTTTTGTGAAACTAAAAGTACAAAATTTCTAAGTGTTGATAAAATTAAAACTTGTTTAAAAGAAAATGATAACATATACATGATTTTAATCTCCTTGAAACTTGAGAAATATAATGAGGTTAATGAGATTTATGTAGTGAGTAAGGATGTGACTATTCTAGCACCTGAGAGAGAGATTGAGTCCTCCATAGATTTAGTACCTGATACCGCACCTATATGTTTAACACCCTACAAAATGTCTCCTAGGGAGCACCAATGTTATTAGTTAAGAAAAAGAAAAAGGATGGGAGCATGGGATTCTGGATGAACTACCGTCAATTGAATAAATATATCATTAAGAATAAATACCCTTTACATATAATAGATGACTTGATTGACCAATTAGTTGGAGTGTGTGTTTTTAGTACGATAGACTTGAGATCTAGTTACCACCAAATTCTTGTGAGGCCTGAGGATATTCTGAAAACCGATTTAAGGACCCGCTATGGGTCTTATGAGTATTTGGTTATGTCTTTTGGTGTGACTAATGCACCCGATGTCTTCAAGGATTACATGAATCGAATATTCCACCCATATCTTGATAGGTTTGTAAGAGTGTTCATAGAGGACACCCTAATGTACTCTAAGACCAACGAAGAGCATACCAAACACCTTAGATTTGTCTTACAAACCCTTAAAGGAAAAAAAACTCTATACTAAGTTGTTAAGTGTGAGTTTTGATTGGATAGTGCAAGCTTTCTAGGTCATGTAATTTTGAAGAAAGGATAGTTGTAGACCCTATCAAAGTAGAAGACATATTAGAGTGGGAAGTACCTAAATTCATCATTGAGATTAGGAGCTTTCTAAGATTAGCTAGATATTATAGCACGTTCATAAAGAATTCCTTTAGGTTAGTTTCGCCCTTAATTAATTTAACCTAGAAGAACCAACCATTTGTGTGGGATGCCAAGTGTGAAGAGAGTCTTCAAGAGCTAAAGAGAAGGTTAACCAATGCACTGATATTAGTGTTACCCAATCCTAATGAAAACTTTGTACTGTATTATGATGCCTCTAAGTGGGTTTAGGGGGAGTGCTTATGCAAAATGGTAGAGTAGTGGCATATGCCTTTAGAAAACTTGAAATCCATGAGAAAAATTACCCTACCCATGATTTGGAGTTAGCTTCAATAATGTTCATCCTTAAGATATGGAGACATTAACTTTTTGGGTCAAGTTTGCAGTGTTTAGTAATCATAAAAGCCTTATGTACTTATTTGACCAAAATAAATTGAGTATGAGGCAAAGGTGATGGTTGGAGTTTCTTAAGGAGTATAATTTTCATCTTAGCTATCAATCAAGTAAGGCCAATGTAATAGTCGATGCACTAAGTAGGAAATCCCTTCAAGTGTCACCTTTGATGATTAGAGCGTTTAGCCTTATGGAGGAGTTTAGGGATATGAGCTTAGCTTGTGCGTTAGCTGTTGACATATTTCAAGTATAAGTGTTGATGAAGTTTTTATCTCAATAAGTCATGAAGATTGAAGTCTTGATGATGAAGATATAAAGTTTTAGTGCAACATTAAAGACTTGATTTTATCTCACAAAGGAAGGTTGCTTCATGGAATAAAGGCAAGACATAAAGCAGAATAAATGCTTTCAAGGGAGAAGATTGTTGAAGATTTTCTCAAGAGTTGAAGTTTCAAGTTTAGAAGTTTCTGTTTTGGGTCATGGATAAAAAGAGTAAGTCATAAATCCCATTCAAGACCATTTCAAACTTGAGAGCAAGTCGTTTTTTCGCAAAAACCTTTTTCTACGCTTTTAATCGATTAAGTAACGAAATAGAATCGATTATTTCACTTAAAATTTGAATTAAAAGAGTTTAACGAACAAAATAATCGATTAAGTGTTTTTGATAATCGATTATATTGCTTCTGGGTTTCATATAATCGATTATGGCCTTATAATCAAATCAATTATATCAGGAAAAATATGTTTTCCAGCTTTACTCTGATACTATCGATTACACCTTTTATATAATCGATTAAATACGACGTTTTTATGAATTCAATGCTGAATCAACCTAAGAATGGAAACTTTGAGCTGATTTCAAATTATAAAATGAAAGGGAACGTCTTAAGTAAAACACATATGATTAAACACGAAAATACAGTGTTCTTGCGCTAAAGATTTTCAAAGCCGCTTTCTTGCTCAAGTTTACTTTAAAGATTTTCAAAGTCCCTATCAGATCCTAAAGAGCATTGGTAGTGTTGCTTACCAAATATTACCTTCTTCTCTTTCAAACCTACATAATGTCTTTTGTGTTTCCGAGTAAAAAAACAAAATCAAGGTCGTTTGGAGAAGGAATGTAGATGAAAGTGCAACTAGGAAACTAAAAAGTCAAATGCGTGACGCGTATCCATTACTGTTTTCTTCTTCATGTCAATTTTGAGGACGAAATTTTTTAAAAAGAATGGGAGAATTGTGACACCCCAATTTTGTATAAGATTAATTAAATATTTTTAGGAAATTTCAGAATTTTTAATGTAACTAATATATGTTTTTTTTTATTTTAATATATAGTATTGATTTTCATAATTATAAAATAATTAATTTTAGAATATGAGGTCTTATTTAAATAAATATTAAAGTCTTAAGTCATTTAGAACACCAACACTTTTGAGAGATAGGAAGATAAAGTTATTCCCGTTTTTTCATATGACTGCTACGGTAAAATCACCGTTTCACATTCATTCACCGTTGGATTGGTCTGGAAATTTAACATGTGGTTCGTCACACCTAGTTCTTGATTATGAACGGTGGGATCTTTGATAAGAGATCTGAGTAGAGAGATATTCAATTCGCACCGTAGCTGTGATTTGAGATTTTTCATCTTCTTTGTTCTTTATTTAACAAGGGAGAGGAGAAGAGCAAGAAGTAAATTTTAGGGTATCAAGAGCACCGCCTATACATCAACAAGGTAAGGGGGAGTGAGAACTCGCTTCGAGGTGTGTGATATCTCTTGGGTAGTGGAATTGACCCCCAATTCCTTAATTTGGGTGTGTTTTTGAAAGAGGGATTTTCCTTTTTCATCTCTATTTGATTCCTAATTACTCTTATATGTTCTTTATGATGCGAATTGAAGAATAATATCTGTAATTTCTTAATTTTATAATATTTTGATTGTTTGACCCAATTCATTATTTTAGGAGTGTTCTTGAAAGAGGAGTTTTCCTCTTTTATGTCTGTTTGATTCCTAGTTACTATTGTGATTGCTTTGGATCACCTTAAGGATTCTTGTGATACTCTATGAAGGGAATGAGTTAAGGGTGATATAATTTTAATGATGAATGAAGGATAATGTTTGTTAATTGAATATTATTATACTGTTTTATCCATTGATTATGATAAGAGTCATGTGTTAGGTGATTGTGACGGGTGATATAGTTTTAATGATGAATGAAGGATAATGTGTGTTAATTGAATATTATTATACTGTTTATCCATTGATTATGATAAGAGTCATGTGTTAAGTGATTGTGACTGTAAATGTGAACTTATGTGAAGGGAAATGTGTATGAGTGTATAAGAAGTCTTTGTACTTATGTGAACATACATCATAATGTGAGATCATAACGTGAGATCATTGTGTATCGCTTTTGCAGTCAAGTGTGATATGATATTGGCGCCACATGCATCATAATGTGAGATCATAATGTAAGATCATAACGTGAGATCATTGTGTATCGCTTTTGTGGTCAAGTGTGATATGTGATTGGCCACATGCATTCATCACCATAGTGTATATACGGGTACGACATGCCTTACATATGATGCAATTATAATATGGATATGTTGAACTTATGGATAATTATTGTTGAAGTTAAATTAATTTTTTTGTCATGTTTGGATATGATTAAGTATTGATTAATTATTTGTTGTGTGAAACTATCCTGTAGTGTGTTTACACCGCAACCTGAGTGAGATATTTCTCACTCCCTTTGTTTTCTTGTCGTGTTTTTTCCTTTTGTATTGCAGGTGATCTCCAGTTTGATGTAGTGTTCATGGGACTGCTCTAGTAGGATATGTGACACCGGGATAGAACTAGAAAATTAGAACTTTTGTGTATTTATTTTTAATTAAGACTTTAGTTGGTTTATCTTACATAATGTAATGTTATTAGTGAATATGAATCCTTTACCCTATGTACACTATTATTACAAATTTTTTTAATTATGAGGTTACTTATAAATGTGGTACTTTTATTCTCATGATATACGATTTGGGGTAGAGGGTGTCACATGACCTATATGTTGAAGATGATCCCCCGCGTCTTGTGCCTGTTGGAAGAAGTTTTTATGGTGGCTCGACCAATCATAGTATCCCACTACAACCAGACTGAACGCGGGTTGTAGTTCATATTGTAGTAGATGTCACTGCTGCAGTGCCTCTGTCCACCAGAGAGGTTCAACTAGTGGGCGAAGCAAACGACACATTGTTGGCTTGACTAAGAAGTTTGGTGACGTCACTCTCGAATTGAGTAAAGGTATATATGTTGTATCAATGTTTAACTCACTTTACTCATTTTTTTAGGAACTGATCAACCGTGGTAAGAAGGTTTGGAGACCACCTGTTATCGATGAGGTTAAGGAGGATATGATAGATGGTGGGAATGACGCATTAACTATGCTTGTGCTGCAACAGTTGAAGCAGATACTGGTTTAGATAAAATGAAATGATGGATTTTTTAGAGTTGACAACTTTGTTGTTCCATTGTACATCTCTATGCCCGATGCATTAGAGATTATTGGGGGAAACTCTCTGTTAAATATTTCTATTATACAGTTGTGGGCTATGTAAGTCATACTTCTAACGATATTTTGTTTACGTGTCTAACATTACTATATATTTAATGAATAATTCATTGTCTCAGGCACATAGACAAATTAAGTGTGGAGCAACCAAAATCATAAGTGTATAGATTTCTTGAGCCTCAGTCCATCCAAAGATCTAGGAATACAAACATGGATGAGTGAATCACAGAGACAAATATACTTGGCTCCATACATTGAAGGATTAGTTCAATCAGTTGTTTTTTTAATCATATTCAATTTTTAACTAATTTGTTCATCTTACAATGCAGGTCTCATTGGCAGCTATTTGTAATCCTTCCAAGGGATTACATTGTGGTGTGGTTTTGTTCATTGCACCGAAAACCAAGCTAAGAGATGAAAAGCCTCTTACAAGGGTAACTTTATCAATTTTCATTGTATTTAAAAAGTGTTGGTATATAGTCTAACATGTTAGTTTATTTTAAGTAGAGTTATGTCAGGAACAAATATTTTATGTGGAAAAGGCAGAACAAAGGCATTGACTTACGTCTACCCTAAAGTTAGAAAATCATTTCATAATTATTATTGAATATAAAGTAGTGGAAATAATATTGTGATTTCTTTCTTATTTTAGTGCAATATGCAAGTAGACTCATACTCATGTCGCTACTACATCATGTATTGGATGAGAGCTATAGTCTATGCGGGTAGTACCGATAATTGGATGCATGTAATTCAATTATACATCTTTTTATAATTGTTTACTTTTACGAGTCTTCAATTTTAACAACAACCATATTCATGTTTCAGTACTTGCAAAATCAATCTCCATTGCACGAAAATGAAATCACAAAGGGAGCAATGAGCAAACTTTTTCTTTCAAAGCATATAGTGTTTATATTTTCTATTCAGTTTTTTAAGTTTTTAGGATAGTTACATAATTGGGTTGATATGTGATTAATTTTAGTTATCTTTTGTGCTATGTTGTTTAGGATTTAATCTATGTTGTTTAATTGTATAGATGACAATTTAAATTTGTAATTTTGATTGGCTAGGATATTTGTGTTGTTAAATGTCCAAGTTTATGTAATTGTAGGTTCTGGTTAGGAGTCAAAACTTGCTAAATTTTTTTTTTAAAAAATGGTCAAATTTATGTCGGGGCATACACGAAAATGTGTCAATGTATTGTGTTTCTGACATAAATTTATGCATGTTACTTTAATAGACGTAAATTTACGTCTATGGATATAACGTTGGAAAATGGCCAGACGTAAAAGGTCATTTCTACACTAGTGATTAAAAAATCAAAACACATGTGGTGGATGTTCTTGAGTGTTCTTAGATTGTTCTTATCATATGAACACAATTTATACACAGTCCTAAACAAAATCACATCTAGCTCTAGGAATCCTAGAAGTTACAACACAAAATTGGATAAAAAAACACATCATATGATCCAAAAACACACTAGACAACATGAATTGATCTATAAATTTATATATGTGACACAAAATCAATTCAAATGAAGACTAGACAAGACAAGAATGTGGAGAACATCCATATGAACAAAAATATGCAGTAAGAACTCAATTCCATTGTTGAAAATGAAAAATCACACCAATCCAATCGGTAGAAATGAAAATCAAGAAAAATAATCAGTGAAAATTGAAGAAAACTAAAAGTTAGACCATAGGAATTTAGGAGAACCTAGCTCATGATGTCAAAGATACCAAATTTGAAAGTCCTAACCGATTAAAGAGTTAGAAATCCAGATTTCACTACAACAAATTTGATATTTAGTGACATGCAAAAAATTGCACTACAAATATAATATATATGGGTATAAGACTCTTATACATATATCCACACACAATATTTGTGTGGATTTTAAATGGAATTTAGCAACATATATTGTGTGTCACTATAACTTATACCTACACTGTTTTACTATTGTGGGAATAACTTTCTAACATCTACCCACATTTATGATGTGTTAAAATAATTCAAATAATATCACTATAACCTATATTGTCCATCACTATAATGTATGTTTATATATAGACTATATCCACCATCATAATTTTTTCTATTATTATAATTATTTTCATTGTCATCATTATTATTGTTTAAGAATGGAAAAATATTAAAAAATCAACTTAGGTATAAGGTTGAAATCACACATACTCAAACCAAACAAAACTTAAATATAATTTGGCTTTAAATCAATACAAAAATTTCTAATAAGAAATACAGGTTACAGAAATTACACGTGCATCTCATTTTTCTATGATAGAAATATTAAAAATAAATGTCCAATTATCCTCACTTGTAAACATATTATCTTGGCCATCAACAATGTCCACAAGTCTATAAAATTCACACCATTTTTATCGTATTTGCAATCACAAAAAAATAATTTTAGAAATAACTAACAAAATTATGAAACTATTAAATATATTAATACTTGTCAATAATAGAAGATAAATGTTCACACAATGGTAATGATATTAGTTTGTGACCTACAAGTCACGGGTTCCAATCCTAGAAAACTTTTTTGATTTGCAAGGGATACGAGAGAGTACATCTATGCTCCCAGGCCATTTTAAATGGGAGACTCATGCTCACCATTGTCATTTTTTTTATCAATTTTCATTGACAATAAGAAAAAAAATTGTAGAAAACATGATGGAAACATACTGGTGGCAAAATAATCCACATATACATAATCCATCCAAAATTAAATCCAATACAATCAATTTATTTCAGTAAATAGTGGGATTTTATGGTCTAGATAATTGTGATTAATGGATGACAATGATTCATCCATTTTTTTCTCAATCCATTGGATTATTAAATTATTGGAAATTGGATTAATTTTAGAATCAATACTTATAGGAAAATGAATGTTGGCTTCTTTTAACAATTTCTCACTTTTCAAATTCGAGCATTTATGATCTTTCAGATAAATATATAAATATAAGAAATTTATTTAATAATAATAAATGTGTAACACTAAGAAAATAATGAGTGATAAAAATGAAAAGGAACAATGTCCATTGTTGTTAATTTGATAGCACTAAGAAATTTATTTAATCAATATCAGATTTGTTGCAATTCAAATTCTCAACTCCCTATAGTAAGCTCTGAGTGTCCCCAACTTTCAATTCTTTTTATTCCAATTACTTTGTGATTTTATCCACTTGAATCTAGAAACTGTGTGCAACAATAGAATTAAATGTCGATATCACGAAAGCATGAACTTCGACAAAATATTAGTAGAAGCACGCACTATGGCATCCAACTTGTAAAAAATTTTTAATAGCTTCTAGTTATAAACCATATTTCATGCCAAAATAAGACAAAAATACCTCTATTAATGTCAATCTCATGGTTTTCATATACATTTTCGACTCTTTATTTATTTACTGAAGCATATCAAATTCAAGTAAAACATGACTAAATTAAATTAAACTTTGTATAACAAACTATATACATTAAAAGAATTTAAAATAGATTAATACAATAAAATATCAAGAAGAAAGGAAACGTAGCTACCTTGGATAATCTAACGGTGTCCATTGTTTTTCTCATCTCATTCAAGCAATTCATCAAGCATGTACCATGCAAAAGAAGAATAGTCATATTTAACATAAAATTATTCAATATGCTGACATCTTATTCAAACTCATTAACTAAATCTTCCTTCCTATATAAGGTTATACTATTTTATAATTATTAGCTTTAATTTACTTCCTATCAATCCTCAATCATTTAGGTGTACAAATATTTCTACTATTTAGTTCATGGAATACTACATTACCATTTTTGAACTTTACTCTTTCAACTGGATTTGCTTTAGAGGATTCCAATGGTCAATGACAACCAGCAACTAGTGGTATAATGACATGTACAAATTACTAAAGTTAATTGTCTAGTAGATCAGAAATATCACCACACAATACATTAATCTTAAGATATAAGCAGTTTTCAGGTTCATATAGTCTTTCCTCCAAACCTACAATTGTAACAAATGTTGTAACATAAATAATATTAATATATTGAAAATCAATATGACATGTGCAATTAGTTGATAATCATTTATCTAATTACTTATCAATATATTATTGTTAGCATATTTCAAGACCAGGTGTTAATGAAGTCTTCCAGAGTTTTAATGAAGTTTTAAAGTTTTGATGATGAAGATTTAATATGATTCAATGAACATTAAAGACTTGTGTCATCTCACAAAGGAAGGTTGCTTGGTAGAAAAGGAAAGGCATAAAGAGTGTTTAAAGCTTTCAAGAGAGAAGATTGATGAAGATTTTCTCAAGAGCTGAAGTTTCAAGTGTAGAAGGTTCTGTTTTGGGTGTTGGATGAAAAGAGTAAGTCATAAATCCCATTCAAGACCTTCCCAAACAAGAGAGCAAGTTGTTTTCTCGCAAAAACGTTTTTCTACGCTTTTAATCGATTATGATACGTAGATAATCAATTATTTAACTTAAAATTTGAATTAAAATTGTTTAACGAACTAAATAATCAATTAAGTGTTTTTGATAATCGATTATATTGATTTTGGGTTAATATAATCGATTATGGCCTTAATCTAATCGATTATATCAGGCTAAATAAGTTTTCCAGTTTTCAAATATGATATAATCGATTAAGCTTTTTACATAATCGATTAAATAAGTCATTTTTGTGAAATCAATGCTAAATCAATCTAAGAATGGAAACTTTGGAGCATTTTTGAATTATAAAATGAAAGAGAACGTCTTAGGTTAAACAACATCTGAAAACAACACATATTCAAACACTACTGCAGTTGGGACTTTTTATGTCAGTTCTACGGGACTTTTTATGACGGTTCAAACAGCGACATAGATACAGCAGACATAGAAAGTTTAACTTTCTATGTCGGTTAACTACCCGTCATAATAAGTGAACTTATTATGTCGGTTGTGATCAAACCGTCATAGAATGTGCAGAATCAATATAAAAAATGATTTTTCTGCAATACTTCTTATGACAAATCTAATGAGAACCGTCATAGAAAGTTTCACTTACTATGACAGTTGTGATGAGAACTGTCATAGAAAGTTCACTTACTATGACAGTTGGGAACTGTCATAGTATCTTTGACTTACTATGACAGTTGACGCAATAACCGTCATAGTAAGTTAGTGTTTTTTTTCTAAAAATTTAGTTGGTTTTATTGGTTGTTCTCAATTCAAAATTGTTTCATCAACCTGCATTTAACAATCTACAATTTCCAAACAAACTAGTTCATTGATAATTAGATGATATTATCCTATAAACAGTACAAAAAAACTAAAATGTAATATTTGGTTGTATATTTAAATAAACTAAAATTTCTACAACTTATTAAAAACACTTAAAAAATGAAGCCCATTGCATTCTAATGTCTTCCATATCTTTGTCCTGCAATGGAGATGAATCGTTGAATAACTACAAAAGAAATTTACTTAATTAATGAAAAAGTTAACTTTACACTTAAATAGTTAAGGGTGTTTGACTTTATTTTGTATTACCTCTCTCCATGAGTCAGTGATATTTGCAGATATGATTGTGTGCATGTGCTTCATCACATAGTATTCACACTCATAGTTCCCCAATTGATGTGGACACTACAAATCACACGCAAATAATTAAAATATATTTTATATTATAATCAAATAATAGTGAGATAAATAAGTTACGTTAGGTGTAAGTAATTTTATCTTCTTTCTAGCTACAAGTGGAAGCCCTCGCAACCTCGAATGAGCTTCCATAGCCCTATAAAATGTAGACATTCATTAAATCATATTAATCATTAACATAGGAAATACAATAGATAAAAAAGCTTACGCATCTAGTATATGTTTGATGGCCAAAGTGTTAGTTTTCTTGTGCAATGAACACAAGAGAACCACGAGAAAACGGTGAGGAATAATCACTAGCAATTGCCAATGACCCCTACAAATTGTAATAATATAATATTAATAACAATTATATTCTAAATAATTAACTGTAATTTAAAATTGTATACTTACTGATGTAAGTAAGGTGCTAAATACACCTCCTTGCCTGCATTTTGAAATGTCTCTATTAAGTATGTTTCCACCTCACTTGCTTTATTTCCTATGCTTTGAATGGCAACAGGGTCAAGAAATCCATAAATATAAGCATTCTTCTTCTCAATGCAGAGGTTATGTAAATACCTTGAACATTGAAAAAATAATGTTAGAATAAAGTATTAAATATATTAAACTATTTTAAGGTTAATGAAAGTATACTTACAACAACCAAAGTTGTAGAATGGATATATATAGGAGATCAGTACCAGTAACAATTTCACAAACATCCTTCTGAGATATAAAAAAAGGGATGCTGCTGGCCCTGCCTACGGCTTCAGGAGGCATATCTAATTGTACAATTTTCTTCCCCATTGTCACTACCACTGTATCGAGTTGTTGGAGAGAAGACATTTGTGGTTCTGAAGGACTAACAACTTTTGATCTTTTATAATCATCCTAAATTTAAATAAAATTAGTATGCAAATCTTAAAATAATATCCTTTTCATCACAACCATATCTACATATTTTTTTATGGTTTAGTTGAAATGATATATTGTATTTTAAGAATACAAATTTTAATTTTATATTTATATCATTATAATTTGTTTCTTAAAATTTAACACTAAAAATAATATATATTCTTTTACAATCTTAATAATATCATGTTTTTTATTATAATTTATTTTTTTATAAAAAATATTTAATTAATATTTATGTTAGTAAGGATATAGAAAGATAGATATGAAATATAAATTTTATACCAAATGAACAAAAATGAACTTAAGGTGACAAAAATAAAAAATTCAAATGTGAAAGTTTTCTTATATAGTTTTTAAGAATTTGTTTTTAAAATTCAAAACATCTATTTTATCAATTTAATTCTCTAATATAATAAAAATAATATTAAAAGAATTAAACTAAATTACTAAAATATTTTATTCTCTTAAACTAAACTTTTCCATTTAAAAAGGGTAAAAACATATGTGAACCTTAAAATTTCAACAATTTTGTGATATAACAGGAACTTATAATAATAAGCATATAATAGAATATGACTAAACAGAGAGTTTCATAGAATTAAATTTAAAATATAATATATCATCCAGATTTGAAACAAATATAATTTTATATTATATCATCCTCATTTTTAAAATATGTCATTTTACTATTACTTAAAATAAGATAAAATATGATTTTACCCTCTCAGTTTTCTTTAATTTTTGTTTTCACTCTGTAACAAGACATCAACAACTTTTGATTTTTTTTTTGTTTTTGTATTTTTGTTGTGTTTGGTCTATTATGGAAGAAGAAACTGTCAATTGTATAAACTCACAGGACTCACAGTGGTCTTTTGCAAACAAACAAACTACATATTCCTTCCTCCCAACCTTCTTACAACTGCAACCTAACATCATTTGTCCATTTAAAATTGATATCTCCCTCAATTATGATTGTTGGAATCCATCTTTTAAATTTACAAATACAAAAATACTAAAATTTATGCAATGTAAAAGCAATCAAATGGGCTCCTATAGGTAAAAAATATCAATGTAATATAACTTAAAGCAATACATACACGTTTGTCCTGTTCCCAATTCCCTTCTCAACAGCACGCTTGTCCCATTCCCAATTCAACTACTCCTTCCTCGTCTCCCCAATCTCCAAATTCCTGTACCTCATAACACATTGGCCTATAAATTAAAATCTAGCTCTATATATACTTTTCTCAAGAATCTCTAGAAATGGGAAAAGGAATACGGGGAAATTTTTTCATATAGTTCTCCAAATGTTTTACTATTTTCACAGAAGCCTCTTACATAAAGATGTAATCTCTATCAATCTTTTATGGAATCCAACAAGTCACTCATGCTCAGATTATGCAATCACAATATTCGCGCACATATCAATCAATCAAAATTAAAATGAGATAAAGTAAAGGGCTTTATCTTCATATGACTTGAAAAATTGAAAGAACAAAAAATTGTTTGAACTCACCATGAGATTCTGCACCACGAAGAACAAATCACCAGATTAGGGTTCCAAGCACAAATCACGACCACGAAGAACCCACCAGAAAAAACGAATCACGGCCACGAAATCAAACGACTCAACAACAGTAGGGTTTGAAACATGAAGATTAGGGTTTGACAGTAGAGTTCTGTGTTGGAGAGAAAAGAAACGTGAATAGACTCTAGAGTTGGAAAATAGAATTTAAAGTAAAAAGATTTACTATGTCAGGTGAAATTAAAACTGACATAGTAAGTCACTTACTATGACGGTTCTAGACTGGACTGACAAAGTAAATATTTACTATGTCTGTTTATATTAGAACTGACATAATAAATTTGAAATATATTACAAAATTGCCACCGCCCCACTTATTATGACATGTGAACTACACCCGTCATAATAAGTCGTCATTGATTCCAATTTCTGCACTAGTGAAAGTGTTCTTGCGCCTTAGCTTTTAAAAACCGCTTTCTTGCTCTCTCAAGTTTGATCAAGTCTTTGGAAGTGGTGATCTTTGTGCTTAGGCTTTCTATTCAGCACTATTATCAGGTGTATTCTTTTTACTATTTTTATAAACGGGAAAATTCATCCCTTGGATTTGTTCTAAGGGAGGTGTGTTCATCTCTTGTGTGTCAAGAGAGGTGGGTTTCATCCTCAGTGTGTCTGGGCAGGTGTTTCATCCTTAGTGTGTCTAAGGAGGTGTTTCCTTTATCTTTATTTGTTATTGCATGAATTGGTGTTTGTAATTTCAAATTAAAGATAGTGGGGTGATCATCACGCATTTGTGGTGGTTGGGAACTAGACGTAGGATTGGCTTAATCCGAACCAGTATAAATCTCTGTGTTCTTTCTCTTTCCCTATCTCTTTTTATTGTGGATCATTTTAACAATTGCAACTCAATCTGCTTTAATCAAAGGTTAAGAAAAATCCGCATCCTAGTTTTTGAAAGTAATTCAAAAATCTGGAAATTTATTTTAAAGAGAAAAAGTTTATTAAAAATCCAATTCACCCCCCCTCTTGGTTTTTACACTGCCGTCTTTATTTAACAATTATTTATTCATTCAAATGTTATTATAAGACAATTCTACTGTATATGGAAAAATAATTTTATTAATGTAAATATTCGGACAAAATCAAACGAAAAAATATATGAAAATGTTGTACAAATATTATAATACTACTTGAATATGATATTGCAAGGACAAACTTCTTTTGCAATTCAAATCCCTCAAGCGCAACAATTTATTGGCTAAATCATACTTCATCGCAAGGTTGAAAGGGAAGAGGACAGTGATGGAAACTACTGCAAGGGAGAGGAGGAGGGAACAACTGTCGCCCTCGATGATGAGAAACTGTGCAGCGTTAGCGCCACAGTAGCGGGCAATTTCATGACTGGTGGTGTGACAGATGGTGAGGAGCTTTGCTACTAGGGACGCGAACCAGTATGTAGTGGTGGTTGCTATAGAGCTTGATGAGTAGGAAGATCAGTAGATAGCAGGCTGAGCCGATCACTGAGATGTTCAAGAGGTAGTCAATGTTGACGTACCAAGTGCTGGATGGATCGTCGTTGTTGGAGAACGACTGTGGCAGTCAATTGGGAATGAATTATCTTAATATCAAGCATAACAAAAGTCTTTGATGGAGATATTATAATATTTAAATATATTATAAGTAAACAGAGGTATTAATGTTAATAAGTTTTACCCACACCTAAATATATGTAGGGATAAAACTTTGAATTTTACCTATATTAAATATGTGTAAGTACAATTTTTTTTTAGTTTTAGTTACATTTAATTAATATATGTAGGTAAAAGTGTGTATAGGTATAAATAACATTTCTTGTAGTGTTTCCTTGAAGAAATGGATCACTCCAAGTCTCCTATGGTTATGGAATGCTAACCTCCACTGAAGAAGCTTCCATGAGTGCGGAATCCTCAAGGAAGAGGAAAGAATTCAAAGGAAGTTCGAGCTAACTCTTGGACTCATGATCTTCGCATCTCCATTGAAGAGAAAAGGTAGGAAGTCAAGAGAGAACTCAGAACTTTGAGAGAGAGTAGAGAGAATTTCATTTGAAATTTCTAATCTCATTAAAATGATCAAAGTTATGTTACAAATGATAGGAAGAAGCCTTATATAGGAGAGGAGTCTAGAAGGTTAACATTGGTTACTTGTAAGTAACCTTAGTTAACATTCTAGAGTTAAGAATTGGAAGAGTCAATTTCATCTTAGATGCAACTCAAATGAGTTTGAAATGAAACTTAAATGAAGTCACACAAGAAGCAAGACTAGGTAAGGAAAATGTGACAAGGGAGTCTAGACTTGAGTGGAACATGGCATACCATAATTCTTCACTTTGGAGTGCAACTTTTACTCAATCTTAGCCCTTAATGTCATGCCCAATCCAATGGTCCAAAACGTCTCCCAAGGCTCCCCAAAAAAGAGGCACTCAAATGGCCAAATATAAGGCCAAAATTTGGAAAATGACTCTAAATGACCCCAAAATTTAATGCCTTCTCCTAGAAAATGTTGTATAACTTATGCAAACTAAAATAACCCAAAATACAAGGGAAAAAAATACAAAAAAATATTTACAATTTATACAAGGCTTAGAAAGAAGCTAATATTCTACTCTCCACAACATGAAAGTCTTCTGAGCTCCATACTATTGGCATATTTCAAGACCAGAGTTTTATGAAGACCTAAAGTTTTGATGATGAAGTTTTAGAAAGTTTTAATCAACATTAAAGACTTGTGCCATCTCACAAAGGAAGGCTGCTTGATAGAAAAGGAAAGGCATAAAGAGCATTCAAAGCTTTCAAGAGAGAAGATTGATGAAGATTTTCTCAAGAGCTCAAGGATCAAGAGTAGAAGGTTCTGTTTTGGGTGTTGAATAAAAAGAGTAAGTCATAAATCCCATTCAAGACCTTCCCAAACAAGAGAGTAAGGTGTTTTCTCGCAAAAACGTTTTTCTACGCTTTTAATCGATTACCATACGTAGATAATCGATTATTTAACTTAAAATTTGAATTAAAAATGTTTAACGAGCAAAATAATCGATTAAGTGTCTTTGATAATCGATTACATTGATTCTGGGTTAATATAATCGATTATGGCCTTAATCTAATTGATTATATCAGACGATTTCAGTTTTCCAGTTTTTAAACATGATATAATCGATTAAGCTTTTTATATAATCGATTAATTAAGTCGTTTTTGCGAAATTAATTCTAAATCAACCTAAGAATGGAAACTTTGGAGCATTTTCGAATTATAAAATGAAAGAGAATGTCTTAGGTTCTAAACATATGAAAAAACACGAAATATTCAAAGTGTGTCTGCGCCTTAGCTTTTTCAAAGCCGCTTTCCTGCTCTCTTCAGCTTGATCAAGTCTTTGGAAGTGGTGATCATTGTGCTTAAGCTTTCTATCCAGCACGTATCAGGTGTATTCTTTTACTGTTTTCTTTAAACGGGAAAATTCATCCCTTGGATCGGTTCTAAGGGAGGTGTGTTCATCTCTTGTGTGTCAAGAGAGGTGGGTTTCATCCTCAGTGTGTCTGGGGAGGTGTTTCATCCTTAGTGTGTCTGAGGAGGTGTTCCTTTATCTTTATTTGTTATTGCATGAATTGGTGTTTGTAATTTCATTTAAAGATAGTGGGGTTAATCATCACGCATTTGTGGTGGTTGGGAACTGGACGTAGGATTGGCTTAATCCGAACCAGTATAAACCTCTATGTTGTTTCTCTTTCTCTATATCTTTTAATTGTGGATCATTATAACAATTGCTAATTCAATCCGCTTTAATCAAAGGATAAGAAAAATCCACATCCGAGTTTTTTGAAAGAATTTCAAAATCTGAAAAGTTTTTTAAAAGAGAAAAGTTTATTAAAAATCCAATTCACCCCCCTTCTTGGTTTTTACACTGCCGTCTTTATTTAACAATTGGTATCAGAGCTGGTTTTTTGAAAGTTATTCAAAAGCAAGATCCTTATGGCAGACAAAAATCAAACTTTTGCTGAAGGTGCATCTATTCATAGACCACCACTGTTTACAGGTGAAAATTATCCTTTTTGGAAAAAAAGGATGGAAATTTTTCTAAGGTCTAATGATCAAGGCATTTGGGATGCAATTGTAAATGGTCCATTTATTCCTATGGTTGTTGTTGAAGAAGCGCAGGTACTCAAAAAGAGAGCAAATTGGAGCAAAGATGAATACAACCAGAATCAATGCGACATAAGGGCGTGTAACATGATAGCATCTGCTTTAACTATTGATGAGTTTTACAGGTTGTCGGATTGCACTACAGCGAAGGAGATGTGGGACACTTTAGAAGTCACACATTAAGGAACGAAAGACGTGAAAAGATCAAGGAAAAATACCTTGATTAAGGAGTACGAGATGTTCCGGATGAGCAAAGGAGAAACCATATACGACGTCCAAAAGAGATTTACTCACATTGTAAATCACCTCAAGGCGTTAGGTAAGAAATTTGATACTGAAGAGTTAAATGTGAAAATTTTGAAATCTTTGGACAGGACATGGCAACCTAAAGTGACGACCATCATGGAATCAAAGAATCTATCAAATATGAATATGACAACTCTCTTCGGAAAGCTTAGAGAACATGAAATGGAGCTAGGTCGCTTCAACGGTGAAGAAGAGGACGTTAAAAGGAAAGGTATTGCCTTAAAGGCTCAATCCATTAAAGAGGAGAGTAGTGACACTGATGATTCAGAAGACGATAATCTCAAGGAATTTGTAAAGAAATACAAAAAGTTCATCAAGAAGAAAGGCAACCATAAGAAAGGTAAGAAATTTGAAAATTCAAATTCTAACGATAATTATAAATGTTATGGTTGTGGCAAAAAGGGGCACATGAGAGCAGATTGCCCAAATTCCAAGAAACCTGAAGAAAGGGAAAAGAAAAGCAAGAAGTTCTTCAAAAAGAAGAAGAAAGCATATATCGCTTGGGACGACAATGAAGTGAGTTCTTCTGAAGGTTCAAGTGAATCAGAAGAGGAAGCAAACATTTGTCTCATGGCGGATGATGATGTGGAATCCACGTGCAGCGAGGTAAGTGATTCTGATCTCCCTAATGATTATGATGAATTGCTTGAAGAATTTCTTAATCTTTGTAAAAAATCTGAAAAACTTTTTTCGGCTCATAACAAATTGAAAAATGATTATAAGGTTCTTGAAAAGAAAGTTATTGATTTAGAAGAAGAGAAAAAGGTTTTGAAAGATGATTTGGAAAAAGCAAAAATTCCTTGTAAATGCAAAACAAAAATTCTGCTTATGAAAACTCGTAATGATCTTGCAAATAAAGTTTCTTATCTTGAAACATCTCTTTCAAACATTTCGATGGGTAATAATAATTTAAATAATGTTTTGAAAGTGAACAAAGGTTTATACGGAAAAGCAAGACTCGGTTACAATTTCAAAAATAATCACAAAACAAACAAAATTGTTTTTGTTCAAGGAGAATCATCAAATACGAAAAAGATTTTCGAAGTTCCTTATTTCATAAATAAAACAAATGAGCCTAAAAAGAAGTTTTATAAAAATGCATATATACCAAGAAAAACAAATGTTCCTACATGTTTTTATTGTATGCATAAAGGTCATTCTGTTAATAGATGCAATATTAAACGTTTTAGTGTTCCTAATGGGAAATACAAATGGGTTCCCAAAGGAAAATTTTTTTCTAACACATGAGGACCCTGATAAGTGATTTTAGGGGACCATGATATTTCTTGTTTGTATTACAGGTTGGTTCCAAAGTTCAAAAAGGCTCTTCCATGTTGAAACAACAAGTGATCAAGTTTATGAAAGGAGGCAAAAACATCAACAAGTTGGCATATTTACCAATCTCTTATTTCAAGTTAGATTTTATAAGCTTAGAAAGGTTCCACGTAAGTATTGATGATAAATTTGTTGATTGATTGATGTTTGTTGTTGTTTTTTATGTTAATTCAGCGTTTTACAAAAATTTACGTATTTAATCGATTAGGTTTCGGGTGTTAATCGATTAAACGCGCTGTTTGTGAAAATGTTTTATAACATAATCGATTAAGTTTATGACATAATCGATTAAATCGCTGGGGAGAAATTTAATCGATTAAGGAATGCACATAATCGATTAAATTTCTGGGTTTTCGTTTTCTGGAAAATTTCGAAGGCAAATAATCGATTAAATGAAGAACATAATCGATTAAATGCACCGTTCTGTGTTTTTCTGTAACTCTGATTTTCGAACGTTGGCCATGTTTTCACGAGTTTTGTTTTATTCCAACGGTTATATTCATTCCCAACGGATATATTTTCATTAAATCAAAGTTTTATGACCGAATTTCCTTCCTATAAATAGCTAGATTGAGAATTCAAAGTGCCTCACTCTCTCTCTCTCACTCTTGCTGTTTTTTGCTGATATCTTCTGTTCTTGTGCGAATTAATTCTCTGTGCTTTCTCTGTTACTATATTATTTCGTTGTGCATTTTCTCTTGTCTGTTATACAATTATAATGGCTGATCAAAGAAGAAGAAAGATGTCATCAAGGAGAAGAGGCAAGGAGCCAATGACCTCTCAACATCAAGAAAGGAGACCTCCAACTCTTGCTCGTTGGATCTCTGATGAAGATATGCAAATTGGGTTTGTTAACAAGTGGAAGGACAGGAAAATTCTTACCCCAAAATATCTATCTTGTGAATTTTTCAGATCTCACGGTTTTTTATTTCAGGAATTTTTAGTAGCAAATGGGCTGCAACAATTTGTGGAAATGGAAGGGGCATTCTATCCAGACTTGGTTAGAGTGTTTTACATGAACTTAACCTCTAGGACAGCTAGTCCAAGCACTAAAGTGAAGGGTGTAAGGATCCACTTTGATGAATATTTGTGGAACAATGTAGCTGGTCTCTCAACTCAAGGCATAAACATTACATATGGCTTTGAGGACTTCAACAAGTTGGTAGAATTCAGAAAATTCTGCAAGGATCCGAATTTACAAGTTGAGAACTTGTACAAAGTCGGCAATGTTAAATTAAATGAGCGTATGTTGCACTATGTTATTGTTTGGGTTTTAGTTGCTAGAGGCACTAATCATGGCCAACTTACTAAGGAAGAGATCCTCTTAATGTATGGATTCCTTAATAATGTTAGCATAGATTGGCCCTCAATTATTCTTGAAAATATGTTTAAAGCCACTAGGCTTTCCTCTTTTGCATTACCCTATGCTGTGTTTATTTCCAAGACTTTAGAATACAAGGGTGTAGATCTTGAAGGGGAGAACAAGCAGATTTTGCTAAGCAATAGCAAAATTGGGAAGAATGTTCTAAGGCATATGGGCCTCATAGAACAAGGCAACAGGTTCAGGCAAAGAGAAGATGAAGCTGTTGCAATGGAGGAGGATGATGAAGAACCACCACCTCAACCTCAACCTCAACCAGGATCAATGGAGGATCATATTCTTTCAAGAATGGACACAATGATGAATCTTCACACAACTCAATATGAAGATCTTTGTCACAGACTTTCAAGACTCAATAGAAAAGTGTATAGAGTTGAAAGAAAGATGGATATTGAAGAAATATCTCCTGAATAAGATAATACAACATCCTCAAGAGGCAAACAGCCAGCCAATGATGAGGAAGATGAAGAAGATAGTGAAGAAACAGAATAGGCTACAAGTTCACTTTTCCTTAGCTTGTTCTTCATTATTTTCAGCTGCTGTATTTTTTTTCTCTCTATAATTTATGTGTAATTAATTTGCTTCTGCTGTAATTATCTCTGAAAATTGTAATCTTTTTGAAAATGATAAAAATAAAGGGGGAGAAAAATATCTGTTTTGATATGAAAATCTGTCTAGTTAGTATAGCTTTTAAGAAAATTAATTTCAGGGGGAGCTTTAGGAAATATTTCAAATAAGTGCCTAAAATAGCTTAAACATTAAAGAGCAAAAGTTTAAGGGGGAGCTTTTAGAAATATTTTCCAGTCATTAATTTCCTTGAAATCTCTTTTTCAAAATTCAAAATTGAAACTTAAATGCTATGTGACTGCCTATTTTATTTCCTTTGTGGACTAGTTTTTATGATGGAGATATCCATACATTTTTTTTCAAGATTTTCAGGATATCAATCACAAGTCTCTATGTTTCTTTTTATCATCATCAAAAAGGGGGAGATTGTTGTCATATTTCAAGACCAGAGTTTTATGAAGACCTAAAGTTTTGATGATGAAGTTTTAGAAAGTTTTAATCAACATTAAAGACTTGTGCCATCTCACAAAGGAAGGCTGCTTGATAGAAAAGGAAAGGCATAAAGAGCATTCAAAGCTTGCAAGAGAGAATATTGATGAAGATTTTCTCAAGAGCTGAAGGATCAAGAGTAGAAGGTTCTGTTTTGGGTGTTGGATAAAAAGAGTAAGTCATAAATCCCATTCAAGACCTTCCCAAACAAGAGAGCAAGGTGTTTTCTCGCAAAAACGTTTTTCTACGCTTTTAATCAATTACCATACGTAGATAATCGATTATTTAACTTAAAATTTGAATTAAAAATGTTTAACAAGCAAAATAATCGATTAAGTGTCTTTGATAATCGATTATATTGATTTTGGGTTAAGATAATCGATTATGGCCTTAATCTAATCGATTATATCAGATGATTTCAGTTTTCCAGTTTTTAAACATGATATAATCGATTAAGCTTTTTATATAATCGATTAATTAAGTCATTTTTGCGAAATTAATTCTAAATCAACCTAAGAATGGAAACTTTGGAGCATTTTCGAATTATAAAATGAAAGAGAATGTCTTAGGTTCTAAACATCTAAAAAAACACGAAATATTCAAAGTGTTTCTGCGCCTTAGCTTTTTCAAAGCCGCTTTCCTGCTCTCTTCAGTTTGATCAAGTCTTTGGAAGTGGTGATCATTGTGCTTAAGCTTTCTATCCAGCACGTATCAGGTGTATTCTTTTACTGTTTTCTTTAAACGGGAAAATTCATCCCTTGGATCGGTTCTAAGGGAGGTGTGTTCATCTCTTGTGTGTCAAGAGAGGTGGGTTTCATCCTCAGTGTGTCTGGGGAGGTGTTTCATCCTTAGTGTGTCTGAGGAGGTGTTCCTTTATCTTTATTTGTTATTGCATGAATTGGTGTTTGTAATTTCATTTAAAGATAGTGGGGTTAATCATCACGCATTTGTGGTGGTTGGGAACTGGACGTAGGATTGGCTTAATCCGAACCAGTATAAATCTCTGTGTTCTTTCTCTTTCTCTATATCTTTTAATTGTGGATCATTATAACAATTGCTAATTCAATCCGCTTTAATCAAAGGATAAGAAAAATCCACATCCGAGTTTTTTGAAAGAATTTCAAAATTTGAAAAGTTTTTTAAAAGAGAAAAGTTTATTAAAAATCCAATTCACCCCCCCTCTTGATTTTTACACTGCCGTCTTTATTTAACACATACTCCTCCTCTTGAATCTTCTTAGCCATGGAATTTGGAATGAATGGTTTTGCATTATTAGTTTTCCTTCACATCATTTATTTTGGGAACAAATTCTTCATATGAAAGTTCATTTGCCTTTGAAATTCAAATTCAAATTGAAAATTAAATACTATGAGATTGCCTATATTATTTCCTTTGTGGACTAACATTTATGATGGTGATATCCATACAATATTTTTCTAAGTTTCTTTTTCAGGATATCAATCACAAGTCTTTAAGTTTCTTGTTATCATCATTAAAAAGGAGGAGATTGTTGACATATTTCAAGTATGAGTAAAAAGTTACTCAGAAAGTGTTGATGAAGTTTTATCTCAATAAGTCATGAAGATTGAAGTTTTGATGATGAAGATATAAAGTTTTTCACAAAAACCTTTTTCTACGCTTTTAATCGATTACGTATCGAAATAGAATCGATTATTTAACTTAAAATTTGAGTTAAAAGAGTTTAACGAACAAAATAATCGATTATATTGCTTCTGGGTTTCATATAATCGATTTTGACCTTAATCTAATCGATTATATAAGGAAAAATATGTTTTCCAGTTTTACTCTGATATAATCGATTACACCTTTTATATAATCGATTAAATACGTCGTTTTTGCGAAGTCAATGCTGAATCAACCTAAGAATGGAAACTTTGAGCTGATTTCAAATTATAAAATGAAAGGCAACGTCTTAGGTTAAACACATTTGATTAAACATGAAAATACAGTGTTCTTGTCCTAAAGTTTTTCAAAGCCGTTTTCTTACTCTCTCAAGGTTGAACTTAGTTCTTGGAAGTGGTGATTACATTTTTCTTAAGCTTTCATATCCAACACTCATCAGGTGTTTTCTTTACTGTTTATTGATTGTTGTAATTCATCCCTTGGATCTGTTCTAAATGGAGGTGTGTTCATCTCTTGTGTGTTAAGAGAGGTGTGGATCATCCTTAGTGTGTCTAAGGAGGTGTTGCTGTTTATCTTTATTTGTTTTTACATATTGTCACTGGATTAGTGTTTGTAATTGCAATTAAAGATAGTGGGGTGATCATCACGTGTTTGTGATGATTGGGAACTGGACGTAGGATTGGCTAAATCCGAACCAATACAAATTTCTGTGTTCTATCTCTTTTTCCCTATCTCTTTATTTTATTGTGGATCATATTAACGATTTCTATTCAAACTGCTCTTATCAAAGGTTAAGGGAAATCCGAATCTTGATTTTAGAAGTATTTTTTAAAATCTGGAAAATTATTTTTAAAGGGAAAAAGTTGTTTTAAAAATCCAATTCACCTCCCCTCTTGATTTTTACACTGTCGTTATTTCTAACAAGCTGCTCACATTTCCATCTTTCGATTTTCGTCTTTTGTCCTTCATTTTTTTGTTTTTCGCTTCTGGTTGTGTTTTATTTTTCTCTCCATTGATTTTCATTTGGAATCTCCATAGAAGAATAATTTTCAGAGGTAGATTTCCTGAGTAGATCGATATGAACTTCGAGGTTTAATTCACATTTTCCCTTTGTTCTTCTTGATTCTTCATCTTCTAATCTCTGTGGTTAAATTTTCATTCATGCTTAATGAATATTATTTTCACAGTTTGCTTAATTCTGTGAATGGTTAAAGATTGGATGATGTATACGTTTGCTTAATTCGTGTAAGGAAATCTTGGGTTAATCTTTGCTTAGTTAATTGATTTGAGCTGGAATGAGGATTAAGATGAACAAAGTGTGTTTTCTGTGTAACCAGGGATAAGAGAAATTGCAATTGAATAAGGGAATCAATCTGTTTTTCATAATTGTTTATATTTAAAGAATTATTCTGTGTTTTAATTTAATTCAACAAATCTATTAAAATCCCCCACCTTGTTTGTCCCATTCACGCGTTGATCATTTACCTTAACCACAATCCTTGGGAGATGACCTAGGGATCACTTCCTAGTATTACATTTTAATTGTTTATTTGACCTGATACGGCTTCGATCACTCACTTTCAAATTGTAGCCTAGACCAAACTTGTCAAAAGGAGGCCTTGAAGTACACATCATCATGCTTAAAGCTTTTAAGCCCTCAAAAAGTTTCTTAAAATCATTTTTTCAGCATTCAACATGTTTTTCCAAGTTTTTTATATGGGCATTGTTTGACATCTTTGTTCATTCTAAAATTTGAATCTTCACAACATAGTCCATTTTCTCTCTCTTGAGCTTTATGTTTTCATGAAAGATATTATTAAACTTTTGCTTTAACTTAAATATTGCTCAAAGAGAGTATTGCAATTGGTGAGAAAATCTTCATAGGACAAATCTTCTTCTTCTTCATCAGACGAAGAAGAGTTAGGAGCATAAATAAAAAGGGATGAGGTGCTAGAAAATACCTCTTTGTCATTAGGCATATGTTTGTGTGCTCTTCTGCTTCTGATTCTAAGTTAGATTCAAAATCTTCCCAGGTGGCCATGAGACTCTTCTTCTTAAAGTTTAGCCTTTTCTTTAGCTTAGGATAATCTTCTTGATGTGTCTCAACTTTTTGCACTCATAGCATGACCTCTTGACTTTCTTCATCTCGTTGTTGCTTGTTAGACTCAACCTCGGATTCTATGGACTCATTTTCTATAGCCTTTAGATCACTAGGCTTTTTCCATCTATTGGAAACTTTTTGTACCTTAGTGCGGAGATCCCTATCAACGGATGTTGAGGTTTCCTTGGAACTTCTATCGTTAAGGTGCACTTCATGCACTATTAGAATACCAAGCAGCTCATCCCATGAGAGCTTCTTCAGGTCTCTCGCTTCAGCTATAATGCTGGTTTTGGGCTCCCAGATCTTTTGCATGTTGTCTAGAAGCTTAAGATTGATTTGAGCTTTTGAGAAACTTTACCCAAGAGCTTCTAGACCATTCAGAAGAACTTGCATTCTTCCAAACATGTTGTTTATGCTTTCTCTTTCTTCATGGAGAAAGACTCGTACTACATTGACATCCTTTATGAGTTTAAGATCTTCATTCCCTTTGTAGTTGATAATGAGAGAATCCTATATTTCTTTTGCGGTCTTCAACTTGCAAACCTTTTAATATTCATTTTTAGCTAAAGCACAAATAAGAGTGTACCTTGCTTTATTTTTTAGGTGAACTTTATTAAAGTCTTCTTCTTTTTAACTCCCCTTTGGGCCTTCAACCTTTAAGTCCTTGTGTAATGATCTACCACAACTGATAATGTGTGGACTTCACATACATCTCCATCCTGTCATTCCAATAAGGAAAGGCTCCTCTAAGAAACATTGGAAGTCTTATAAGGAAAGCTCCCTCTGCTATCATTTGTTGCTCTACATTTGCCATTCACTGAATCTTTGTTCTCTAACTTTGTCAGACACTCAACCCTCTAGAGGCTAAGCTTTGAAACCAACTTTGAAATACAGGTAAAGCACAATATGGAGGGTTGAATTATGTTTTAAAATTTTTTGACAAACTTTTCAAATATCTTCTGTTGTAAAATGTTTTTCACATGATGTTTAGGTCTCAACAGACACATATGGTCTATTAATCAAAAGGACTTTGAGAAAGTTTCTTTGTTGTAAAAAAGATCTCCCTTGGAGTTACACAAACAATAATATGCAATGGAAAGGAGACTAGGAGAAGAAATACTACACACATATTTTTATATTGGTTCACCTAAAATCCATAGATTACATCTAGTTCTCAATCAACCTGATTGAGTTCCACTAAGCACACTCACGCTGCAAAGGTACAAGTACTCTTTTGACTCGTAGCCACTCCTGACTAACCCGTACAAGTATTGTTTCCAAAAGCCACTCCTAAATCAAACCAAGTATTCTTTCACATAAGCCACTCTTAGCTTAAACCCAAGTATTATTATAATAAGTCACTCCTGGATCAACAACCCTTTACAAACAAAAGTGTGATTTTACAATCACAAGGTAACTAGTCTAAGAGGTGTTTGCGTCTTAAAGACGTATGTAAGATTAAATCTCCTTCTAGATTTTGCTAAAAACACACAAGGTGTTCTTCTAAAGCTTATACAAAGATGTATAGAGAAAACAACAGAGTTTTTGCACTATAGCTTAGGATCATGTTTTTGTTTTCTTCTTTGAAAAATGGTTCTTATATAATGCTCAAAAGCAACTAGTCGTTGGAGTCCCATTGTGACATCTTCTAGCTTTAGGTTAGCTTAACAAGGTTGATCTTCTATCGTCTTTAGAGGTTTCACGTAGATTTCATTAAATATGCAATAAATGCATGTCCTTCTTTTGGCACAATTTCTGATAGCTTGTTGCACCTATCCTCCATTGGATAGTAAGATATACTTCTACTTCTGTGAAATTTGACTTCTGTACTTGGAAGGTGTGCTCCAAGGGTTGACAAACATGAGATAGCCTTTGTACATTAAGCACCAGACGTTTAGAAGAATATTGTTGCACAACAAGGATATTCATTGAAGTTAATGTTATGTGTGCATGTCATCTAATCAAGAAGCCATTAGGATTAGATGACATGGAACCAGACGATATGTACATTATTTGATGAGATAAAACATCGTTTGTCGACTTCGCATCATTTGTCAACTTAGCATCGTCTGTCAGACCATGCATCGTCTATTAGATGCAACATCTTTTACATTTTATATTTCACTGTCTTTAAGCATATATTCAAAATCATAGAGGATGTTAGACTTTTTCCTAATGTTAATGTATGATAAAATAACCCATAATAACAAAATAACAAGAGAAGGGAAAGAGATTACCACATACAACAATTTATACTAATTCGGATTATTGCAAATCCTACATTTAATGCTCAATCACCTTGTTGATGATTTGTGATTTGATGATGTTTTAAAACCTTTGATGATGTTTTAATAATGTGTTGGGTTTGTGATTAATGGTTCTGGATTGTTTTAAAATTTCTAGAGATGATTAGATTATTTGTACTTGATTAGCAAATTGAAATATGATAATTTGTTGCTTTTGTTATTCATCAATTAGTCTGCTAATCCTGTTGCTCTAGTCGACTATTTTCATTAAATGTACCAAGAATACAGGTTTAATGAAAATAGCAAACTGGTTTGGGTCTTCAGTCGACTATTTGTTTCAAACCCCTCCTTATGCAGAAAAAGTGCAGAACGCAGGTTTTAAAGATTTCAAAATAGGCTGACCCAATGCAATTCCTTTTGCCTATAAATACAATGCTCAAGGACGAATCAAAGCGCGAAAGAATTCAATAGAAAACTCTCAAGAGCTGCAAACATTCAGAAGCAAAAAGATTCTGCAGAGTTTCGTTTTTACTGTGTATACTGTCCAAGAAGATTTTCTTTCTTTCACTGCATCTTGTATTCTTTAATCTCTATGGTAGAGATTCGTAAGTGGTTTTAGAACCCTGTTTCTGTGATTGGGGTGATTGTTAAATAAAGACGGCAGTGTAAAAACCAAGAGGGGGGGTGAATTGGATTTTAAATAAACTTTTCTCTTTTAAAACACTTTTCAGATTTTGAAATTCTTTCAAAAACTCGGATGTGGATTTTTCTTATCCTTTGATTAAAGCGGATTGAATTAGCAATTGTTATAATGATCCACAATTAAAAGATATAGAGAAAGAGAAAGAACACAGAGATTTATACTGGTTCGGATTAAGCCAATCCTACGTCCAGTTCCCAACCACCACAAATGCGTGATGATTAACCCCACTATCTTTAAATGAAATTACAAACACCAATTCATGCAATAACAAATAAAGATAAAGGAACACCTCCTCAGACACACTAAGGATGAAACACCTCCCCAGACACACTGAGAATGAAACCCACCTCTCTTGACACACAAGAGATGAAACACCTCCCTTAGAACCAATCCAAGAGATGAATTTTCCCGTTTAAAGAAAACAGTAAAAGAATACACCTGATACGTGCTGGATAGAAAGCTTAAGCACAATGATCACCACTTCCAAAGACTTGATCAAACTGAAGAGAGCAGGAAAGCGGCTTTGAAAAAGCTAAGGCGCAGAAACACTTTGAATATTTTAGTGTTTAATCAGATGTGTTGAACCTAAGACATTCTCTTTCATTTTATAATTCGAAAATGCTCCAATGTTTCCATTCTTAGGTTGATTTAGTATTAATTTCACAAAAACGACTTAATTAATCGATTATATAAAAAGATTAATCGATTATATCATGTTTAAAAACTGGAAAACTGAAATCGTCTGATATAATCGATTAGATTAAGGCCATAATCGATTATATTAACCCAGAATCGATATAATCGATTATCAAAGACACTTAATCGATTATTTTGCTTGTTAAACATTTTTAATTCAAATTTTAAGTTAAATAATCGATTATCTACGTATGGTAATCGATTAAAAGCGTAGAAAAACGTTTTTGCGAGAAAACACCTTGCTCTCTTGTTTGGGAAGGTCTTGAATGGGATTTATGACTTACTCTTTTTATCCAACACCCAAAACAGAACCTTCTACTCTTGATCCTTCATCTCTTGAGAAAATCTTCATCAATCTTCTCTCTTGAAAGCTTTGAATGCTCTTTATGCCTTTCCTTTTCTATCAACCAGCCTTCCTTTGTGAGATGGCACAAGTCTTTAATGTTGATTAAAACTTTCTAAAACTTCATCATCAAAACTTTAGGTCTTCATAAAACTCTGGTCTTGCAAAATGCCAACAGTGATCACAGTGACTCAGTGTGAGTCAGTGGGTGTTTAGAACTATTCTATAGTGTTTAGAATAGGTTCTTTGATTTTTTTTGTAGTGTTCAAGAAAGATTTGTTGTAAAGAATACGTTTTTGATAGTGATTAGGATCTGTGGAGTTGCAGATCACCAACTGGATGTAGTTCTTGCACAAAGAACGAACCAGTATAATTCTTGGTGTTTGATCGATGTCGTACTCGGTCAAATAAAAAACAATTAAATGTAGTACTAGAAGAAGTGACTCCTAGGTCATCTCTCAAGGACCAATTTTCACTGTCAAAAGATTGAATCATGCAATGGGGGGGTTTTGGACAAATAACAGTTAATTAAAATATAGCAGATAAAC
The DNA here is from genome assembly GCA_030347555.1 of Lablab purpureus. Classification (NCBI taxonomy): domain Eukaryota; kingdom Viridiplantae; phylum Streptophyta; class Magnoliopsida; order Fabales; family Fabaceae; genus Lablab; species Lablab purpureus. Next base: position 37,801,950 of record CM059256.1, read on the forward strand.
AACAAATTAATTTCAGTAATTAAAATAGGCAAGACTCTTGAACACAATGCATCTCTGACATCCTTGGCTCACAACAGATTATTAGTTCGTTTAATCCTTGTTCGGTCTAGATTAACCAACTAAGCGAAAGTTAACCCAAGACTTCCCTACACGAATTAAGCAAACGTGAACCTTGTAAGGTCTCCTTCCAAGGGATTAAGCATCCTCCAAAACAGAGACTTCACATTGGAGAATCAAACGTACAAAGCCAAAAAACGCACAGAACCTCCATCAGTGACTGCAACATGCCCAAGAGTCCCACCCTGGGGTTTTAGCCTTCCATTAATTCAGAAAACAGAAAATGCATTGCAGAAAATGGAAATTGAAAACATAAAACAAAAATGAAATTGAAAACGTAAAACGAAAATGAAATTGAAAACAAAAAACGAAATAGAAAACGTAAAACGAAATAGAAAACGTAAAACGAAATAGAAAACGTAAAACAAAATAGAAAGCGGAAAACAAAATAGAAAACGGAAATTGCAGAATAGAAACGCAAATGAATTGAAGAACAAAACTGGAATTGAAGAACAGTGGACGAAATGTGAACTGAAAACTAAAACAAAATGTAAACTGTAAACTGGTTTCTCTCTCGCTCTGAAGAAAATGTAAACCTAAAAATATTTGCTGCTGTCGTAAGGCAAAACGTAAAAGAAACCCTAATTGAATCTACTGTTGTTGCCGTCTGTGTCTCTCTCTTGCTCTCCCTCAGCTGCCCTACTTGTAGCTGCATTGCATGGGCACGAAACCCTAGATCCATTGGGCCCAAAATCCAAATTGTGACGTGGCAGCTCCTCTTGAAGTCCATGAATTAATTCCAAGCCCAAAATAATTTTAAACTGTCCTGAAAATAAAAATTGGAATAATTAAACTTAGAAAATTCAAATTAATTAAAATATGAATTTCTGGTCCAAATATAGCCCTAATAGAAATTAGTACAAAATATAAACAATTAAGCACAATTTAGAGATGAAAACAAGTACAGAAAGGTAAGAAAATAAGGGAAAATAATGACTCATCAGTGTTATATTTTCTCTTCCTTCATCATCTGGTATATTCTGCATGAAGAACTAACCTACTATTTCGCAATTATCAGTCGGCTAATTCTCAGTAAACTGCACCAGTAAATTTTCTAATATGAAAAAGTTTTCAATAAAGTTTTGTATCAATTCAACCCCCCCTTCTTGATATAATTCCGCATCTAACAATTGGTATCAAGAGCAGGTTCTTGTAAGGTACTCAAGAAAGATTCAAGATGGGTGATAAGCTTCCCTTTGCTGAAGGAGCATCTACCAACAGACCTCCACTCTTTGTAGGAGCGAATTATCCCTTCTGGAAAGCCAGAATGAAGATCTTCTTCGAGTCTGTTGATAGAGTCGTGTGGGATGCAGTGATTAATGGTCCATTTATTCCTACAGTGAAAGCTGAAGATGGACAACTGATTGAAAAGCCATGGGATCAGTGGACTGATACAGAAAATAAGAAAGCTCAATTTGACAGTAAGGCAAAGAATATATTAACATCTGCTCTTAATCTTGATGAATTTTTATGGTTTCTCAATGCACAACAGCCAAAGAAAGCACACCCTCATACAAGAGTATGAGATGTTTCGAATGCAGCCTGGAGAGACCATTCAAGATGTGCATAAGCGTTTCACACATATAGTCAATCATCTGCTGGGCTTAGGAAAGAAGTTTGATGATGAAGAGCTCAATATAAAGGTTCTTAAATGCTTAAGTAGGAGCTGGCAGCCAAAAGTTACAGCCATCCTTGAAACAAAGGATTTGACTACCATGAGCACTGCAACCTTGTTTGGAAAACTCAGAGAACACGAACTGGAGCTGAGTAGGCTTGATCAACTTGAACATTCAGATAAACAGAACAAGAGTCTTGCACTAAAAGCCAAGGAGTGCATAAAGAGTGATGATGAGAAAGAATATGAAAATACAGAATTCGCTATGCTGGTTAAGACATTTGGAAAGTTCCTAAAGAGGAAGAATAACTCAAAGGACAAGTTTCAGGAAAACCAGAGAAGGTACACCAGAAAACCTGATTTTAATTCCTCTAATTTCTCTTGCTTTAATTGTGGGCAGCCAGGACATGTCAAGGTAGATTGTCCTCTTTTGAATCAAAGAAAAGATAGAAGCCCAGAAAGAAATGAAAGAAGAGATAAAGACAAACGAAATCAGCACTTCAAGAAAGGCAAGAAAGCTTATATGGCCTGGGATGACAGTGATTCCAGCAAAACATCAAATTCAGATTCTGAATCTGAAAACCAAGCCAATTTGTGCCTTGTAGCCAATGAAGAAACAGCTAGCCAAGTAAGTTCGTGTGATTCTGATATGAGTGAGAATTATGACACCTTGTTTGATGCATTCAGAGAATTACATGATGAAGCAAAGAAACTGGACTATCAGAATAATCGGCTAAAAGGTCTAAATAACTGGCTAGAAAATAAGGTACTAGAACTGGAATATCAGAATAGCAGACTGAAAGATGAAAATAGTCAACTAAAAGACAATGTGCTGCAACTGAAAAACCAAATCGAGTCTGATAAATCTGAGAATGATAAAATTGAATCTGCAAAATGTGAAAACTGCATTAATCTCCAAAATAAAGTTGGTTATCTGATTAAAACTTTGGCAAAATTTCAAATTGGTCATAATACACTTAATCAACTTCTACATTCTAAAATTGGATTTTCAAATGGAAATGGTCTTGGTTATGGAAAACGTTATCATGCTGCTAAGAACAAATCTTATCCCAGTAACAGATTTAAAACATGTTCTTATTGCTTGAAACATGGTCACATATCTAGATTTTGCTATGTCAAGAATTTTGGGATTTCAAGAGGTGAATTCTATTGGAAACCCAAATCATATGCTGCTTCTAACTTCAAAGGACCCAACTGGTTTTTGGGACCTAAATTTGTAAATTAACTTTGTTTTGCAGATTTGTCACAGAGCAAAGAAAGCTTCATGGTATCTAGATAGTGGTTGCTCTAAACACATGACAGGTGATAAATCAAAGTTGATGAACTTCAAGGCATTTGAAGCTGGTTCAGTTACTTTTGGAGACAATAGCAAAGGCAAAATCAAAGGATCTGGAGACATTGGAGATTGTTCTTCTTCACAGATTAAGGATGTACTTTTTGTTGAAGGACTAAAACACAATCTGCTAAGCATAAGTCAGCTATGTGACAAAGGTATGAAAGTCACTTTTGATGCAGAATTTTGTATCATATACAACTGTAAAACTGCAGATATTGTGCACATTGGGAGAAGGGTAAACAATGTTTACATGCTGGACATTAACCCCTCAAATCTCAAGAACATCTTCTTGTTAACCAAAGAAGATGAAAGCTGGCTATGGCATAGAAGGTGTGGACATATCAACATGCAGTTATTGAACAAAATCAGCTGCAAAAGTCTTGTTAGAGGCCTTCCAAATGTGAAATTCGTGAAGGAAAAAGTATGTGCATTTTGCCAAAAAGGAAAGCAATCCAAAAGCTCATTTGAGTCAAAGAATATCATTTCAACAAGGAGACCACTTGAACTTTTGCATCTTGATTTCTTTGGTCCATCAAGAACTGTAAGTATTGGAAACAACTCATATGTTCTTGTTATTGTTGATGATTTCTCAAGGTATACTTGGACACTATTTCTTTCTTCAAAAGATGAAACTTTCCATGCATTCAAAAGATTTGCTAAGATCATTTCAAATGAAAAAGATCTTAAAATTGTTTCTTTAAGAAGTGATCATGGAGCCGAGTTTCAAAACATGCATTTTGAAAAGTTTTGTTCTAAATATGGCATATCTCACAACTTTTCTGCACCTAGAACTCCACAGCAAAATGGAGTTGTTGAAAGAAAGAACAGGACTCTCCAAGAATGTGCAAGGACAATGTTGAGTGAATCAAATCTTCCAAAATACTTTTGGGCTGATTCAGTCTCTACAGCTTGTTATGTACTTAATAGAGTTTTGCTTAGACTAATGCTTGATAAAACTCCATATAAACTTTTGAATGATAAAATTCCTAGTATTGCATATTTCAAAGTCTTTGGTTGCAGGTGCTTCATACTAAACAATGGAAAAGCATCATTAGGAAAATTTGATGAAAAAGCTGATGATGGTATCTTCCTAGGTTATTCCATGAATAGCAAAGCCTATCGTGTTTTCAACAAAAAGAACTTAACTGTGGAAGAATCTGTTCATGTTGTATTTGATGAGGTCTTATGCCAAAAATAGAGAAAAGGTAACTCTCTTGCAAGTTCTGATGATGAGAAGTCTGAGAAATCTGAAAAGAATGAAGATCATGCAGAAAAATCTGCTGAAACTGACAGACAGGATGAACCAGTCGACTATAACTCTGGATCAGTCGACTACTCCGCAGCAGACAATGCATTATCCAAATCCTGGAGAACTCAAAAAGGATTGTCTCTTGATAACATCATTGGGAATTTTGAAAAGGGAGTAACAACTCGAAACTCTCTACATGAATTCTGTAATCACATGGCATTTGTTTCACAAATAGAACCTAGAAATATTCATGATGCATTGCTTGATCATAATTGGATGACTGCTATGAATGAATAGTTGAATCAGTTTGTTAGGAATGATGTTTGGCATCTAGTACCTAGAAATAATGAAATGAATGTTATAGGAACAAAGTGGGTTTTCAAAAACAAACTAGATGAAAATGGTGTAATAACTAGAAACAAAGCTAGACTAGTAGCAAAAGGATATAATCAGGAAGAAGGCATTGATTATGATGAAACTTATGCACCAGTTGCTAGATTAGAAGCCATTAGGTTGTTGCTTGCATTTGCATGTCTTAAAAGCTTCAAACTCTATCAAATGGATGTTAAAAGTGCTTTTCTAAATGGCTTTATAAATGAGGATGTGTATGTTGAACAGCCACCTGGTTTTGTTGATTCTTAGTTTCCTAACCATGTTTACAAACTCAAAAAGGCATTGTATGGTCTTAAACAGGCACCTAGACAGTGGTATGAAAGACTCACAACCTTCCTCATATCACAAGGTTTTAAAAGAGGAGTTGTGGATAAAACTCTTTTCACAAAGAAAGTTGTTAATGATCTCATACTTGTGCAAATATATGTTGATGACATAATTTTTGGATCATCTAATCCCTCTCTTTGCCAAGAGTTTGCAGAATCAATGCAAAGTGAATTTGAGATGTCTATGATGGGAGAATTGAATTTCTTCCTAGGTTTGCAGGTCAAAAACAGTTGCAAAATGGAACCTTCATAAATCAATCTAAGTACTGCAATGAATTGCTAAAGAAGTTCAACATGGAAAGCTGCAAAGAAGCCAATACACCAATGTCCTCAACTATGGAAAATCAGTTGATGCAACTATGTATAGAGGTTTGATTGGATCTTTGCTATACGTCACTGCTAGCAGACCTGACATTATGTTTGTTGTATGTCTATGTGCAAGATTCCAAGCTAATCCAAAGGAATCACATCTCACAACTGCAAAACGAATTTTGAAGTATCTCAAAGGAACTGTGAATGTTGGGCTGTGGTATTCAACTGGTAATGAATTAAATCTGGTTGGATATACTGATTTTGATTTTGCAGGTTGCAAATTAGATAGGAAAAGCACCAGTGGAACATGTCACTTGTTTGGAAACTGTTTAATTTCATGGACAAGCAAGAAACAAGCATGTGTTGCACTTTCCACAGCAGAAGTTGAATACATAGCTGCTGGTAGTTGTACTGCACAGATTCTGTGGTTGAAACAACAGCTAAGTGATTTTAATTTGCATCTTTCTGATATTCCAATCTTATGTGATAACACCAGTGCAATCAATCAAACTAAGAATCCTATACAGCACTCTAGAACTAAGCACATTGAAATAAGACACCATTTTATAACAGATCACATAGAAAAGAAGGATTGTAGGATTGAATTCATCTCTACTAATGATCAATTAGCTGATATTTTCACTAAACCTCTTGGTCGTGAAAGATTTTTCAAACCTAGAAATGAATTGGGTATCCTAAACATTAATCATATCTCTTAAATTTTCTTCTGCTGAGTTGATTAGTTTGTTAATTCTATGAAATAGTTGGCTTATTTCATTTAACTGGCAATAATATTTTACTGTTGCAAATTTCAGTGTGTTAATTCTGTGTAACAGTCGACTTATTTCACTTAACTGACAGCAGTGATTTACTGTTATAGAAAATAGTTTGCTTATTTTCAGGAAATAACAGACTTATTTCATTAATTGTACCTGCAGATGCTATTTCAATCGAACAAGTCGATTAATTGCTTTGACTAGCTGACTAATTCCTATAACTGCAATTAAATTCAATTGTATTTTCAAGAAATCAGCGTTTAATCAAATCAATTTAAGCCATATCTGTCCAATTTGTTCATTCGGTGCACTATCATTCAAAGCATGAACAGTTATAGGTGCATGTGTATTCACTTTATTGGGCTTTCAAAATTGAGTTTCCATTTCTCAATATATTCTCTCCATTTTCTGAAAACTGAGCATCTGTGGTTGAGTATGAATCTGTTCAAAATATTTGCTCATTAATATACGGTTGACCATGCATACTTATATCTCTATATAGTTCCAATACATCTGCATATCACATACTTCAACTGTTTCTCTCTATTCTCTGCATTTTTGCATACAGCTGTATCATCTCAGGTTCTCAGATTGAAATGTCGAACAATGAGCATTGTGCTAGTGATGACTCAGATGCACCGATAGGCAATATGTTTCAAAGGTTGAGAAGATCATTACGAAACAGAACATCAACACACACAACTGCACCTCAATCTGGGGGATCAAATAGAAACAGAGGCTCATCATCTGGGACACAAGCAGATCCAATTCAGATTCCAGAACAGACTGTTGAACCTTCAGAGAGAAGGTTTCCTAAGAGATACAAAGTTAGAGTCAGACTACCTCAACGAATGGCTCCTCCTCTTGCAGAAAAATCTAATGAGGAAACAGAGTCTGAAGAAGAAGAAGAAGAAGAAAACAATGAGATAGTTGAATCAGTGGAACGTAGAATGCAGATGAAGTAGATTCTTACACCTAAGATACTTAAATTCAGCTGGCTGGACAATGAAAATCTAATCTTCGTGAGGAATTCCCTTCAAACTCAGGGTCTTCAACAGTTTGTCGAGCTAGAAGGTAACTTCTACATTGATCTTGTTAAACTATTTTATGCTAACTTGAAGGTGGAGAACAATGTACTGGTTTCTCAAATAAGAGGTAGAGAAGTGCGGATTGACAACACCTTGTGGAGAAGAGTTGCTGGCTTGAAAAATGAAGGAATAAAGATAAGTAAGGGCAACACTGGAGCAGTACCCAATTTCAACAAGGAGGTCGTGTACAAGGACTGTTTGCGGAACTGTGATGAGGCTCTGATCCTCAAATATAATGTGGGAAGAATGAAGCGTGATGAGAGACTCCTAGCTTTCTTTCTTGCGTGGCAGCTTATTCCCAGGGGGAGTAATCACGCACAGCTGATGGAAGAAGATCTTGCTCTAATTCATTGTTTGAAGAATCGCATTAAGGTCAATTGGATTTATGTGATCAAGGATCACATGTTCAAGGCAAAAAGACTGAGCGATCACAAGTTGCCATATGCCATTCTGATCTCCAAGTTTCTGGACTATTTTAGTTTTCCCACTGAAGGCGAGACCACAAGGATTGTCAACCATAAACATATGTTTGATAACTACTATCTTCGCAAAATGGGATTAACTAAGGTAAATGGTGAATGGTCCTATGAAGCTAGAGCATCATCATCTGCACCTGGAGCAACCTTCACAGCTGGAACTTCATATCAACAGGATTATACAGCATATCAAATGATCCCATATTCAACACCTCCAACTTACCAGGAGTTCCAATGTCTGAGTTTGAGCAAATGCTTATTTCAAGACTTAATGTACTAACTTCCTTGCAGCATGACACCCATGAAACAATGGTAGCCAGGTTTACCAATGTAGACACTGAGATTGACCTGATCCAGCGTCAGCTTGCAGAACTACAAGTCACTGTAGATGGTCTTGATGGCTCCAATAATCAAACCACTACGGCAATGGATGAAGACAATGCTGATGGTGATGAAGATGATGAAGATGAGGACGATGATGAAGAGGATGAATGATCTTATTTGCTTCTGTTTTTTAATTTTCAGCATTATATTTCTGCTGCTAAAACATTTGGTTCTGTAATATTTGCATACACTGTTATTTTGGATTAATCTGAACTCTTTAGAACTGCTATATCTGTTATACCTGCTATTTGCTAATGTCAAAGGGGGAGATAATCTACCATCTCTTCTCTTTGTGTTTGTTTTGTTTTGCAGGTTAACATCATCAAATAGGGGGAGTTTGTTGATGATTTGTGATTTGATGATGTTTTAAAAGCTTTGATGATGTTTTAATAATGTGTTGGGTTTGCGATTAATGGTTCTGGATTGTTTTAGAATTTCTAGAGATGATTAGATTATCTGTACTTGATTAGCAAATTGAAATATGATAATCTGTTGCTTTTGTTATTCATCAGTTAGTCTGCTAATCCTATTGCTCTAGTCGACTATTTTCATTAAATGTAACAGGAATACAGGTTTAATGAAAATAGCAAACTGGTTTGGGTCTTCAGTCGACTATTTTGTTCCAAACCCCTCCTTATGCAGAAAAAGTGTAGAATGCGGGTTTTAAAGATTTCAAAACAGGCTGACCCAATGCAATTCCTTTTGCCTATAAATACAATGCTCAAGGACGAATCAAAGCGTGAAAGAATTCAATAGAAAACTCTCAAGAGCTGCAAACATTCAGAAGCAAAAAGATTCTGCAGAGTTTCGTTTTTACTGTGTATACTGTCCAAGAAGATTTTCTTTCTTTCAATGTATCTTGTATTCTTTAATCTCTGGGGTAGAGATTCGTAAGTGGGTTTTAGAACCCTGTGTCTGTGATTGGGGTGATCACAGTGACTCAGTGTGAGTCAGTGGGTGTAGAATTGTTCTATAGTGTTTAGAATAGGTTCTTTGATTTTCTTGTAGTGTTCAAGAAAGATTTGTTGTAAAGAATACATTTTTTATAGTGATTAGGATCTGTGGAGTTGCAGATTACCAACTGGATGTAGTTCTTGCACAAAGAACGAACCAGTATAATTCTTGGTGTTATATTTTCTCTTCCTTCATCATCTGGTATATTCTGCATTAAGAACTAACCTACTATTTCGCAATTATTAGTCGGCTAATTCTCAATAAACTGCACCAGTAAATTTTCTAATACGAAAAAGTTTTCAATAAAGCTTTATATCAATTCAACCCCCCCCTTCTTGATATAATTTCGCATCTAACACACCTCAATGCGAGCATAATCACAATCCACTATCTTTAATAAGAAATTACAACCACTAATACCAAGTAAATCATGCAAAATCTCAATAAGATAATGAAAAACATGTCTTTTGCAAAACCCACGAAGAATGAAACTTGTTAGAAAAATAGGAAGGTAAAAATAAACCAAGAGGGGGGGTGAATTGGTTTCTTAATAAAATTAAACCTTTTTCGAATTTAATCTTGTTAAAATAGAGTTTAACAAAAACCCCAATATAAATTTAAGTTTATGCTTTATAAAAATCAGAGTATAATATAAATAAGTCGAATACAAGCTGAATGTGAAAACAGTAGCGACAAAGAAAAATACACAAAGTATTTATACTGGTTCGGATCAAAGCAGATCCTACGTCTAGTGACTTATCACCTCAACAGAGAGTGATTTCTACTACCTATCTTAATAATAAAGTTTACAAACTTACAATGTAGCGCAATGAGAAAGATAGCAAGAAGATTATCAAGACACCTTCTTTGTACAGAACAAAGGATGAAACAACACCTCTCTTGAAAACACAAGAGATGCACAACACCTTCCTTGAACACCACAAGGAATGAAAACACCTCCTTTGAATAACCATAAATGATGAACGAACAACCACTTCCTTGATCTCACAAAGAATGAAAACACCTCATTTGAATAACCACAAAGGATGATAACAACACCTCTTTTGAAAACCTCAAAAGATGAACACCTCCTTTGAATAACCTCAAACTATGAAGCACGTTTGAACACTAGTAGCAAAGTAACTTTCACTTTGATTTCTCTAGGTTAATTTTGAAATTTCTGACCCCTATTATATTTATAGGAAAAGAGGGGTGCAAGGTTCTGTAGAATATGAAAAGGTTTTCGCAAAAACATTCAGAATAATCGATTATTACTTGGGATAATCGATAATTCCAGAGAGTAATTGAAAAATAAAAGTTTGTTGATGATAATTGATTATTTCGCAAGATAATCGATTATTTTAAATATGATGATCGATTATTCTAGGAGATAATCAATTATTTCAACGTTAAAAACTTTTTACGAAAAGCAAAAGGTTTTTTCAAAGTTTAAGGAGAGTTTAGTACATGTTGTGATCTTCAACATCATTCCTAACTATTACAATTAAACATATACACAAAAATACAAGATTAAAGCTTCCACAAGACTTCAAGACTCCAAGACTTCAATCATGAAGGTCCATCTTCTTCTTTTAGAGCCATCATCATCAAAACAATTATCCTTTAGATATTTCTACTTATCTTTCTTCATCTTTAGATTAACGAAACTCACCTCTCTTAAGACCATAAGAAATAAACACCTCCCTTGAAAAGCCAGAAGGGATGAAACACACCACCACATGTGCAAACAAAATTCACAAAGAGTAAGATAAAAAAAAATATCACCTATATGTGAAGGATGATCGAAGAATAAACTCAAGCAAGCAACACTTTCTCTCTCTCAACAGAACAACCTCGGAGGAATTTTCAGAAAGCAACTTGAGAAAATTAGGTCAAAAGGAGGCCATGAGCAAAGCATATTGTAAAACTTTATGTTGTATCTCATAACTTCAACCTAGTTTGTATTTATAAATAAGGAATTTGTTCAACCCATTGGAAACCTAGTTCAGTTTGAAAAACGATAACTTTAAATGATTATTACTTAGTTTAATTGATTATTCCAAAGAGCATTTTAAAAGTAGATTCACTCTAGTTTAATTGATTATGCATATGTTTAATTTATTAAACTTGCCCAAAAAGTTATTTAATTGATTAATCACAATATAATCGATTATTCCAGCGAGTTCAAAAGTTCCATAGTTGTTTTTTAGTCCAATTTAATCAATTTTTAAAATGTTTTTAATTTATTACTACGATGTAAAATTATTTTTTTACGAAATACATGGATTGCTCTAAGGTTGAATGAGGTTGAGTACTCACTTAGAGTTTTACCTTACTGATCGGTGTCGTACTCGGTCAAATAAAAAAAAAACAATTAAATGTAGTACTAGAAGAAGTGACTCCTAGGTCGTCTCTCTCAAGGACCAATTTTCACTGTCAAAAGATTAAATCATGCAATAGGGGGGTTTTGAACTGATAACAGTTAATTAAAATAAAGCAGATAAATAACAAATTAATTTCAGTAATTAAAATAGGCAAGACTCTTGAACACAATGCATCTCTGACATCCTTGGCTCACAACAGATTATCAGTCCGTTTAATCCTTGTTCCGTCTAGATTAACCAACTAAGCGAAAGTTAACCCAAGACTTCCCTACACGAATTAAGCAAACGTGAACCTTGTAAGGTCTCCCTCCGAGGGATTAAGCATCCTCCAGAATAGAGACTTCACAATGGAGAATCAAACGTACGAAACCATAAAACGCACAGAAACCTCAATCAGTGAGTGCAGTATGCCCAAGAGCCCTACCCTGGGGTTTTAGTCTTCCATAAATTCAGAAAACGTAAACGTAAAATAGAAAACGTAAAATAGAAAACGTAAACGTAAAACGAAATTGAAAGCAGAAACGAAATTGGAAACGTAAAACGAAATTAAAAGCAGAAACGAAGTTGGAAGCAGAAAACGAAATTGAAAGCAGAAAACGAAATTGATAAACGAAATTGATAAACGAAATTGAAAAACGAAATTGATAAACGAAATTGAAATAGAAAACGGAAACCGGAACAAGAGCCAAAACGTAAACCCTAAAAATATCTCTGCCGCCGCCACAAGGCAAAACGTAAAAGAAACCCTAATTCCTACTCATCGTTGCCGTCTTTCTCCGTGGCCGTATCTCGTGTGTCTCCTCCGCTCTCCCTCACCTGCCCTATTTATAGCTGCATTGCATAGGCACGAAACCCTAGATCCATTGGGCCCAAAATCCGCAGAAACAATTCTTGGTCCAAGTTATGACGTGGCAGCTCCTCTTGAAGTCCATGAATTAATTCCAAGCCCAAAATAATTTTAAACCGCCTCGAAAAAATTGGAATAATTAAACTTAAAAATCCAAATTAATTAAAATATGAATTTTTGTTCCAAATATAGCCCTAATAGAAATTAGTACAAAATATAAACAATTAAGCACAAATTAGAGATGAAAACAAGTACGTAAAGGTAAGAAAATAAGTGGAAAATAATGACTCATCAAATACCTCCACACTTATCCTTTTGCACTCCTGGGCAAAATCAAAATTTTAAAGCAAGGAACAACTCCAAAGATATCAAAGAGAGCGACGCAATAGGAAGAAACAGAAACAAGAAGACACACAAGAAAACAAACAGATTTACACACTCCTAAATGAATCCTGGAAAAGAAAGGGAGTAAACTACATCCAACACACAAAGAATCAGAGAAACTAAACACTTATGGAAATCATCCAAACAAGTCAAAACATGGTAAGACAATCAATCAAGATCAAGAGGTGAATTAAAAGCAACAAAATCTCACAAGATGCACTATATCACTCAGTATCTCTCAAGCGCTTAGGTAATCAGTATACTCTCAAAGCACTCATGAAAAACAAGCAGCAGATAGACTTGGCAAGCCTCTAAAATCAACACCTAATAAACATGCACATAAGGATCATAAGGTCTTTCCAGGGTTGTAATGTGGCCAAGGACAGTGGTAGAGGATAAAACATAGGATAAGTAGCTACGAACCGGAGGAACTAGAGGAGCAATGGGGAATAAGTGAGAAATAAGCATAAGAGCAAACCCAAAAACTTCTAATAAACCTCTAACACCATTCTTTGCCTCAAACAAAACTACTTTTTCTTCTTTTCTTTTCTCTTTTTTTTTTTTTTTTTTTTTTTTTTTTTTTTTTTTGCAATGAATAAACAATATATCATCGAACGTTGAGATATGTACAACAGAAAGAACCAACTAGCCAGAATAAAATAACCAATGAGACACCCCCACACTTATTCAAGAACTTATTCCCAAAACGATTCCAAAGCTCCAAAAATTCCCTAAGGTTAAGGTAATCATAGGTTTTTCACATAAGGCTTGTAATGAGCTTCAAACAAAGAAGGGGAATGCAGGCTCAACAGGGGTTAACAAAGGAATTAATTCAGGGTAAGCTTAATTGGCCAGGGGCTTATGAGAACAAATGCCTTAATCATATCCAAACATGCATGTGAACCAAGAAGTATCAAACAGAGTCAAGACAAGGCAACTGTGCAAGCAATCAAGAGGCATAACACACAAGACAGAAAGAAAAAATAGTGGCCCAAATCCTCGCACATGGTATAATTTCTGTCACAATTAAATCAGCCTCTCAAGCCTCATAATCATCGTTCCAAGCAGAGAAAAGTAAGAATTTCAATCCATACAGTATCAAGTTGTTAAATATAGATGGCAGTGTAAAAACCAAGAGGGGGGGTGAATTGGGTTTTTAAAGAAATTTTCTTTTCAAATAAATTTTCAGGTTTTAAAAAACTTTTGAAAACTTGAATGTGAATTTTTCCAATCCTTTGATTAACGCGGTTGGGATTAGCAATTGTAATAATGATCCACAAATAAAAGATAAAGAGAAAGAGAAAGAACACAGAAATTTATACTGGTTCGGATTAAGCCAATCCTACATCCAGTTCCCAACCACCACAAATCCGTGATGATTTTCCCACTATCTTTAAATTGAAATTACAAACACCAATTCATGCAATAACAAAATAAAGATAAAGAAACACCTCCTCAGACAAACTAAGGATGAAACACCTCCTCAGACAAACTAAGGATGAAACACCTCCTCAGACACACTGAGGATGAAACCCACCTCTCTTGACACACAAGAGATGAAACACCTCCCTTAGAACAGATCCAAGGGATGAATTTTCCCCTTTACAGAAAAACAGTAAAAGAATACACCTGAAATGTGCTGAATAGAAAGCTTAAGCACAATGATCACCACTTCCAAAGACTTGATCAAACTGAAGAGAGCAGGAAAGCGGCTTTAAAAAAGCTAAGGCGCAGAAACACTTTGAATATTTCGTGTTTGTTCAGATGTGTTAAACCTAAGACATTCTCTTTCATTTTATAATACGAAAATGCTCCAAAGTTTCCATTCTTAGGTTGATTTAGAATTAATTTCGCAAAAACGACTCATTTAATCGATTATGTTAAAAGCTTAATCGATTATATCATGTTTAAAAAACTGGAAAACTGAAATCGTCTGATTTAATCGATTAGATTAAGGCCATAATCGATTATATTAACCCAGAATCAATATAATCGATTATCAAAGACACTTAATCGATTATTTAGCTCGTTAAACATTTTTAAAACAAATTTTAAGTCAAATAATCGATTATCTACGTATGGTAATCGATTAAAAGCGTAGAAAACGCTTTTGCGAGAAAACACCTTGCTCTCTTGTTTGGGAAGGTCTTGAATGGGATTTATGACTTACTCTTTTTATTCAACACCCAAAACAGAACCTTCTATCTTTGATCTTTCAGCTCTTTTAGAAAATCTTCATCAATCTTCTCTTTTGAAAGCTTTGAATGCTCTTTATGCCTTTCCTTTCTTATCAAGCAACCTTCCTTTGTGAGATGACACAAGTCTTAAATGTTGATTGAAACTTCCTAAAAACTTCATCATCAAAACTGTAGGTCTTCATAAAAACTCTGGATTTGAAATATGCCAACAATCTCCCCCTTTTTGATGATGATAAAAAGAAACCTAGAGACTTGTGATAATATCCTGAAAATCTTGAAAATAATGTATGGATATCTCCATCATAAATATTAGTCCACAAAGGAAATAAAATAGGCAGTCATATAGCATTTAAGTTTCAATTTGAATTTTGAAAAAGAGATTTCAAGAGATTAATGAGTGGAAATTATTTCTAAAAGCTCCCCCTTAAACTATGCTCTTAATTGTTTAAGCTATATAAGGCACTTATTTGAATTATTTCCTAAATCTCCCCTTGAAATTAATTTTCTTAAAGGCTATATTAACTAGACATGATTTTCAATCAAGACAAATATTTTCTCCCCTTTATTTTTATCATTTTCAAAAGATTACATTTTCGAGAGATAATTACAGCAGAAGCAAATTAATACACGTAAAATAATAGAGAGAAAAAAATACAGCGACTGGAAAATAATGAAAAACTTGTAGCTTATTCAGGTTTCTTCACTATCTTCTTCATCTTCCTCATCATTTGCTGGCTGTTTGCCTCTTGAGGATGTTGTATTATCTTCTTCAGGAGATAAATCTTCAATTTCCATCTTTCTTTCAACTCTATACATTCTTCTATTAAGCCTTGAGAGTTGATGAGATAGGCCTTGAAATTCCTTGGAGTGAAGACTCATCATAGAATCCATTCTTGATATGAGAAGCTCCTCCATTGATCCTGGTTGAGGTTGAAATTGGGGTGGAGGTTGAGGTTGGTCTTCATCATCTTCTTCCATGGCAGCAGCTCCTTCTTCTCTTTGAGTGAACCTGTTGCCTTGTTCTATAAGGCCCATATGCCTTAGAACATTTTTACCAATTTTGCTATTGCTTAGCAAAATCTGTTTATTCTCCCCTTCAAGATCAACACCTTTGTATTCTAAAATCTTAGAAACAAACACAGCATAGGGTAATGCAAAAGAGGAAAGCCTAATGGCTTTAAACATATTATCAAGAATAATTGAGGGCCAATCTATGCTCACATTATTAAGGAATCCATACATAAGAAGGATGTCTTCCTTAGTAAGTTGGGCATGATTAGTGCCTCTTGCAACTAAAATCCAAACAATAACATAATGCAGCATTCTTTCATTTAACTTAACATTACCAACTTTGTACAAGTTCTCAACTTGTAAGTTAGGATCCTTGCAGAATTTTCTGAATTCTACCAACTTGTTGAAGTCTTCAAACCCATATGTGATGTTTATTCCTTGAGTTGATAGACCAGCTACATTGTGCCACAAATCTTCATCAAAGAAGATCCTTACACCCTTCACTTTGGTGCTTGGGCTGGCAGTTCTTGAAGTTAAGTTCATGTAGAATACTCTTACCAAATCTGGGTAGAAAGCTCCTTCCATCTCCACAAATTTTTGTAGTCCACTTCCTACTAAAAATTCCTCGATACCGTGTTTGATCTACTGCCTTACCATTTAAATCTTGATCTAGATAGCAAGATGTAGCCATGGGGGTTGAGGCTTCTTTCGAACTTTCCATCTCAAATTTCTTTAAGAGTTCATTGCAATACTTTGTTTGACATATAAAAATACCTTTCTTCAATTGTTTGATTTGTAAACCAAGAAAGAAATTTAGTTCTCCCATCATGGACATTTCAAATTCTCCCTGCATATTCTTAGCAAATTCTTGGCAAAGATCATTGTTAGTTGATCCAAAAATAATATCATCAACATAAACTTGAACAATGAGAATATGTTTCTTTGATTTCTTAATAAAAAGAGTGGAATCAACTTTACCTCTTCTAAAATTATTTTCAAGTAAGAAATTACTTAACCTTTCATACCAAGATCTTGGGGCTTGTTTGAGTCCATATAAGGCTTTCTTCAATTTGTAGACATGATTAGGATTTTTGAAATCTTCAAAGCCTGGAGGTTGTTCTACATAGACTTCTTCCTTGATATATCCGTTTAAAAAGGCATTTTTTACATCCATTTGAAATAACTTGAATCCCATAATAGAGGCATATGCTAACAATAAGCGGATAGCTTCAAGTCTTGCTACTGGAGCATATGTTTCATCATAATCTATGCCTTCTTCTTGTCTATAACCTTTTGCAACCAGCCTTGCTTTGTTCTTTGTAATGTTCCCATCTTCATCAAGCTTATTCCTAAAGACCCATCTTGTACCTATGACCTGCATATTATTAGTCTTAGGAATTAAATCCCATACCTGATTTCGTTCAAACTGATTTAGCTCTTCTTGCATTGCAATACACCAATGTTCATCCGTTAATGCTTCTTCTACATTCTTTGGTTCAACCTGTGAAACAAAAGCAACATTCATGCAGAAATTATTCATGTTCCTCCTTGTTCTTACACCTGTTGATATGTCTCCAATGACATTTTCCAAGGAAACATTTCTAGGTGGTCTCCATTCTTTTGGTAGACTCTCATCATGAGGAGGATTCTCATCCAAACTGATTTCTTCTACAGCTTTTACAAGAGGAGTTTCTTCTTGATGTACTCCTTCATCATCTGCAAAGAATCTTTTTGACTCAAGAGGGGTTTCCTCAAGGTCTAGATATTCATCAAAGACAACATGTATAGATTCTTCAACAGTTAAAGTCCTTTTATTAAAAACTCTATATGCTTTACTATGCAAAGAATAACCTAAAAATGTAGCTTCATCGATTTAGCATCAAATTTTCCAAGGCTATCTTTTCCGTTATTCAAAACAAAACATTTACATCCAAAAATTTTGAAATAAGAAATATTTGGTTTTCTCCTTTGAAAAGCTCATAAGGAGTTAATTTTAAAATAGGTCTTATTAAAATTCTGTTTAAAACGTGACATGCGGTACTTACGGCATCGACCTCAAAAATATTTAGGTAAATTATTTTCGCTCAACATTGTTCTTGCAAGTTCTTCCAAAGATCTATTTTTCCTTTCAACCACACCATTTTGTTGAGGTGTTCTTGGTGCTGAAAAATTATGAGAAATTCCATTTTCTTCACAAAAATTTTCAAAAGAGATATTTTGAAATTCACCGCCATGATCACTTCAGTAAAAACTTGATTTTTAAATCTTTTTCATTTTGAATAACCTTGGCAAATTTTCTAAATTCTTTAAAAGCATCACTTTTAGATGAAAGAAAAAGAGTCCAAGTAAATCTAGAGTAATCATCAACAATCACAAGAGCATAATAATTGCCACCAAAACTTTTTGTTCTAGAGGGACCAAATAAATCCATGTGCAGTAATTCCAAAGGTTTTGAAGTGGAAACAATATTTTTTGATTTAAAAGAACTTTTCGTTTGCTTCCCTTTTGACAAGCTGCACATAGTTTGTTCTTTTCAAAAACCAGTTTTGGCAAACCAATCACTAACTCTTTAGATATGAGTTTACTTAGATGAGGCATATGAATGTGAGCAGCTCTTCTATGCCATAACCATGGATCCTCTTCTTTCGCAACTAAACAAGGTAGATTATTAGATGTAGATGCACAATCAATATTAATTAAATAAATATTATTATGTCTCTTACCAAGGAGGGCGATTTCATTTGAGTCCTTGTGATGAATTTTGCAAAGATCACTATCAAACGTTACCTTTAAACCTTTATCGCAAAGTTGACTAATGCTTAGCAAATTGTGCTTCAATCCATCAACAAGAAGAACATCATGAATTTCTAAAGAGTCTCCAACCATTCCGCTACCAATGATTTTTCCCTTATTGTTGTCACCATAGGTTACAAAACCTTGTTCTTTCTTCTTGAAGCTTTTGAATTTGCTTTTATCACCCGTCATGTGTCTTGAACAACCACTATCAAGATACCATAGTGACTTTTTGGACTTGGGACCAACCTGCATCATAAGAAAAAAATTTAGGTCCCCTAAAGTCACTTATTAGGGTCCTCATGGGTTAGAAACAGTTTTTCCTTTGGGAACCCATTTATATTTCCCATTAGGAACACTAAAACGTTTAATATTGCATCTATTTACTGAATGACCTTTATGCATACAATAAAAACATGTAGGAACATTTGTTCTTGTTGAGAAATATGCATTTCTATAAAACTTCTTTGTAGAAACATTTTGTTTAATGAAATTAGAATTTTCAAAAACCTTATTTGAATTAGACGATTCTCCTTTCACAAAAACAGTTTTAGTAGGTTTATGATTATACTTAAAATTGTAACCAAGACCTGCTTTTTCATATAAACCTTTTTGTACTTTCAAAACATTGTTTAAATTATTATTACCCATTGTAATTTTTGAAAGAGACTTTTCAAGATAAGAAACTTTGTTTGCAAGAACGCTACAATTTTCACAAATAGGAATTTTCGTTTTGCATTTGCAAGGGATAAGCGCTGTTTTCAAATCATCCTTTAAAACGATTTTCTCTTGTTCCAAATCAGAAATTTTCTTTTCAAGATTCTTGTAATCATTTTTTAATTTATTGTGAAAGAAAGTTAATTTTTCAGATTTTTCACATAATTCCAAAAACTCTTCAAGCAAATCATCATAATTATTTGGAAGGCCAGAATCACTTACCTTGCTACATGTGGATTCGGCATCATCATCATCATCATCCGCCATAAGACAGATATTTGCTTCTTCTTCTGATTCACTTGCACTAGAAGAACTTAGGTCATTATCTTCCCACGCGATGTATGCTTTCTTTTTCTTTTTGTCAAAATGCTTCTTGTGTTTCTTTGTCTTTTCCTCATCCTTCTTGATGTTGGGGCAATCCGACTTCAAGTGTCCCCTTTTTCCACAACCATAGCATTTGAAATTATCAAGAGAATTTAGGTTTTCAGTTTTCTTACCTTTCTTGTGATTTCCTTTGTTCTTGTTCTTGATGAACTTTTTGTACTTTTTTACAAACAAGCTTATGTCACTACATTCAAGATCATCATCCGTGTCACTACTCTCATCTTTGTGGGATTCCGCTTTAAGAGCAACACCTTTTCTTTTGACTTCTTCTTCTTCTCCTTTGAAGCGTCCAAGTTCCATTTCATGTTCTCTAAGCTTCCCAAAGAGAGTTGTCATATTCATGTTTGACAAATTCTTTGATTCCGTGATGGCCGTCACTTTAGGTTGCCAAGTCCTGTCCAAAGATTTCAAAATTTTGACATTTAATTCTTCAGTATCGAATTTCTTACCTAAAGCCTTGAGATGATTTACGATGTGAGTAAATCTCTTTTGTACGTCACATATGGTTTCTCCTTTGCTCATACGGAACATTTCATATTCCTGAATCAAGGTGTTCTTCCTTGATCGTTTCACTTCTTCCGTTCCTTCATGTGTGACTTCTAGAGTGTCCCACATCTCCTTTGCAGTTGTGCAATCCGATAACCTGTAAAACTCATCAATTGTTAAGGCAGATGCTATCATGTTACATGCCCTTATATCGCATTGATTTTGGTTGTATTCATCCTTGCTCCAATTTGCTTTCTTCTTAGGTACCTGCGCTTCTTCAACAACAACCATAGGAATAAAAGGACCATTTACAACAGCATCCCAAACGCCTTGATCATTAGACCTTAGAAAAATTTCCATCCTCTTTTTCCAAAAGGGATAGTTTTCACCTGTAAAAAGTGGTGGTCTATAGATAGATGCACCTTCAGCAAAAGTTTGATTTTTGTCTGCCATAAGGATCTTGTTTTTGAATAACTTTCAAAAAACCAGCTCTGAGGCCAATTGTTAAATATAGATGGCAGTGTAAAAACCAAGAGGGGGGGTGAATTGGGTTTTTAAAGAAATTTTCTTTTCAAATAAATTTTCAGGTTTTAAAAAACTTTTGAAAACTTGAATGTGAATTTTTCCAATCCTTTGATTAACGCGGTTGGGATTAGCAATTGTAATAATGATCCACAAATAAAAGATAAAGAGAAAGAGAAAGAACACAGAAATTTATACTGGTTCGGATTAAGCCAATCCTACATCCAGTTCCCAACCACCACAAATCCGTGATGATTTTCCCACTATCTTTAAATTGAAATTACAAACACCAATTCATGCAATAACAAAATAAAGATAAAGAAACACCTCCTCAGACAAACTAAGGATGAAACACCTCCTCAGACAAACTAAGGATGAAACACCTCCTCAGACACACTGAGGATGAAACCCACCTCTCTTGACACACAAGAGATGAAACACCTCCCTTAGAACAGATCCAAGGGATGAATTTTCCCCTTTACAGAAAAACAGTAAAAGAATACACCTGAAATGTGCTGAATAGAAAGCTTAAGCACAATGATCACCACTTCCAAAGACTTGATCAAACCGAAGAGAGCAGGAAGCGGCTTTAAAAAGCTAAGGCGCGTAAACACTTTGAATATTTCGTGTTTGTTCGGATGTGTTAAACCTAAGACATTCTCTTTCATTTTATAATACGAAAATGCTCCAAAGTTTCCATTCTTAGGTTGATTTAGAATTAATTTCGCAAAACGACTCATTTAATCGATTATGTTAAAAGCTTAATCGATTATATCATGTTTAAAAACTGGAAAACTGAAATCGCCTGATTTAATCGATTAGATTAAGGCCATAATCGATTATATTAACCCAGAATCAATATAATCGATTATCAAAGACACTTAATCGATTATTTAGCTCGTTAAACATTTTTAAAACAAATTTTAAGTCAAATAATCGATTATCTACGTATGGTAATCGATTAAAAGCGTAGAAAAACGTTTTTGCGAGAAAACACCTTGCTCTCTTGTTTGGGAAGGTCTTGAATGGGATTTATGACTTACTCTTTTTATTCAACACCCAAAACAGAACCTTCTATCTTTGATCTTTCAGCTCTTTTAGAAAATCTTCATCAATCTTCTCTTTTGAAAGCTTTGAATGCTCTTTATGCCTTTCCTTTCTTATCAAGCAACCTTCCTTTGTGAGATGACACAAGTCTTAAATGTTGATTGAAACTTCCTAAAAAACTTCATCATCAAAACTGTAGGTCTTCATAAAAACTCTGGATTTGAAATATGCCAACACAAGTAACTCGTATCCAAGAGTGAAGTAAGAGCCTACAACCTAAACAAAACCCAAAAATCAAAAGGAAATATGCGAAACTGTAAACATGACAAAGACTTAAACTAACAAAAATAAACAACAAGAAAAACGTAAACAAAGAACAGTCTCCCCCCCACACCTAAACTACACATTGTCCCAATGTGGCACAAACAGAAGATCAGAGAAATCAGAACAATCAATAGATCTGGACAAGTGCAATAAAAAGTAAAGAGGGAGAAGGAAAAAAGAAAACTCCCTTAGTCATGGTGGGAGATAAGCAGGGTCAAGCAGAGATATCTCCTCCACAACAGCATCCAACAGAGAAGGATTGCTGAGGAAGGGCTTCAAACGGTGCCCGTTGACCTTAAAGCTCTTATCTGTGGATTCACTTTTGATCTCAACTGTACCATAAGGATAAACATTAGTAACAACAAAAGGTCCAATCCACTTTGATCGTAACTTACCACCCATGATTCCTAATCGAGAATTGTATAACGTAACTTTCTCGCCAACCATGAAATCCTTTCTAGCTATCAAGTCGTCATGGAACTTCTTGGTTTTTTCCTTGTAGAATTTCGAATTCTCGTAGGCTTCTATGGGGATTTCATCAAGCTCATTTAGTTGCAACCGCCTTTCCTCACCAGACTTGATCTATGGAGAAATTGCAACTCTTCACAGCCCAGTAGGCCCGATGCTCAATCTCAACAGGTAAATGACATGCTTTACCAAAGACAACCCGATAAGGAGACATCCCTATGGGTGCTTTGTAGGCAGTCCTATGGGCCCAAAGAGCATTATCCAACCTGTTACTCCAGTCTTTTCTGTTAGGCTGGACAATCTTCTCTAAGATTCTCTTGATCTCCCTGTTTGAAATTTCGGCTTGCCCGCTTGTTCTGGGGTGGTAGGGTGTAGAAATTCCGTGCACCACCCCATACTTCTTGAGCAAAGCCTCGCATAGATCTGTTACGTAAATGGGTACCTTGATCACTAACAATGGCTCTGGGTACTCCAAACCCGCAAAATAGGTGAGATCTAACAAAATCCACAACAACCCGAGCATCATTAGTCCTGGTGGCTTTGGCTTCCACCCATTTGGAAACATAGTCAACAGTCTACAAGAATGTAGGAAAAACCAAAAGAAACAGGAAGTGGACCCATGAAATCAATACCCCGGACATCAAACACCTCACAGAACAACATGGGTTGCTGAGGCATCTGCTGTCTCCATGTAAGGGATCCTCCTGCTTGCTGACACTGCTCACAAGTGCTACAAATCTTCCACGCATCTTTGAAGATGGTGGGCCAATATAAACCACAATCGAGCACTTTGCGAGCTGTTCTCTCGAATGCCTAGATGGCCACCTGGTGCGTAAGAGTGACAAAACTCGCAGGACCGAGTCGGCCTCATGATCCGGAATACATCTCCCGATTACCTGGTCGCTACATATCTTCCACAAATAGGGTCATCCCAAATATAATGCTTAGCATCACTCTTAATTTTATCAATTTGAGCTCGTGATGCTAAGGGAGGAAAAACGAAGCAACTAAAAATTAACAATATTTGCAAACCAAGGGGTGGTAGAAACAGAAGAAACAGAAGAAAAAGTGAGCAAATGTTCATCAGGAAAATTATCCTGGATGGGCAAGACGTCAAGCATTATCCTCGGCTCTTTCAATCCTCGCCGAGATGGTCCGCTACCAAATTCCGTGCTCCACTCCCGTCACGGATGTCCGGATCAAATTCTTGGAGCCGGAGCATCCACCGATCAATCTAGGCTTTGACTCAGCCTTTTTAGCGGTGTACTTCAGAGCTGCATGGTCGGTATAAACAATAACACGAGAACCAAGCAAATATGATCTAAATTTATCAAGAGCGAAAACAATAGCAAGCAGCTCTTTTCTCAGTAGTGGTGTAGTTTGCTTGAGCAAGCATCCAAAGTCCTGGAAGCATAGTATATCACCCGAGGCAACTTGTCAACCCTCCGTGCCGGGACGGCTCCCAATGCATAATTGGATGCATCACACATCGCTCGAATGGGAGTGTCCAATCCGGTGCCTCGAATGATTGGAGTGGTGGTCAATGCTTCCTTGAGGCAATCATAAGCCTGTTTACACCTGTCGTTAAAAACAAAGTCAACATCCTTCTGGAGCAGGTTGGACAGTGGAAGGGCCTTCTTATCGAAATCTTTGATGAAGCGTCTCGTAGAAACCTGCATGGCCAAGAAAGATCGCACCTCTCGCACGCAAGAGGGTAAGGCAATTGTGAAATAACAGATATTTTTGCAGGATCTACTTCTATGCCCTTACTAGAAATAATATGCCCTAAAACTATACCGTGTTCTACCATGAAGTGACATTTTTCAAAGTTCGTAACAAGATCGGCTTCAATACATCTATTAAGCACTCTGTCCAAATTATCTAAGCATGTATCAAAAGATGATCCGTGAACAAGTAAAATCATCCATAAACACCTCTATGCAATTTTCAAGAAAATCGGAAAGATACTAAGCATGCACCGTGGAATGTGCCGGGGCATTGCATAAGCCAAAGGGCATCCTCCTATAGGCAAAAGTGCCAAAGGGGCAGGTGAATGTGGTTTTCTCTTGATCCTCAGGAGCAATATGGATTTGGAAATAACCGGAGAAACCATCAAGAAAGCAAGTAGTGAGATTTACCCGCCGGACGCTCAAGCATCCGATCAATGAAGGGCAACGAAAAATGATCTTTCCGCGTTGCTTGATTCAGCCTGCGGTAGTCAATGCAGACTCTCCAACTGTTTTGCACTCTAGTAGGAATGAGCTCATTCTTCTCATTTTTCACAACAAGTGAGGCCCGTCTTCTTGGGGACCACCTGGATCGGACTCACCCACCGACTATCCGATATAGGATAAATGATCCCGACTGAAGAAGCTTGGTCACCTCCTTCTTTACTACGTCCAAAATGACAGGGTTGAGTCGCCTCTGCGGCTGCCTCACCGGCTTAGCTCCATCCTCTAAGAGTATCCCGTGCATACATGTGGATGGGCCGATACCGAGAATGTCCGCAGGGTCCAACCGATGGCTTTCTTATGCTTTTTAGAACATGCAACAACCTCACCTCTTGAACAGCATCAAGGGAGGTGGAAATAATCACTGGTAGCTTCTGATCATCCTCCAAGTAGGCATATTTGAGGTTTTCTGGCAAAGGTTTCAATTCTGGAATGGAAGATGGCTGAACAGTAGAAGGAACTAAGGGTTCCACAGCATGTACCTCAACCTGCAAGTCAGATTCATGTGTACTTCCTGCAGCATGGTTAGCGCATTCTGACTCTAAAGAATTAAGACCAAGAGGTGCGGTACAATACCCAACACATCGAACAAAGCGCAAACTCGAAAACCGATTCGAAACATACTCGATTCGATGCTATTGAGAGAAGTATGCAGATCAGATAGAAAATAATGTTCCTTATCATGCAAAGAATGAAAATCAGAAACATACTCATCAACAACAGCATCAAGTATCTCAGCACGAAAAACAGAATGATCCTCAGATGGATGTCTCATGGCATCAAGAATATTAAAATGGACAATACTATCACCAAATTCCATGGACAATGTACCAGCATGCACATCAATCTTAGTTCGGCTGTTTTCAAAAATGGTCTCGCCAAAAATGATTGGTACAGCACTACTGGAGAATCCGGTCCTCCATTTCAAGCACATAGAAATCAGCAGGAAAAATGAGTTCACCAACCCGAACTAACACATCCTCAATGAAACCTGTAGGGTGGGCAACACTTCTATTTGCCAACTGTATGACCACACCCGTAGGTTGTAGAGGTCCAAGAGACAGAGATTTAAATATAGACAGAGGCATGACATTTATAGAAGCACCTAAATCAAGCATGGCATTTTCAAATTTACTATTCCCAATAACACAAGGTATGCAGAAAGTACCTGGTCCTTACATTTTTCAGGAATGTGCGGAACGATTTACCTATCAAAGCGGATACATTTTCGCCCATGCCGATTCTCTCATTGCCCTTCGCTTCCTCTTATGAGTGCACAGCTCCTTCAGGAATTTTGCATATCTTGGGATTTGCTTAATGGCATCAAGTAGAGGTATGTTGACCTCTACTTTCCTGAAGGTCTCCAAGTATCTCCTTATCCAGTTCTTCCATCTTTTTGCTTGGAATCACTTTGGGAGGAAATGGAAGAGGGATAGGAGGTGGCTGCTGTAAATCAGAACTGGTGGTGGAAGAGGGTCCACCTGCTTGAAAATTCCGGGCACCAACTGGTTTTTCATTACTTTGCTTAGGTGCAGGCACAGGTGAAGGTACTGCAGAAGCTGATGAAGGTACTGCAGAAGCAGGTAAAGGTACTGCAGAAGCTGCAGAAACGGATGAAGGTACTGCAGAAACAGATGAAGGTACTGCAGAAACATGTGAATCTGTTTGCCCGATCTCAATGTGATGGCACTAACATTTTTCGGATTCTCGCACGGTTTGAGAAGGCAATCTATCCGAATTTTGTGATCGTGCTCGATTGAGTTGAGTAGCCATCCGCCCCATCCGATTTGTTAAGCTCCGGATGGAAGCTCTGGTCTCTTGCTGGAATTGCATATTTTGCATAGTCATCTGCCTCACTAACTCCTCCAATGAAGGTTCGAAGTGGAAGATTGAGGAGGTGGTGGTGGTGCGTAAACTTCATTCTGCCGCTCGTGATATTGTTGTACTCGGTGGAGGCACATAAGGTCCGCTTGGACCGGACCAGCAGAACTCGAAATGGTGGTGCGGAATGTTGTTGCTCGCTGCGGAGACCATCTAAGGTTGGGATGATTCCTCCATCCTGGGTTATATCTATTACTCGGACGGATCATAATTTTGTTGTTGTCGCTGCTCGTTATTGTAAATGTTTGCAAGCATAGGCTCGAGGAGCGTGAACATCGGAAGGTTGTCTGCACCGATGGACACCGATCCGTATAATGGTCAATTGATGTGCAAATTCCGCAAACCCTTGCCACAGATGTAGGTGCGGATTTTTGGTTCATGGCAAGCTGAGTGACCAAACCGACCAAGGCATCAAGCTTCCTATCTGTAGATGAAGAAGAATCAGCAGCAGGCATATCATGAATTCCCCTGAGAACAATAGCATCGTTTCTACCACCGAATTGCTGAGAATTGGAGGCCATTTTTTCAATCAAGTTTCTAGCCTCTACAGGGGTCATATCACCAAGAGCTCCTCCACTGGCAGCGTCAATCATACTCCTCTCCATACTATTAAGGCCCTCATAAAAATACTGTAACAAGAGCTGTTCGGAAATCTGATGGTGGGGACAGCTTGCACATAATTTTTTAAATCTCTCCCAAAACTCGTACAAGGTCTCTCCACTCATCTGTCGGATCCCCGAAATATCTTTTCTGATCGCTGTTGTCCTAGAAGCAGGGAAGAATTTATTCAGGAACGCTCTCTTAAGGTCGTCCCAACTAGTGATGGATCTGGGCGCAAGGCAGTACAACCAGTCTTTAGCAGCACCTTCCAGAGAGTGTGGAAATGCCTTCAAAAAGATGTGATCTTGTAAAACATCTTGCGGCTTCATGGAAGAACAGACTATATGGAACTCCTTCGGATGTTTGTGCGGACATTCCCTCGCAAGACCAGTGAAACCCAGGCGACGAAATGTATTAATCCAGTCTTTAGAACATATGAATCGTCCTCAGGATACTGAATGCACAAGCTTTCGTAAGTGAAATCAGGTGCCGCCAGCTCCCTAAGAGTCCTCTCACGAGGTGGAGGTTGAGCCATAATATTCTCAGTGTGAAAGTCAGCGGGATCAGGATCAGAATCGAAATTAGAAT
The DNA here is from genome assembly GCA_030347555.1 of Lablab purpureus. Classification (NCBI taxonomy): domain Eukaryota; kingdom Viridiplantae; phylum Streptophyta; class Magnoliopsida; order Fabales; family Fabaceae; genus Lablab; species Lablab purpureus. The sequence continues at coordinate 37,829,862 of CM059256.1, forward strand.
CGGAATCGGCGAGCACGGAATTAAAATTCGCAGATACGGAGGGAGAATGCTCGAACTACTTAAACTAATTGTATGTAATGATATAGAATCTAAAGACAAATTCCTAGAATGCCTAACTAATCTATGAAAGGTCCTATCTATTTCGGGATTAAAGGGTTGTAATCGTCCCGGGTTTGTTCTAGTCATGCACTACCATGCAATTCGGGATCGTCATAGTCGTAGTTCACCCTCCGACAATTTAATAATGGTAAACTGTGAACAAGTGCACCAGGCAGGTTCCCAGGAAAGAGAGGTGGGTCACAAATGGAACCGCTTAAGTACCAAGTCTTTCCTAGCCTGAACCTTTCTAGACATGCACTGTCAAGCAATTCACACATAAACAAACAGAGGGAGGGGTAAATCTGGAACTATACTCAAACGAAGTCCAAATAATCTGAAACTTTGTGAGTAACACCCTAAAATCATGAAAAGACAGTACGCAAAAATTGAAAGCAGAACTCAAAGGATAGCTATGTGAACCAGGACCGAGAGTATGAAAAATAAGGGCAATAAAACTTCAAAAATAAAAATAAAATAGTAAACGGTCTTTTTTGGGAGATTTACTCAGCCCAATCCGCTTTGCGAATTGGCCATCACGTAGATCTCATTTTTCTACCCCAAATGCATATATAATACGTCCAATTCTGATAACCGAGGCAAAAGTTATGGCTGTTTGAAGTTTTCGAAAAAAAACAGTTTTCGGTTATCAAAAATCGGAACCACTATATGTGCTTCTGGTATTTTTCAAATAAAATATGGATTAAAATAAATGTGCACACAAAAATTCAAATGAAAATAACAAGTCTAGCTATTAAAACGAAAATTGGAAAAAAAATCGGGTTACTCAATTCTGGTTTGGGCTTAAACCTGCAGCTCCTCAATTCCAAATTCCCTTGTTTCTTTTGCTACACCTGCAATGCAACACACAACACGCAGCAACACAAAACGCAAAAACATAACCTTTGGACAGAAACGTTGGTCCCCGGCAACGGCGCCAAATTTGATCGGTGTCGTACTCGGTCAAATAAAAAAAACAATTAAATGTAGTACTAGAAGAAGTGACTCCTAGGTCGTCTCTCTCAAGGACCAATTTTCACTGTCAAAAGATTAAATCATGCAATAGGGGGGTTTTGAACTGATAACAGTTAATTAAAATAAAGCAGATAAATAACAAATTAATTTCAGTAATTAAAATAGGCAAGACTCTTGAACACAATGCATCTCTGACATCCTTGGCTCACAACAGATTATCAGTCCGTTTAATCCTTGTTCCGTCTAGATTAACCAACTAAGCGAAAGTTAACCCAAGACTTCCCTACACGAATTAAGCAAACGTGAACCTTGTAAGGTCTCCCTCCGAGGGATTAAGCATCCTCCAGAATAGAGACTTCACAATGGAGAATCAAACGTACGAAACCATAAAACGCACAAAAACCTCAATCAGTGAGTGCAGTATGCCCAAGAGCCCTACCCTGGGGTTTTAGTCTTCCATAAATTCAGAAAACGTAAACGTAAAATAGAAAACGTAAAATAGAAAACGTAAAACGTAAAACGAAATTGAAAGCAGAAACGAAATTGGAAACGTAAAACGAAATTAAAAGCAGAAACGAAATTGGAAGCAGAAAACGAAATTGAAAGCAGAAAACGAAATTGATAAACGAAATTGATAAACGAAATTGAAAAACGAAATTGATAAACGAAATTGAAATAGAAAACGGGAAACTGGAACAGTAGCCAAAACGTAAACCCTAAAAATATCTGCTGCTGCCGCCACAAGGCAAAACGTAAAAGAAACCCTAATTCCTACTACTGTTGCCGTCTTTCTCCGTGCTGTCTCTGTGTGTCTCCTCCGCTCTCCCTCAGCTGCCCTATTTATAGCTGCATTGCATAGGCACGAAACCCTAGATCCATTGGGCCCAAAATCCGCAGAAACAATTCTGGTCCAAGTTATGACGTGGCAGCTCCTCTTGAAGTCCATGAATTAATTCCAAGCCCAAAATAATTTTAAACTGCCCTGAAAAAATTGGAATAATTAAACTTAAAAATCCAAATTAATTAAAATATGAATTTTTGTTCCAAATATAGCCCTAATAGAAATTAGTACAAAATATAAACAATTAAGCACAAATTAGAGATGAAAACAAGTACAGAAAGGTAAGAAAATAAGGGAAAATAATGACTCATCACTTACCATATAATAGTTACAACCTAAGACAATAATTCAGAAAACTCTCTTCCAAGACTTCCAAACACTTCATCTCTGATGTTATGCACATGACTTCACTTCTTATCTTCAACCTTTCATCATCAAAACTTTGATAGGATTTGTAGCATAGCTTCGTTCAAACAAAAAATATGCATGTTACATGATATATCCTTGTGATTATATTTTTTACATGATTTTTTGTCATCATTAAAAAGGGGAAGATTTTTGAACCACTAGATGCTCTAATCTTTGTAACTATTGTATAGGAGTAAGTTTTGATGATAACAAAAATGAAGTGTTATGATACTCATACGAACTCTCTAACAAGTTTATTATGCAGTTAAGTGTTCCAAATGAGTTAGTAGGCCTCATACAATCTACAACATCTGTTAGACGGTCTAATAGTATCATGAAAGGATAAATCATAACAATGTTAAAGTCAGATCAAAAATATATTTTATATCTTGCAATGATTTTGCTCACAAAAGGATATTCATGATAACATTAAAAAATAATGGAGGAAAAGGAAACAAGTGATATTACATAGCACAATATAATCTATTATATTATCTTGAATTATTGAATTTTTTCTTCTCAGATAAAATAAAAGAGATTAAAGAATATAAAGTCTTTCCTATTCCCAATGGTACGAAATGCATATTGCTTCCGCTACGAGAAAGATATTCAAGCAAATCAATTACGATTATGGAAATCTTATTTCAAGGGATTATACAAAAAAATTTGAGGACGTCAAGCAACGTTCAATTTTACAAAGGTTGTATAAAGACATGAAGATAAAAGTTGAAGACACAAAAACTTACAAGAAATCAAGCATACAAGCTATGTTCAAGTGTCAAGTGTCAAGGGTTTAGAATTTTTAAGTAGGTGTGAACAAAGTCATTGCAATATTGTTTTGAATATACCCTTTGAGTGTGAATTGTTGTCTCCTTATCTCAAAGATAATTATTCTTTTTCTGTGAGGTTTTAATTTCAAGGGGAGGTTAAGACGTGATAACTAGAAGTGATTTGTGTACTTATTGTAATTATTTATTTTATTAGTGGAACCTCTTAAGAATTTTTTTTAAGGGAGAACTGGACGTAGCCCGTGAATTTTGGTTGAACTAGTATAAATGCTTTATGTTGCTCTTCAGTATTAGATAGTCTAGTATACTCATACTATTCAGTTAAACGCTCTGGGCAGTTCTTTACGATAAGAATCTAAGACTCTATTCAATCTCCCTTCTAAAGCTAGTTGTTCCAACACTATGTCCCCCTAGATTTATGTAAAATAGGACTAACGTAGGTTGAATCCCTAGAGACACACATCACACATGGTCATTGCTTCATACTTAGCCTAAACAAATTAGGGTTAGGGAATTTGTGGATTTTTAAACTAAAATAAGAATTTACACTAATCGAATAATGCAATAAACTAATCTAAAGGTTTAATAGAAGAGAAAAAAATAGTTGAACTAAACTAGCAAATAAAAAACAACCATGTTCATTAAAAATTGAAACTAACTTAACTAACTAAAACAAACATAGCACATGAAGACCAAAACAACAACTAAAAACCAAAATCGAAATAGAAAATTGTAGAATGTAAGTGACAGTTAGTGAACATGAATCAAGAAAACAAAAGTGAAATTGAATAATGAAACTAAAAATTGAACTTTTGAATTAAGGAAACTAAATCAAGAAATGAAACTAATAACTAGAACTATGAAACAATAAAAACTACCATAAAAGAAAACAAAATTTTAAAGTTGAAATCTAAATGAAGAAAGAATATGAAATAAGAAGGATCTACTAATGCAAAAATTAGTAAAGAAAATAACAACAAAAAAGTATAAAAACAACAAATGGGTTTTGAGAGTAAATGGGTTTCTTACACTGAAAATAAATGGGTTTTGAATTCAAGAAAAAAAAATCACAAGACAAGATTGTTTCTACTGAATTTGTCTGAATCATGAACATAAAAAAATCAAACAATCATTCAAGTCTCTTACAATTAAGGATGAAAGTGAAATTCAATCAAATTATACAAGCATAACATACAAATCTTGATAAAAAAAATGCAATCTTTAAAAGTCAAGATAAGAGAACAAACTTAAAATAATCAATCGATCTCACAACCCATACTTGGTATTTTGTAATCCAAGAACTCTTCTACTCTACCATGGAAACATGATCAACTCATGAAAGAAAATGACAAACCATTATGGAAATGTAAATGACAAAAAAAGAAAGAAAAGAAAGAATTGGAACCGATGGATTGTATTAAGCAAAGAAAATAACGATTAACAAAATGTAAAAACTAAATTCAATGTTAAGTTTCTATTCCATTCAGAGCTTTTGCACTTTTATAATAATTTTAAATAAAGAAAATTGAATGGACAAAAGCTAAACAAAAAATGATACTTTTAAGAAGTTCACAATACAAGTAAATCTTATAAAAAACTAAATTTTCTGGTTGAACTTCTACAATTTATTAAAATAGCTCTAGACTCCAAACCTCATTATCAAAACAATAGATAAAAGGTCAAAGAAAAAAAATACAAAATATAGGATATAACAAGTACTTAGAAAAAATACTTTTACTTCTTGTAAAAAATACAAATACATGTTAAATATAATAAAACTATAAATATGAATATAAAATATGAGTTATAGAACGAAAAAAATTGAAAATTAAATTCAATGTAGTAATAATATTCACTGTAATGTTTAATTATTAATAATATTTTATTAATATTTACGTAATGTATATTTACAGCAAGGTATTAAACAATTTAATCGGCTTTAACCAGTTTTCAACAATAATTTTTAATTTATCGGAAAGAAATGAGTGAGAAAGGGAAAGCCAAACTTTTTGCAACTTAATTTTATTTCAAAAAAGTATATACCAAATAATCTTTAACATGACTAAAGAGAGTGGAATAATACTTAGAAGAATACAAATGGATTATTAAATAATTAATCATTTGTTATTTAAGTTCTTCTAAGACATAAAATATAATTTATAATCTCATTATATACAACTCTTCTATATTAGCAGAAAATTAAGAAATCAACTACAAAATCTTAAAGAAATCTAAATCAGTCAATATTAGTGGAAATGAGACATAATGGATGAAATCAATGAAACCTAGAGTTACAAGCTTTCTCTCCATTAATCTATGTAGCCAATAATAGACCTATTTACCTACATTTAAATCTCATTATATTGTGTACATTATAACACCTATGAGAAGTTTGTGAGAAACTTTCCATCTTTTGTAAGTATTAATATGTAGACTTCAATCCTACTACTAATTAAAGAACTTGTATACATGATAGGGAAAAAAAACTTTAAAACCCTATTTGCGTAAAAAAGGACAAATATTTAATAATCTTTGAATCAAAGTCTAAATTTTACACGGACTAAATTGAAGATTTAGTCATTTCAAAAACACAACATAGAATTAGTAATATTTATGTAGCTTAATGCTAACTTTCAATGGATCCAAACCCATCCTAATTAAAACTGTGAGATTAATTAATTTCACCTTAAATCAGTGTCATTTTAGTAAAAATGTTTCGCAATAGACTGTTTATTGATGTGGCTAACTTCTTTTTTATTATTTAAAATTTCACTTTTTATATACACAATAACATTTTATTTACATTAGCGGATCAATCCTTCCATGATAGAAGAGGTAAATTCTTGGAATAGTAATGAGCACATAACTGGATACAAGCCATAAAGCATAAATCTAACCACGAATAAAAGCACGTCAAGGGAAGAATCAGTAGATACTAAAACGGTACCAAGCAATCATGATCAACAAACATAAAAAAATAACAAAACCTACAATTATTATTTTTGTCGTTATTTTTGTAGTCAATTTTTTCTTTTCATATTATTTTGATATGATGAAAATGACGCTACCTTTCCTGTTTAAAAATTATTTATATAAAAGCATCACTATAAAAATATAAAAATATAAGATCTCAATAAAACATATAATTAAGAGTAATAAAATAATATTAAAAAGAAAGAAAAAAATAATATGGGAGGACCAAATTAAAATTCATATAAATCAACTAAATCTAAATTCTGACAAATTATACCTATTTTTAAAAATATCTTCTTAATAATAACATATAAAGTCATTTTTAGGATTAATACTTAGATTTGTCAACTTATTAAGACATTTATTTTCTTTTTAAAAAAAATATGAGTAACATAAAAATCAATAACATTATATATAGTCTTACATCAATTCTAACGATTTTTAATAGACTATGACATAATATATTAAACTTCAGATAGACTTGAAAAAACAAACATTGGATCGCATTCAAACTAAATATTAGATCAACCATAAGTAATAAGAAGCTCCACAACAACAAAGGTCTCATTAATCACACCCACATATAACATTTTTCAAATAACAATTGGTAGTATAGGTGTTCTTCTACTCTAAATATTAATTGTTCTAAAATGGTTGAGGTCGGCTTCCGAGCTGTTGAGATTGTTGGAGACCGGATTAAATTCTACTTGCAGAAGACACTCTGATGCTCAAGTCAATAAGATATCTAAGAAATTTTAGAGTATAAAATAATAAGATGAAATTGTAGTGAGTACTCCCTCGAATATCATAGAGTATTTATAGAGTCTCTAAAATAATAAATCATAAATATCAATAAATGGTAATGATTTTTTATTAATGCTAATAAAGAATAGTAACTCTACATTAATATCAATAAATAATGATGATTTTCTCTTGAGCGTCAATATTATAATAATTGGTCATTATTATGAGTTATAGTCATTATTATGAGTTATAGTCATTTATGTGAAATAATCTGTAATGATAAACTGACTACATATTCCAATGCTCGGTTACAAATTGGGAAGGTACACAAGTCCTCTGAGCTTAAAATCCAATGTCTTGACTAGAGGATAGCTGAGCTCTAAAGAGTTCACCAAGCCGAGCTGTTATTGGAGGATATTCGAAGTGCTTTTATTATTTATTTATGGGTTAAATATGTTTTTAGTCCCAAGACTATTTTTCAAAATTGTGTTTCGTTCCTAGGACAAACTCTTGACCTATTTTCTCCTTATACTTTATAAACTGGTGTAAATAATCCTCGGTGGCAAATAAAAACATCTTTAAGGAGAGGAAAATGAGAGGGCGGAGAAGGAAAAAGAGTGAAAGAAGCTTAGGAGACAGATGATAGTGAAGTAGGAAACTATGGAGAAGGAAAATAAGAAGATAAAAAGAAATTTTGACACATCATCAATGATTGTTTACACAAGTTTATAAAGTATAAGGACGAAATAAGTCTAAAGTTTGCCCCTGTGATGAAACACAATTTTGACAAATAGTTCAAGGACTAAAAACATATTTAACCCTTTATTTATTTGCCTCCTTTAATGCCTTACATGTTACTCAAGCATTTATGGTAAGTCAGTTTAAATGATAAGTTGCATTTAAGGCGTGCCAAATGGATGGTTGACCTTCGTAAAACTTAAGCATTTGTAGAATCCATTGTAGGTTGTCGATTTGAGCCCGACCTGGATTGCTTAGAATTTTCACGAATCCATTATAGGTCGTTGGTTTAAGGTCAACCTAGATTTCTTAAAAGAAACCATTGTAGGTAGCCTGTTTAAGGCCTGAATTTCTTAAGAATTATTTGAACCTATTATAAGTCGATGATTTGAGACCGACCTCGATTGCTTAAGAAAATATTGAATCCATTGAGGGTCGCCAATTTGAGGCCAACTCGGATTGCTTAAGAAAATACTGAATCCATTGAGGGTCGTCAGTTTGAGGTCGTCTTAGGTTGCTTAAGAAAATACATAATCCTTTTAAGGTTGACGGTTTGAGGTCGACCTGGATTTCTTAATAGAACCTGTAGAATCCATTGTAGGTCACCAGTTTGAGGCCGAGTTGGATTTCTTAATTGAAATTATAGAATCATTATAGGTCGTCAGTTTGAGGTCGACTTGGATTTCTTAATAGAAATTGTAGAATCTATTGTAGGACGTTGGTTTGAGGCCGACTTTGATTTCTTAGAACTTTCAATGGATCCATTATTGGTCGCTCGTTTGAGGCCGACCTGAATTATATAAGAATTTTTTAAATCCATTGTAGGTCGCCGGTTTGAGGTCGACCTGGATTACTTAACTCCATATAATATAAAACAATTCGTATGATTGGATAATACTTTTATTAATGATGTTATGCCTCATTAAAACCTTGTTCAACAAAAACTCTCCTTAGGGATAAAAAACCAAACTAAGGAACAAAGAGTACAACACTTGTTCAATCCTTGCTTTTATAAACCGATTTTGTGTTCGGCCTATGCAGGTGCATTGATCTTCCTTTGACTTAAGCTTAAGCTTAGTCATTAGCTCATTGAATGTAGGCCTACCTTCTTCAAAATATGCCCTTGGGTCAAGGTCGACCTCTTCCTTCTCCTCAATATTCATTGATTGCTCGGTTAAAATGATTTGCTCTATTGTTTCTCAGGAGAGAACTTAATCGGCAAACTCTATGTTATAGCATTGGGCATCTTATTTGTACTTAGGAGGTTCAAGTGGTAAGTTATCTTATACCAGGGGTTTCGTCTCTATACTCTTTAGAGAGTATGGTGCCACCTTCAGGCTTTCAGCATAACACTATCGAGCTATTTTGCAATCAGCTTTGATGGTGATGATGTCTGCGTTCTCTCCTGGAAACTTCATCACCATGTGGGGAGTTTACACGATTGCCCCGAGCTGGTTTAAATTTTTCCTTCCTATGATGACATTGTATGATGTTCCTACCTCCACCAAAATATATCTAATAGTTATTGTCTGATGAGCCGATCCAAAGGTAGTCAAAAGATCAACATAATCTCGGGTGTGTACTCGCTCTCCTGCGAATCCGAGGAGGGGTTTTGGGTATGACTTGACGAAAGACATAGGGATGTCAAGCTTCAAGAAAGTTGACCAATATAATATGTTTGTTGAGTTTCCTTGATCAATCAGTATTTTTCTTACCTTCCAGTTGGTTATGGTTGCAGTGATCACCATAGGATCATCCGAGTTCAGATCATGTGACGAAAAGTCTTTGTCTATGAAAGTAATAGAAGGCATCATTCTTGGTGGCAAGATGTTCACACTATTGACACTTCTGAGGTGTCTCTGCCTGCAAATCCACTAGGGATAATGTTGATAGTACCTCATACTTCCTCAAAATTTTGTGCATTCCCTTGATCTCGATTTGGTTCCACTGGTGGGGGAGAGTGATCTTTGTCGTACCCTTATTCTCGTCTAGATTAACCTCCTTGGAATCCTCTTCCTCGATTACCACACCATCCACCTCGGCCTCTACCTCGACCTCCTCCTTGTGGTTCCTGAATAAAGTGTGCAAGTGCCTCAGATATGACTCGTTCTTCAATAAGATCATGTACCTTTGTACACTCTTCGGTAGTGTGACCCGTATTCTGAAGGTAAATGCACTTCTGAACTGGGTCTGCATTTCTTGGTGAAGGCATTAGTGGAGGCACAGGGATTAGCTCCAAGTTGAATGCCTCTGTGAGGATAACTTCTTTGTTGGCATTCAAGGGAGTATACTTGTTGAGGCTCGCCTTACGCCTTCTCTTGAAGGCATTTATTTGGCTATCATGGGATGTTGGCTTTATCAACTTCTTCTGCTTTTCTGTATTTTCCTCTATGCTTATGTACCTGGATGCTTATACTTTAAGAGTGTCCATGTCATTAGGAGGATCACCAAAGAGAGTATCAAGAAACTTACTTGGCCGAAGGCCGACAATGAGAGTGTGCATTGCAACAAGATGTAGGTCGAGTATTCCTAGGGAAGCCTTAGCGAATTGAGCCATATACTGCCGCAGCGGTTCATTGTCCCCTTGGATCATGTTATGCAGTGATGTCGAGTTGGTGATGATCGATTTACAATCAGCAAACCGTGTTGTGAACCTGGCACAAAAGGTTCTAAACAAATCTATAAAGTTTCGGGGGAAGAGAATAATACCATTGCAAGGTGGGGCTTGTTAACATTGTCATAAAAAGTTGACAATGTATAGCTAGATCTCTTGAGAAAAGGTTGGCATGTGTTAAAAAGGCCTTTATATGGACGTCTAGGTCCGATGACCCATCGTATTTTTCTAGGCTCGATATCTTCAGCTTGTGCGATAGGAGAATGTTGATTATCTCCTGTGTGAAGGGTTGAAAACCCTCTAGGCTTTGTTCAAGATCCAAGTTTAGGGGTGGTACCAGAACAACTCTAAAGGGTTGGTGTTGGTCGAATTGCTCCCTCCTGTGTTCTTGAGTATTTGGCGGAGGTCCCTGGAAATAAGGGTAGTTGTCATGCCTTTCTGACCTATCCTCCCATGGCTGATATGGTCATCCTTGACTCGGACCTCCTCGTCCATAACGATGTGGGTTTTCCTCATACTCCCATGGGTTGCCATAATTTCCCCTACTAGGGGGTAGTACGCGTCCTCATGTTGATAGGTATGTTCTCTATTTTTTACTGTGTATAGGTCGATACCATCGCATCCCGCAAGACAAGATGGGCTCCTCCTTGGTGGGGTTTGTGTCGGTGTTCCCTTAGTCCATGTCAGTTGTTTCTCCTCAGGTTTGAATTGGCAACAGTTCACATTTTTGCATTGTGTCAGGACTCACCTTCGTTTTCATGGAGTAGTCGGTGAATTCCGAGTCTGTCCTACAATGCTTGCAAATTGACTTGATGTTGTTCTCTCAGGTTTTGGATCAAGCCTTCCATATGTGCCCGAATTGCATCTAGGGTTGTTTGATCCATTTTTACGTTGTTCTTGAAAAAGGCAAGAAATGTGGTTAGGGAAAAATTTTATCGAGTCTCACGATGGGCACCAAATGTTCTTACTAGAAATGGTTGAGATCGGATGAGGTAGGCTTCCAAGCTGTTGAGATAGTTGGAGACTAGATTGAGTTCTTCCTGCAGAAGACACTTCAACACTCAAGTCAATAAGAGATTTAAGAAAGTTTAAAGTATAATGTAATAAGATGAAATTTTAGTGGTACTCACTAGAATATTATACAATATTTATAGAGTCTCTAGAATAATAAATCATAAATATCAATAAATGGTAATGATTTTGTATTAACGCTAATAAAGAGTAATAATTCTATACTAATATCAATAAATAGTGATGATTTTTTGTTAAGTGTCAATATTATAATAATTTATAATTATTATGAGTTATAGTAATTTATGTATAATAATCTGTAATGATAGTGTTCGATTACGTATTGGGGAGGTATATTAACATTAAACTTTTAAAAATTAAACTTTGATAGCCTCCTTAATCCACACTAATATTTTTCTAAATAAACTTTTAGAAAAAAAATATAATAAAATAATTTTATATATGTATATATTATTTATATTTTATTTAATAATTTAATTGTGTTATAGGAAAATAATCATAATTATTATTTTATCTTTATGTAATTTAGAACTGATATAAAATAATTATTTAAGTATATGAATATATTTTCCCACTAGTCATTCTTTATTTATAAAATGATAAATATATAATTACAAAATAAAAAATATATTCAATAATTTATTCTAAATAATACGTTATAACTAAAAAAATTAATTACTATTATTATTATATAAAAAATATAAAATCATTTTTCATAATATATTAAATATTTAAAATATAATTGACTATTTTATTTATTAAAATATTAAATTTTATTAATTGAATAATTCACTTAAAAGTAATCTAATTTTTCAAATAATAATTTATACTTTTATGCTAAATTAGTTATAGCTAATAATAAGAACTAAGAAAACATTACAAAAATGTCATAACAAAAAGATTTGTAGAGTCAAATAAGAAAGAAAAATATTCTCATGGACTTAAAGTATATTTAAGTAAAATATTTTATATTATTATAAAATTATATAAAAATAAAAAATAGTACTAATTTTTTCATATTACATATAACTTTAATTTTAGTAATTATTAATTTTAAAAGTTTTACTATTTTTATTTTGTGATAAAATTACTATTTATAATATTTTGAAAAGTATATTTCGATAATGATTATAAAAATTAATATATTATTAGTTATATGCAAAACATATATACTCTTAATAAAAACACATTGTTAAGATAAAGTTATTGAACGAAAAGGTAAAAATAATATATTTAATTTTGTTTTTAAGAAAAGATTTGAGAGAGAAGAAAATGATACTTTGAAAAGAAAGAAAGTAAAAAATGAAGTTGTTTCTATTTAAGAGAAACATAGTATAAAGTAGAGATTCTTTCTAAGAGAAAAATAATATAAAGTAAACATAAACTTTATGAAAATTTGTGAGTGAATGATGAATGTAATAAATTAAATTTAGTTATATATTAATATATTTTAAAAATAATTTATTTAAAAGTAATTTCATATAAAACATAATTTTTCTAAAATATAAATTACATTCAAAAATTTAAATTAAAATAAAAAATTATTATAAATCTTTAATATATAAAAAATTACTTTTTAATTAAATATTAAATTATATTAAAATATTTTATTTATTATTATTTATATTATTATACAAATGTTTTTACATTATTATTATTCATTTAATATTTATTATTACACAAATTTATTTTTATAATTAAATTTTTTATTTAAAATTATTTTTAATATATTTTATACATAATTACATTATAATATAAAATTAATAATGTTATAACATAATGAATTGTTATAACATTTTGATTATTATTATTATTTATAATTTTAATATCATTTTTATTTTTATTAAAATTATTATAAATTTATTTTTATTATTTATTTTTAAAATTTTATAATTATTGATAAATGTATTATTTAAATTACATATTATTTAATTATATTAAATAATAAAAATAATAAATAAATAAAATAATATAATATATAAATATAATAGAATATTATTTGTATAATAGATTATGTATTATATATTTGATTATGTGAAGTATTATATAATATGTAATACATTGATTAAGTATATAATATTTTATTATATTTATATATTATATTATTATTTATTATGTATTATATAATTTATTATTATATTCATGGATTTCTTTGTAAATCTTTGTTTTTTATAAAGAAAAAACACTGTCCAAATTTTGTATTATTTTTTTTAATTTTATAATTGTTTTATTTTTTTATTTTTAATTTTTTTTTCTATTTCTGTCTTCATATATCTAATTTTAGATAGAAACACTGCATTAACAAATTTAATTGCCTAAAATTGAAATTCTCTCAGTATTTTTTATTTTAATTTTGTTAAATAAAAAATAGTTAAAAATATTAAAATTAAAAATTAATAGATGCTTTTATAGAAAGTTAAAAAACAAGATGAAACTATACTTACGAAAACTAAAAAAGAAATATAACTAAATTTATATTTTTAAATTCTTAATTCCGGAGAGGAAGATCTAATAAAAAGTGAGTTTTTAAGCTATTATTTTCTTAATCTGCAGCACTTTGGAGTTTAGTACTGGCCACAGGGTAACCCTGTTGTTGCCATTATTATTTTGTTGAAGACCACGTGCATATCTTGTCACTGTCTTGTCATGTCTGCCACCAGTTTTTGTTTTCTAACCTCAACCCCAAATGGATGTCCTTTTCATCCTTTTGCTTTGTGCTTTGTGCTTTTTTCTTTTTGTGGATAGATTTTATAGAATGAAAAAGATGTATTCTTTTAAGAAAAAAAAAATTATTAATAATTTAATTGATATAATAAATAAAAGTAATTTTTAATTAAAATGTTATAATATAATTATTTATTTATTATTATTATTAATTTTTTATTTTATTATCAATATTATTATATAAATTTATTTATATTATTATTATTGTTATTTATTTAATATTTATAATCATTATATGAATTTTTAAATTTTTATTATAATTTTTATTATAATTTTTATTTATTATATAATATGGATATAATTAACTATATTATAAAATATTTTTATTATTTTTAAATTTTAATTTATTTAAAAATATTTTAATTTATTATTATTAATTTTTATTTAATATTATCATTATTATTAATTTTTTATTTTATTATTAATATTATTATGTAAATTTATTAATGTTAATATTATTATTTAAATTTATTTATAATAATAATATTATTTATTACTATTTAAATTTATTTTTATTATTAATTTTTATTTAAAATAACTTTTAAATATTATTTTATAATTTTTTATTTTATTATATAATATATTAAAATTAATCATGTTATAATATGATTTTTTTTATATGCCATAACAATATGTAATTGATTAGTATATCTAAATAGGATTATATGATATACTTAATGGATTATATTTATATCATATTCTTAATTGATTTTACATTTATATTATAATTAATATAATTAATTTTTAAAATTTTAATTTTTTTATTTTAATTATTTTAATTATAATTTATCATATATTTAATTTTATTTATTTATTTTATTATTTTAAACATCAAAATATTTATATAATAAATAATAATTAATTAGATGATAATAATAATAATTTTTAGTATAGTGTGTTTTATTTAGTTTGAAAAGAAAATGTATAATTGATTATATTTGAAAGTATAATGGATTACCTCTATCTTTTTAAAAAAATTTTAAAATAAAAAAAATTTATGTATAAAATTTTTCTTATTTTTCGTGTTTTCATATTGTACTTTATTTTTCAAACTTTATCTCATTTCTTTCTTTCTTCGCATTTCCATCCTTTGAAAGGGTATTTTTACTGTAATTCTGTTCATACAAAGCCTTGGACCAATAGGGAGAATTCAACTTTTTTGAAAGGCGAATTATTATGAGAAAGAAACTATGTCTTTTTTATTTTAATTTTTAGGTTATGTTTATTTTCAGGAATAGATTTGAGCAAGAAAAAATAATGAATTTAAGAAATAAAAATTGAAAAGTAAAATTATTTAAATTAAAATAAGGATAATGAAAATAAAGAAAAAATTAATGAAAATTTGTAATAGTTTAAAAGTAATTTTATAATTAATAATTTAATAAGATTATACTTTGATTTTGAGTAAAAAATAAATTTGAAATTAATATCAATAATTTATTTTAATGTATTATATAATATAAATTATTTTCAATACATATTTTAGTATGTAATTAAAATTAAACGTCGTAAATTACAATAATAAAATAAAAAATAGGTAATAAAAAAATTCTGTAAATTTACATAGAAAAAAAATTCTGGAACTCATGTAATTTTTATTTTATATCATTATGATGTTTATAATATTATTAATTTTTTTATTAATATTATTATTTTTATTATTATTATAATTTATTTTATAATTTTATTATTAATATTATCATATTATTATTATTTATAAATATTTTTTATAATTTTTAATATTTATAATATTATTACTTTGAGTTATATTTATATTATTTTTATTTTATTATAATTTTAATATTATTTTTATTTAAATATTAATAATATTTTATTATGTTATAATCATAATGAATTATGTATATAAATAATGAATTGTGGTTATATTTTATAATACTACAACATATTCTATAATAATTTCATAATAACGCAGAGTTCATTGAGGGAGAGAAGGAGAGATTACTTACTTTTTTTTTACATACATTCTCTTCAATTTTACATACATTCTCTTCAATTAGCAGAAACAAACATAAGATATCTTTGCAAATTAGTCTACGTAAATATACATATTTATAAAAGAAATAAAAAAATGAAACTTATATAAGGTTATTTATTCAAAAGAGTCTCAGAAGTTATGAAATCTTTGATTCAAATCATCGTATTTCTGATGTAGTGATTGAAATCCCTGCCCATGTTCATATTCATATTATTTAATCCTTGTTGCGACCCCTTAAGACGATTATTGATATTGATGTTCATATACTTAAATCCTTTTTGCAACCCCTCAATACCATGCCAAATTTGAGAAAGCATCTGAGCATCATGCTGAATTGGGGATTGTGATGTGATATCCAGAACTTGATGTTATTGAGGTATTGCTGGCTCCTCAGGTATTGGTGGATCCTCAAGTATTATTGTTTCTTCATTGTCTGTATTTTCTTCAACATCCTGGTTCACCCTACCATGTTGCCAGACACCATTGATATTAACCGCATTCATTTTTTCAGGGTATTTTATTAAAGAAATGTTTCCACCCTAACGTGTCCATTGCATCCACAAATAAGTCTATACGTGTAATCATAATGGCATATGGAAGAGGCATGCTTGTGTCCCTGCATTTTATCATGTGCTCCATGATGTGATGAAGCCAATTAATCAAAATGTTATTTTTTATGGCCCACAACATGAAAATGTCCTCTTGCAATACTTGCGCAAAATTACTGGACCAGAAACTCAACATATGAACATAGACGTAATGCAAAAGTTTGTCATTAATATTTAGACTACCTACATTTCTGACATTTTGACCTTGAATTTGTAGCCTGACCATGGAACTCAAGACCATATCATGGTTTTACTCCAACTCATCAGGGATATATGAAAAATAAAGTTTTTGACCTTAATATTTTAAATGAGCCATAGTTAATCAATCACTTGATTTCATTTTAATTTTTTTCTTACTAAACTAGGGTATCGACTTTGGTGACTTTCAAGTTTGAATAAAATACCTTGATAAGGTCCTGGAAGTATGGAACTCTCAGCATTAGAAATTGTTCCAAACCCTAAAATTCTAGGTAATGATGAAATTGCAGTCCTGAGTCTGCAAAATATGGAAAATCCATTATTTTCATGTCATGATTGTCCTTGTGTAGAAATTGTGATCATATTCAACCATTTGATCTTGCTGACTAAAAAAATGTGTATGATTTAGTGCGTCATCAATGTCTGGTTGGTTTCTACCAGAAACTCAATGATTGTTGGCAAGAGCTTTTCTCTTCCTTTCCCTTACACTTCTATGTCTTTTAGGTGTTGAAGACGAAGCGATCCCTAATCAACTAAAAAAATTAGTTAAGAATATGTACTTGTATTGCATAATCAAAACAAAAATAAGGTACATTTTAATTATAATATATTTTAATTAAAACATTTAGTGCAATAGTTCAAATAACATTAAAATTAAAACATATTGTCACATACTTGAAATAAGATTACATATTAATTAAACAAAATAATTGAAACATAATACGACATATAAGAAGTCTACAAATCAACCACTTCCACTCATTAGCTTAAGCAAATGCTTTTGATGCATATGAAGGTGCAGTCAGAATAGTCGCGTGGTTTAACATAGGTTATTGCATAGGAACTCATAACACTGAAGCCAAATGTGGTCATCTTGTATATTCATGTTCACTAACATGTCTCATATGTCAAGTTCTGAATGTTGGAATAATGAGTTGTTAGTCATGATGTTCACTTGCGGATTAATTAGGTCATTTTCTTTTATTTATAGTTAACATTTGTCTTTCACCAAGGTTACATAATTTCTCAGTCAATGCATTTCCTTCACAAAGTTTGTTTGAAAATTTCTGCAATTTAATTGTAATTTTGTTCAATTGTGCATCTACCACATTGAATGGATTAGGACAACAAAAAAATATAATGTTAAATTAAATTATACAAAAAATAACAATAATAGAACACATTAAATTCAAAGATTTTATAATGTTAAATAAAGACGGCAGTGTAAAAACCAAGAGGGGGGGTGAATTGGATTTTTAATAAACTTTTCTCTTTAAAAAAAAAACTTTTCAGATTTTGAAATTCTTTCAAAACTAGGATGTGGATTTTTCTTATCCTTTGATTAAAGCGGATTGAATTAGCAATTGTTATAATGATCCACAATTAAAAGATATAGAGAAAGAGAAAGAACACAGAGATTTATACTGGTTCGGATTAAGCCAATCCTACGTCCAGTTTCCAACCACCACAAATGCGTGATGATTAACCACACTATCTTTAAATTGAAATTACAAACACCAATTCATGCAATAACAAAATAAAGATAAAGAAACACCTCCTCAAACACACTAAGGATGAAACACCTCCCCAGACACACTGAGGATGAAACCCACCTCTCTTGACACACAAGAGATGAAACACCTCCCTTAGAACAGATCCAAGGGATGAATTTTCCCGTTTAAAGAAAACAAGTAAAAGAATACACCGATATGTGCTTGGATAGAAAGCTTAAGCACAATGATCACCACTTCCAAAGACTTGATCAAGCGAAGAGAAGCGAGAAAGCGACTTTGAAAAAGCTAAGGCGTAGAAACACTTTGAATATTTTGTGTGTTTTCAGATGTGTAGAACCTAAGACATTCTCTTTCATTTTATAATTCGAAAATACTCCAAAGTTTCCATTCTTAGGTTGATTTAGTATTAATTTCGCAAAAACGACTTAATTAATCGATTATATAAAAAGCTTAATCGATTATATCATGTTTAAAAACTGGAAAACAAATATCGTCTGATATAATCGATTAGATTAAGGCCATAATCGATTATATTAACCCAAAAATCAATATAATCGATTATCAAAACCACTTAATCGATTATTTAGTTCGTTAAACATTTTTTATTCATATTTTAAGTTAAATAATCGATTATCTACGTATGGTAATCGATTAAAAGCGTAGAAAAACGTTTTTGCGAGAAAACACCTTGCTCTCTTGTTTGGGAAGGTCTTGAATGGGATTTATGACTTACTCTTTTTATCCAACACCCAAAACAAAACCTTCTACTCTTGATCCTTCAGCTCTTGAGAAAAATCTTCATCAATCTTCTCTCTTGAAAGCTTTGAAAGCTCTTTATGCCTTTCTTTTTCTATCAAGCATCCTTCCTTTGTGAGATGGCACAAGTCTTTAATGTTGATTCAAACTTTCTAAAACTTCATCATCAAAACTTTAGGTCTTCATAAAACTCTGGTCTTGCAAAAAAGCCAACAATCTCCCCCTTTTTGATGATGATAAAAAGAAACATAGAGACTTGTGATTGATATCCTGAAAATCTTGAAAAAAAATGTATGGATATCTCCATCATAAAAATTAGTCCACAAAGGAAATAAAATAGGCAGTCACATAGCATTTAAGTTTCAATTTTGAATTTTGAAAAAGAGATTTCAAGGAAATTAATGACTAGAAATTATTTCTAAAAGCTCCCCCTTAAACTTTGCTCTTTAATGTTTAAGCTATATTAGGCACTTATTTGAAATATTTCCTAAAGCTCCCCCTGAAATTAATTTTCTTAAAAGCTATAATAACTAGACAGATTTTCATATCAAAACAAATATTTTTCTCCCCCTTTATTTTTATCATTTTCAAAAAGATTACAATTTTCAGAGATAATTACAGCAGAAGCAAATTAATTACACAGAAATTATAGAGAGAAAAACAAATACAGCAGCTGAAAATAATTAAGAACAAGCTAAGGAAAAAGTGAACTTGTAGCCTATTCTGTTTCTTCACTATCTTCTTCATCTTCCTCATCATTGGCTGGCTGTTTGCCTCTTGAGGATGTTGTATTATCTTCTTCAGGAGATATTTCTTCAATTTCCATCTTCCTTTCAACTCTATACACTCTCCTATTGAGTCTTGAAAGTCTGTGACAAAGATCTTCATATTGAGAAGTGTGAAGATTCATCATTGTGTCCATTCTTGAAAGTATATGATCCTCCATTGACCCTAGTTGAGGTTGAGGTTGAGATGGTGGTTCTTCATCATCCTCCTCCATTGCAGCAGGTTCATCTTCTCTTTGTCTAAACCTGTTGCCTTGTTCTATGAGGCCCATATGCCTTAGAACATTCTTCCCAATTTTGCTATTGCTTAGTAAAATTTGCTTGTTCTCTCCTTCAAGGTCCACACCTTTGTATTCTAAAATTCTTGAGATAAACACAACATAGGGTAATGCAAAAGAGGAAAGCCTAGTGGCTTTAAACATATTATCAAGAATAATTGAAGGCCAATCTATGCTAACATTATTAAGGAATCCATACATTAAGAGGATGTCTTCCTTAGTAAGTCGGGCATGATTAGTGCCTCTAGCAACTAAAACCCAAACAATAACATAATGCAACATTCGCTCATTAAGTTTCACATTACCAACTTTGTACAAGTTCTCAACTTGTAAATTCGGATCCTTGCAGAATTTTCTGAATTCTACCAACTTGTTGAAGTCCTCAAAGCCATATGTGATGTTGATGCCTTGAGTTGAGAGGCCAGCTACATTGTTCCACAAATCTTCATCAAAGTGAATTTTTACACCCTTCACTTTAGTGCTTGGACTAGCTGTCCTTGATGTTAAATTCATGTAAAACACTCTAACCAAGTCTGGATAGAATGCCCCTTCCATCTCCACAAATTGTTGCAGCCCATTTGCTACTAAAAATTCCTAAAATGAAAAATCGTGAGATCTGAAAAATTCACAAGATAGATATTTTGGGGTAAGAATTTTCCTGTCCTTCCACTTGTTAACAAACCCAATTTGCATATCTTCATCAGAGATCCAACTAGCAAGAGTTGGAGGTCTCCTTTCTTGATGTTGAGAAGATATTGGCTCCTTGCCTCTTCTCCTTGATGGCATCTTCCTTCTTCTTTGATTAGCCATTGAAATTGTATAACAGACAAGAGAAAATGCACAACGAAATAATATAGTAACAGAGAAGGCACAGAGAATTAATTCGCACAAGAACAGAAGATATCAGCAGAAAACAACAAGAGTGAGAGAGAGAGTGAGTGAGGCACTTTGATTCTCAAACCAGCTATTTATAGGAAGGAAATCCGGTCATAAAACTTTGATTTAATGAAAATATATCCATTGGGAACGAATATAGCCGTTGGAATAAAACAAAACTCGTGAAAACATGGCCAACGTTCGAAAATCAGAGTTGCAGAAAAACACAGAACGGTGCATTTAATCGATTATGTTCTTCATTTAATCGATTATTTGCCTTCGAAATTTTCCAGAAAACGAAAACTCAGAGATTTAATCGATTATGTGCATTCCTTAATCGATTAAATTGCTCCCCAGCGCTTTAATCGATTATGTCATGAACTTAATCGATTATGTTATAAAACATTTTCACAAACAGCGTGTTTAATCGATTAACACCCGAAACCTAATCGATTAAAAACGTAAATTTTCGTAAAACGCTGAATTAACATCAAAATCAACAACAAACATCATTCAAACAACAGATTTATCACAAACAATTACCTGGAACTTTTCTAAGCTCATAAACTCTTACTTGATATAAGAAATTTGTAAATATGCTAACTTGTTGATGTTTTTGCCTTTCTTCATAAACTTGATCACTTGCTGTCTCAACACCAAAGAGGCTTTTTGAAAGAGGAACCAGCCTACAGCAAAAAAAAAATTTCCTGGTCCCCTAAAAATCGCTTATCAGGGTCCTCATGGGTTAGAAACAATTTTTCCTTTGGGAACCCATTTGTATTTCCCATTAGGAACACTAAAACGCTTAATATTGCATCTATTAACAGAATGACCTTTATGCATACAGTAAAAACATGTAGGAACATTTGTTCTTCTTGAAACATATGCATTTTTGTAAACTTTCTTTGTAGAAGCGTTTGTTTTATTAAAGAATGTTATATTTTCAAAATCCTGATTTGAATTAGACGATTCTCCTTTCACAAAAACAGTTTTGGTAGGTTTATGATTATACCTGAAATTATAACCAAGACCTGCTTTTTCATATAAACCTTTTTGCACTTTCAAAACATTTTCTAAATTTTTATTTCCCATTGAAATGTTTGAAAGAGATGTTTCAAGATAAGAAACTTTATTTGCAAGATCATTACAGTTTTCGCAAACAGGAATTTTTGTTTTGCATTTACAAGGAACTTTTGCTTTTTCCAAATCATCTTTCAAAACCTTTTTCTCTTCTTCTAAATCAATAACTTTCTTTTCAAGAACCTTATAATCATTTTTCAATTTACTGTGAACCGAAGAAAGCTTTTCAGATTTTTTACAAAGACTAAGAAATTCTTCAAGCAATTCATCATAATCGTTAGGGAGATCAGAATCACTTAACTCGCTGCACGTGGATTCCACATCATCATCTGCCATAAGACAAATGTTTGCTTCTTCTTCTGATTCACTTGAACCTTCAGAAGAACTTACTTCATTGTCGTCCCAAGCGATATATGCTTTTTTCTTCTTTTTGAAGAACTTCTTGCTTTTCTTTTCCCTTTCTTCAGGTTTCTTGGAATTTGGGCAATCTGCTCTCATGTGCCCCTTTTTGACACAACCATAACATTTATAATTATCGTTAGAATTTGAATTTTCAAATTTCTTACCTTTCTTATGGTTTCCTTTCTTCTTGATGAACTTTTTGTATTTCTTTACAAATTCCTTAAGATCATCGTCTTCTGAATCATCAGTGTCACTACTCTCCTCTTTAATGGATTGAGCCTTTAAGGCAATACCTTTTCTTTTAACATCCTCTTCTTCACCGTTGAAGCGACCTAGCTCCATTTCGTGTTCTCTAAGCTTCCCGAAGAGAGTTGTCATGTTCATGTTTGCAAGGTTCTTTGATTCCGTGATGGCCGTCACTTTTGGTTGCCATGTCCTGTCCAAAGATTTCAAAATTTTCACATTTAATCCTTCCGTATCAAATTTCTTACCTAACGCCTTGAAGTGATTTACAATGTGAGTAAATCTCTTTTGGACGTCGTATATGGTTTCCCCTTTGCTCATCCGGAACATTTCGTACTCCTGAATCAAGGTATTTTTCCTTGATCGTTTTACGTCTTCCGTTCCTTCATGTGTGACTTCTAAAATGTCCCACATCTCCTTTGTTGTAGTGCAATCCGACAACCTGTAAAACTCATCAATGGTTAAAGCAGATGCTATCATGTTACACGCCCTTATATCGCATTGATTCTGGTTGTATTCATCTTTGCTCCAATTTGCTCTCTTTTTGGGTACCTGCGCTTCTTCAACAACAACCATAGGAATAAATGGACCATTTACAATTGCATCCCAAACGCCTTGATCATTAGACCTTAGAAAAATTTCCATCCTCTTTTTCCAAAAAGGATAATTTTCAGCTGTAAACAATGGTGGTCTATAAATAGATGCACCTTCAGCAAAAGTTTGATTTTTGTCTGCCATAAGGATCTTGTTTTTGAATAACTTTCAAAAAACCAGCTCTGATACCAATTGTTAAATAAAGACGGCAGTGTAAAAACCAAGAGGGGGGGTGAATTGGATTTTTAATAAACTTTTCTCTTTAAAAAAACCTTTTCAGATTTTGAAATTCTTTCAAAACTAGGATGTGGATTTTTCTTATCCTTTGATTAAAGCGGATTGAATTAGCAATTGTTATAATGATCCACAATTAAAAGATATAGAGAAAGAGAAAGAACACAGAGATTTATACTGGTTCGGATTAAGCCAATCCTACGTCCAGTTCCCAACCACCACAAATGCGTGATGATTAACCCCACTATCTTTAAATTGAAATTACAAACACCAATTCATGCAATAACAAAATAAAGATAAAGAAACACCTCCTCAGACACACTAAGGATGAAACACCTCCCCAGACACACTGAGGATGAAACCCACCTCTCTTGACACACAAGAGATGAAACACCTCCCTTAGAACAGATCCAAGGGATGAATTTTCCCGTTTAAAGAAAACAGTAAAAGAATACACCTGATATGTGCTGGATAGAAAGCTTAAGAACAATGATCACCACTTCCAAAGACTTGATCAAACTGAAGAGAGCAGGAAAGCGGCTTTGAAAAAGCTAAGGCGTAGAAACACTTTGAATATTTTGTGTGTTTTCAGATGTGTAGAAACTAAGACATTCTCTTTCATTTTATAATTCGAAAATACTCCAAAGTTTCCATTCTTAAGTTGATTTAGTATTTATTTCGCAAAAACGACTTAATTAATCGATTATATAAAAAGCTTAATCGATTATATCATGTTTAAAAACTGCAAAACAAATATCGTCTGATATAATCGATTAGATTAAGGCCATAATCGATTATATTAACCCAGAAATCAATATAATCGATTATCAAAAACACTTAATCGATTATTTAGTTCGTTAAACATTTTTTATTCATATTTTAAGTTAAATAATCGATTATCTACGTATGGTAATCGATTAAAAGCGTAGAAAAACGTTTTTGCGAGAAAACACCTTGCTCTCTTGTTTGGGAAGGTCTTGAATGGGATTTATGACTTACTCTTTTTATCCAACACCCAAAACAAAACCTTCTACTCTTGATCCTTCAGCTCTTGAGAAAAATCTTCATCAATCTTCTTTCTTGAAAGCTTTGAAAGCTCTTTATGCCTTTCTTTTTCTATCAAGCATCCTTCCTTTGTGAGATGACACAAGTCTTTAATGTTGATTAAAACTTTCTAAAACTTCATCATCAAAACTTTAGGTCTTCATAAAACTCTGGTCTTGCAAAAAAGCCAACATATAACATAGTTTATACAACATTACATAGTAAAAAATATACAAAAAAATAATAATAAATGTAATACATGGCAAAGGACCAATCACTTCCACCCATTAGTCGTAGTTGTTAGAAATAACGACAGTGTCAAAATCAAGACGGGGGTGAATTGGATTTTTTTTAAAACTTTTTCCCTTTGAAAATAATTTTCCTTAACCTTTGTTAAGAGCAGTTTGAATAGCAATTGTTAATATGATCCACAATAAAATAAAGAGATAGGGAAAGAGAGATAGAACACAGAGATTTATACTGGTTCGGATTTAGTCAATCCTACGTCCAGTTCCCAATCACTACAAGCACGTGATGATCACCCCACTATCTTTAATTGCAATTACAAACACTAATCCAGTGACAATATTTAAAAACAAATAAAGATAAACAACAACACCTCCTTAGACACAGTAAGGATGATTCCCACCTCTCTTGACACACAAGAGATGAACACATCTCCCTTTATAACAGATCCAAGGGATGAATTACACCAATCAATAAATAGTAAAGAAAACACCTGATGAGTGCTGGATATGAAAGCTTAAGCATAATGCAATCACCACTTCCAAGAACTTAGATCAACCTTGAGAGAGCAAGAAAGCAGCTTTGAAAAACTTTAGCGCAAGAACACTATATATTCATGTTTGATCAGATGTTGTTTAACCTAAGACGTTGCCTTTCATTTTATAATTTGAAATCAGCTCAAAGTTTCCATTCTTAGGTTGATTCAACATTGAATTCACAAAAACGTCGTATTTAATCGATTATATAAAAGGTTTAATCGATTATATCAGAGTAAAATTGGAAAACACATTTTTCTTGATATAATTGATTAGATTAAGGCCATAATCGATTATATGAAACCTAGAAGCAATATAATTGATTATCAAAAACACTTAATCGATTATTTTGTTCGTTAAACTCTTTTAATTCAAATTTTAAGTGAAATAATCGATTTTATTTCGATACCTAATCGATTAAAAGCGTAGAAAAAGGTTTTTGTGAAAAAAAGACTTGCTCTCAAGTTTGAAATAGCCTTGAATGAGATTTATGACTTACTCTTTTAATCCATCAATCAAAACTAAAACTTCTAAACTTGAATCTTCGACTC
The DNA here is from genome assembly GCA_030347555.1 of Lablab purpureus. NCBI lineage: Eukaryota > Viridiplantae > Streptophyta > Magnoliopsida > Fabales > Fabaceae > Lablab > Lablab purpureus. The sequence goes on from CM059256.1 coordinate 37,855,736, forward strand.
TTAAGAAAATCTTCAACAATCTTCTCCCTTGAAAGCATTTAATCTTCTTTATATCTTTCCTTAAAAACATGAAGCAACCTTCCTTTGTGAGATAAAATCAAGTCTTTAATGTTGCACTAAAACTTTATATCTTCATCATCAAAACTTCAATCTTCATGACTTATTGAGATAAAAACTTCATTAACACTTTCTGAGTAACCTTTTACTCATACTTGAAATATGTCAACAATCTCCCCCTTTTTGATGATGATAAAAAGAAACTTAAAGACTTGTGATTGATATCCTGAAAAAGAAACTTAGAAAATATTGTATGGATATCTCCATCATAAATGTTAGTCCACAAAGGAAATAATATAGGCAATCTCATAGCATTTATCTTTCAATTTGAATTTGAATTAAATTTCAAGGAATTCAATGCATGGAAATATTTCTTTAAACTTTGCTCTTAATGTTTAAGATATCCTAATCAATTATTTTGAAATACTTCCTAATTCTCCTTCTTAAATTCTACTCTTAATGCTTGAGATATATTCTAGACAATTATCAATCAAAATGTACTACTTTTCTCCCCCTTTATTTTTAACATTATCAAAAAGATTACACTTCAAAAGAGATTTACAACAGAAGCAATTAATACACAGAAAAAAATATGGAGAAAAGAAAAAATAAAAACAGTAGCTGAAAAACAATATTGGAGCTAAGGAACAAGTGAACTTTTAGTCTATTCAGTGTCTTCACTATCCCTTTCTTCCTCTTCTTCTTCAACATCTTCAGTTGGTTGTTTTCCTCTTGAAGATTCAGTGTTGTCTTCTTCAGGGGATATGTCTTCAATTTCCAGTTTTCTTTCCACCCGATATACTCTCCTATTTAACCTTGAAAGTCTTGAGCAAATATCCTCATAGTGTGAAAGTTGAAGGTTCAACATGTTGTCCATTCTTGAGTAAATGTTGGCCTCCATGGAACCTGATTGGGGTTGTTGTTGGTCAAGTTCTTCATCTTCCTCCATTGCTGCCTCTTCTCCTCTTCGTCTAAACACATTACCTTCTGTGAGCAAAATCTATTTTGTTTCTTCTGTGAGGTCTACTCCCTTGTAGTCTAAAATCTTAGAAATTAACACTGAGTAGGGTAAAACAAAAGTTGATAATCTAGTAGCATTAAACATATTATCAAGAATAATTGCGGGCCAATCTATGATAACATTTTTGAAAAAACCATACATTAATAAAATATCTTCTTTTGTTAATTGAGCATGATTTGTGCCCCTAGCAGCAATAATCCAGACAATAACATAATGCAACATTCTTTCATTCAACTTAACATTACCGACTTTATATAGACTCTCCATTTGAAGGTTGGGGTCTTTGCAGAATTTTCTGAATTCAGCAAGTTTAGTGAAACCTTCAAAACCATAGGTGATGTTGATGCCTCCTTCTGTTGACAATCCAGCTATTGTGTGCCATATATCTTCATCAAGGTGAATACATACTCATTTTACTCTGGTGCTTGGATTACCTGTACGAGAGGTTAGATTGAGGTAGAAGACTCTTACTAAGTCAGGATAGTAAGGACCTTCCATTTCTACAAAAGTCTTTAATCCACTTGACACTAACATTTCCTAAAAAGAAAAATCGTGAGATCTGAAAAAGTCACAAGAAAGAAATTTAGGAGTTAGAATTTTCCTATCCTTCCAATGATTAATGTATGCTCTTTGCAGATCCTCATCTGAAATCCACCCAGCAAGATTTGGTTGCCTTTCTTCAAGTTCCTGCTGTTGGGAGGACATAGGTGCCTTGCCTCTTCTTCTTGAGGGCATCTTTCTTCTTCTTTGATCAACCATTGTATGGAAGAGAGAAAGTAGAAGCACAAACAAGACTAACAACACAGATATAGCAGAGAATTTTCGCACACAAAGTGAATCAGAAACAGAAAAATAACAAGAGTGAGAGAAGCTGAAAGTATCACTTTGATTCTCAATCTTGGTATTTATAGCATGAAATCTGACTCCAATCCACTGAATTAATGCCAATATAGCCATTGGGGAAGGAATATAGCCGTTGGGTATCAAAATACATGTGATTCAAAGCTCCAACATTCAAAAACAGTGTGTAGAAAAACACAGAACGTTGTATTTAATCGATTATGGGATAAACGTAATCGATTATTTGCGTGCAAAATTTTCCAGAAAACGAAAACCCAGAAAAATAATCGATTATCTGATTCTCATAATCGATTAAATCACTCCTCAGTGCTTTTAATTGATTATGATACGAGCTAATCGATTATAAACAAAAACATTTTCACAAACAACGCTTTTAATCGATTACAATACGAAAACTAATCGATTATTTACATGATTAACACAAATTTTCATAAAAACACATAATTAACATCAAAACTTATTAATAAACATAAATCAATCAAAAGATTTATCATAAAAAATACCTAGATCTCTTCTAAGCTTATAAAATCTATCTCTAGGCAAGGGTTTTGTAAAGATATCTGCTAGTTGATGTTTTGTATCTATATATTCTATTATGCAATCTCCTTTAGCTATATGATCTCTAATAAAATGATGTCTAATTTCTATATGCTTTGTTTTAGAATGCATGATAGGATTTCTAGTCAAATTAGTGGCACTAGTGTTATCACATTTAAGAGGGATATGATCTAGAAAGATATCAAAGTCTTCTAATTGTTGTTTCATCCATAGGATTTGAGCACAACAACTGCCTGCTGCTATATACTCAACCTCTGTGGTTGAAAGAGCAACACTAGCTTGTTTCTTAGAATGTCATGAAACTAAAGAACATCCTAAAAGATGACATGTTCCACTAGTACTTTTCCTATAAACTCTACATCCACCAAAATCTGAGTCAGAAAAACCTATAATACTAGGAAAGCCTCCTGAAGGGTATCATAAACCAAAGGTTTTTGTTCCTCTAAGGTACTTAAGAATTCTTTTGACAACCTTTAGGTGAGATTCTCTAGGGTTGGATTGAAACCTAGCACAAACACACACACTTTGCATAATATCAGGTCTACTAGCAGTAAGATAAAGCAAGGATTCGATCATACCTCTATACTTTGTTTGATCTACTGCACTTACCACTTAAATCTTGATCCAGATAACAAGATGTTCCCATGAGAGTTGCAACTTCCTTGGAATTTTCCATCTCAAATTTCTTTAAGATTTTATTGCAGTATTTTGTTTGACATATAAGTATGCCTTTCCTCATTTGTTTGATTTGCAAACCAAGAAAGAAATTTAATTCTCCCATCATGGACATTTCAAATTCTCCCTGCATATTTCTTGCAAACTCTTGGCAAAGATCATCATTAGTTGATCCAAATATGATATCATCAACATAGACTTGAACAATTAGAATATGTTTATTTGTTTTCTTAATAAAAAGAGTAGAATCAACTTTACCTCTTCTAAAACTATTATCAAGTAAGAAATTACTTAACCTTTCATACCAAGATCTTGGAGCTTGTTTTAGTCCATATAAGGCTTTCTTCAACTTGTAGACACGGTTTGGATTTTTGAAATCTTCAAAACCTGGAGGTTGTTCCACATAGACTTCTTCCTTGATGTATCCATTTAGGAAAACACTTTTTACATCCATTTGAAATAATTTGAATCCCATAATGGAATCATATGCTAGCAACAAACGAATAGCTTCTAGTCTTGCTACGGGTGCATAAGTTTCATCATAGTCTATTCCTTCTTCTTTTCTATAACCTTTTGCAACCAGCCTAGCTTTGTTCTTGGTGATATTCCCTTCTTCATCAAGCTTATTTCTAATGACCCATCTGGTGCCAATAACCTGCATATTGTTAGTTTTAGGAATTAAATCCCATACCTGATTTCTTTCAAATTGATTCAGCTCTTCTTGCATTGTTATACACCAATGATCATCTGCCAAAGCTTCTTCCACGGTCTTTGGTTCAATTTGTGAAACAAAAGCAACATTCATGCAGAAATTATTCATGTTCCTCCTTGTTCTTACATCTATTGAGATATCTCCAATGACATTGTCCAAAGATACTTCTTTTGGTGGTCTCCATTCTTTTGGTAGACTTTCATCTTGAGGAGGATTATCATCCAAGTTGATTTCTTCAACAGCTTTCTCCAAAGGAGTTCCTTGTTGATGTTCTCTTTCATCATCTACAAAGATTCTTTTTAACTCAAGAGGGGTTTCCTCAAGGTCTAGACATTCATCAAAGACAACATGTATAGATTCTTCAACATTTAAAGTCCTTTTGTTAAAAACTCTATATGCTTTACTATTCAAGGAATAACCTAAAAATGTAGCTTCATCGGATTTAGAATCAAATTTTCCAAGGCTATCTTTTCCATTATTCAAAACAAAACATTTGCATCCAAAAACTCTAAAATGAGAAATATTTGGTTTTCTTCCTTTGAAAAGCTCATTTGGTGTTAATTTCAAAATAGGTCTTATTAAAATCCTATTTAAAACATAACAAGCGGTGCTTACGGCATCAGCTCAAAAATATTTAGGTAAATTACTTTCATTCAACATAGTTCTTGCAAGTTCTTCTAAAGATCTATTTTTCCTTTCAACTACACCATTTTGTTGTGGTGTTCTTGGTGCTGAAATATTATGAGAAATACCTTGTTCTTCACAAAAAATTTCAAAAGATGTGTTTTGAAATTCACCACCATGATCACTTCTTAAAAACTTGATTTTCAAATCCTTTTCATTTTGAATAACCTTGGAAAATTTTCTAAATTCTTTGAAAGCATCACTTTTAGATGAAAGAAAAAGCTGAAAAGATTGGAGAAGTTAAGAAGTGAAAGCGCAATGGGGAAAGGGGAATTCTAATTTAGTTGGATCGTACTAAGTTTGATATAGATATTCGTGATATTTATGTTTGTTATACTGTCTAACGTAAAATTACGTCTCCCACATCAACATTAGACTAAAGTTTGATGTAATTATCCTTACAAAATGGACATAAAATATTGTTTTTACACTAGTGTTGTTTCTGCTTATGTATTGTTCACTCTAACAAATTTTCAAAGATGGCTCTTGTTTGTTGCTAGTGATTTGCAAAAATTTGTGCAGAAGGAAAAGTGAGTGTGCTCGCTGAGGCACCCCCGTTGATGAAATGAGAGTAAAGATATTTTGAACTACATTAATTTATAAATTTTTCATCATTTTCATTAAACACTCCCACCATGTATGTCAAAAAATACACGGGAAATTTATTCACTTGCATGAACTCACTGCTGCATTTTTGAACATTGAAGGCATGAAATATATTCTATTGCATGTGTGTCTTTTTGCATTTAGCTTTACACTTTTTTCACCGTGACCATAATGGAAAGGACCATTGCATGTAAGTTATTATAAGAAGCATTGTTTTTTTATTGGTTGTTACCTTGAGACATATTCAAATTCATGCATTGTGGCTTCCTCCTCCTCTGTTACTGAGTGTTTCAGTGGTTGTTATTATGCACTGCTTTGTTGGTGTTGAGACCCTACTTCATTTGTAGTGGTGTTGTGAGTTGTGTTATTTTGTTGTTTGTTGTCAATTTGGTTTCTAAAACCATTTTTACTCCTTCCCCGTCTCATAGCTCTAGTGGTATCATGGAAGGGATCATCGTTCACTATTGGTAAGTTTGTATATTTAAAAAATATGAACCAGATAATCCATTATGGCCCAACATAATCAATTATGCTACAACAAAATCACATGTAATTGATTATGTGTGTAACCATAATTGATTAGTTTTGTGTTTCATAATTGATTATGCATGGTAATACTCACTTATTTGCTTCATTTTTTTGTTGCCTGGAACATTGGTAATTAGTTATGATGGGTTTGTTGACATATCATGTTGGACCCCTTAACACACCTTTATTAGTCTAAAATCGCAAGTTATATCACAATTCAATATGGGAGATGTAAAAATAGCAAAGATTTTTCAAAGATACTCAACTAAACCAAAAATTACACTAAGACAACACAATAAGTAGAAATTTAGGCCTCTAAAGTTGAGGCAAAATAATCAAATTTACAGAACAATTTTTTTTCACTTTTCTTCTCTGTTTTTCAGTGATTAAAATTCTTAGAAAATTGATCTAAATCGAAAGTACAACATACAAAAACAACAAAAGTTAGGCAAAAATTTAGTGACAAAATTTTTTTTGTCAATGCTGCAGCACTGTTCAGTGTTTGATTTATGTTAATTTTCTAGAACGAAATTTGAGCTCTCCTTTTACGTGTATACTCTACTCAAGTATCTTCTGGATTCCAAAGCCATGTAATAAAATTACTTCTCCTCTTCTTGCAAAAACATCTAGAATGCTACCTTATGAGAGACAAAATGCTAAGCAATTTCAAGAGCTTAGGACATTTTCAAGAGAGAATAAGAATGCCAAATCCAAGAAAATGCTCAATTTGAAAATGTAAACAAAGGAGAGGATGTTATGATAATTATTTCAAATGAATTTCAATAAAAATACAACATAAAAAATTAAGGTAATTTTGAAAAGTAAGCACTATAAAAGAAGCCTAAGGAATTGTTCTAGATATAGATGCTCAAACAAAAATTAAGACACAAGTTGATTCAAGATCAATTCAAACACAAATTGCAAAATTAAAGTTTTAATTTAAAAAATTACAACACTCTAAAATGTTTCATTGATGAATCATAATTTAACCATATTTTCTTACCTTTTTGTACTTATCTTAATTGTTGATTTGTGTCTAATTATCCATTATTGACATGTGTTTTATTAGTTGGACTTTATTGGACTAATAATTCAGACTTTTATTAATTTGAAATTATTTTTCTAAATTTGGTTTGTTTTTATTTTTCAGAATAATCTTGGGGCGATTTTGGGTACAAAAAGCATCCTGGACATGAAGAAATTATTGTCATGTCAGCCTTCACTTAGGATTTTAATTTCGTTTTCTTTTATTTTTGTAATTGGGCCAGACAATATTTTTTTACGAGGACGAGGCATTTTGGAGAGAGGGGTTGACCTAGGGTTACAAAAACCCTAAGGCAAGGAGGTAGAATTCATTCACATCCTATCTCAGCTACTCACGTCTTTTGACTTTTGTCTATCATTTTCCTCTGTTGGTTATTGTGTTTTTGCTTTCAATTTTCTCTCCACCCATTTTCGTTCTACATTCCATGGAGGGCTAAATTTCAAAGGTTGATTTCCTGAGTAGATTGTTATGAACTTCGAGGTTTAATTCACGTTTTTCCCTTTATTCTTCTTGATTCTTCATCTTCTAATTTTTGTGCTTATATTTTTGTTCATGCTTAATCAATATTGTTTTCACAATTTATTGAATTCTGTGAGTGGTTAAAGATTGGATGATGTATACATTTGCTTAATTCGTGTAAGGAAATCTTGGGTTAATCTTTGCTTAATTGATTGATTTGGGCTGGAATGAGGATTAAGATGAATAGAGTGCATTTTTCTGTGTAACCAGGGATAAGGGAAATTGTAATTGAATTAGGGAATCAATCTATTTTTCATAATTATTTACGTTTAACCTAATCCTTCTACGTTTTAATTTAATTAAACAAATATGTTCAACCCTCCATTTTTTCGTGTTTAACCTGTGCCTGAAACTCGGTCGTTGGGAGATGACCTAGGAATCACTTCCTAGTATTACATTTTAACTTTTTATTTGACCGGTTACGTCTTCGATCATTCATACACAAATCAAGTCATTAGACAAGTTAAATGCACAAATTCACATAAAAGAGTGTGAAGAATGAGTTAGAATTGCCCTCTTATGCTTTCTTTTGATGTATAGTTGTAGCCTACTTTTTCTCTCAAATTTTTTTGAAGACTTTTACTCTTCTTTAGTTTTGAATTTAGGCCTTTGTTTTTATCAACTCAATTTGAAGAGCAACTAAAAAAGTTTGGTTCAAATCCAAACAATAAGCAAGCAAATGCATCTAAACAATGTTGAAATGAATGAATAAACTTAGGAGTCAATGAATGAAAGCATATGAGTTGCAGCTGCAGTGTTTAATTTTTAGAAAATGTAATTGAAAAAATATAATGATGTACTAGCAATGTATGAACTCAAACAAACAAAAACAACACATATATGTTGTGATTTAGGTTCTAGAAATGTGCAAAAAAAAAATTGGACTACTTCTATTGAGTTTATGATATGTAAAGGAACTAAAAAAGACTCTAAAAAACTTGAAAAAGTAGAAATTAAAGCTAAGGTACACTACAACAAATTTTACATTTAGTGACACATAAAAAATGTCACTATAGATGTAAAAAATGTGGCTATATAACTTTTATGCATATACCCACACACAATACTAGTGTAGATTTTGAATCAAAATTAGCAACATATTTTGTGTGTCACTATAGCCTATACCCACACTTTTTGTAACCGTGGGAATAAATTTGTTAACATATACCAACAATTATGAGATATTGGTATAATTCATATAATGTCACCATAACCTATACTTAAAATACCTAACAATCCAATCAATCAATCAATTCATCATTCCACTCCATTTATTAGGTGTCAAGACATTCATTTTTTATTATTTCAACATAAGTGCCAATAGTATTGGTTGCTGGTAGGCCAAAGACTAGAACCTTAGATTTTGGGATTTGAATTGAAACATGTTCATTCTTAGGGCTATATTGATGCTTATCCTCAGTGATGTTCACTACACAATACATCCTAGTATAACAAACTACATACATTGAAAAAATCTAAAATAGATAAATGCAACAAATTATCAACAGGAAAGGAAATGTAACTTTCGAATAAGTGACTATTGAAAACTTATTTGATTATGGCCATTTTCTTTCTCATTTCATTCAAGCAATTCATCAAGCACCTACGATACAAAAAAAGAGTAGAATTATGAGCAACAATAAGAAATAATAAATCATGCAAAGCACACAAATCCATTGGAGTAATAACCCTGTAAACATTTCCCGAATACCTAAATAAAAAATACTCATGCAACACTACCCTAGCAAACTTTCCACATAATTTGGGGTTGTGGGGTTTTGCCCTGACATGTCAGGTGGTTGAGGATTCATAGGGTTTCCCATATATGGATTTGTGGGATTGACGATAGGAACATCATCCAATTGAGTGCCCAATTCCGATGAGGAGAAGATTTCCTGGTTTTTCTCATTTGTTAATATTTTGGTTGTTCCTGAACTTGAAAAAGGAATAGAAATTTAACGCTTCAGTAGGAAAAATCAGAATAACATGCTGAAACTGAACTAGTCAATTCATATTAGGTAACCCAATTTTTTTTTCTATATTTGCCACTGAAGGTGACAGGGTATGGGTGAACTGATGTGATTCTTGGATTGACGTTCATTCAATACTTTTGTGATTCACATGAGCTACAGGTATATACCCTTTCTAAAGCTACCATTAATTTATGTAAATTACGCCTAGTCAAGTTGTGCATGCACGACTACGATCTCATAGGTTTGGAAACTATCATCATTTGTGTCCGAGGATAAACTACGATCATATTTTCAATTGGTAAATTCTATCTTCAAAATTAAAAGGCTCTTCATAATAAGAAGTTGGATTTTGCATGGGAAAAAAAGGATAAGTACAATGCTATTCCTAATGGTACCTGAACCCAAGAAAAGAAACAAGGAGAATAACGCGAGGTGCCAGCTTCTAGTACCCATTACTGCAGGTTAGCTTGTGCTTGGATTGCAGGTGCTTCCTTCTTTTTCAGGAGAAATGTTTAGGAGCTAAGATTTATTAAACTCGGGAAGCACCTTGTATGATCCTGTTAAGAGGAATTTCATTACTTCTTTTTATATTTTATATATGAGAAAATCTTGAAGAATCATAGCTTTCTTGGATCAAAGAGAGAAGGAAAACACATAATGAACCAGCAAACTGCAGTATGACTAGCAAATGAACCAGTCACCCACTTTTCTAATGTCTCCATGTTGCTTTTTCAGATGGCATAAGAAACACAAAAACCCCATGCTGCTTCACGAGTATGATTTAGCAAGATATTAAGAACTTTGAAACAGGTTTACAACTACAAGATAACTCGAACAGAACTGAGAACTAATAACAGCAAAGCTAAAACCAACATTACATATTCCAATTCTGCAGGCTTTTCCCAGGAATCAAACTTTAAGGTATGTTCCCGTGAAGAGAAGTAGTAGTCCCACATAATCCTGTAGGCGGTTGCAAAAACATACAGATCCATGCAGGTCCAGCTATGTGCAGCCTCTGTCTGTAAAACAAAAACTACTTTTCACCAAAGGAAACTTACAAGCCATATTATCATCGAGCTTGAGAAGACATAACAGACGAAAAAAGGTTTGAAATTTCCAATTAAAAAATCCAAACCACAGACTTACATTGAATTGATACAGAAAAATGCTAATAATACGTGCTTGGGTAATAAATAATACACAAACACCCCATTTGAGATTACATAACCACATACCAATGCTGGCAAAATAAACTAATCTTAAATTCTACTAGACAATTCAGCCAAATCTCAGGCAAATAAACAGACAATTTTAAACCAGATGCCCAATGAAAACAACCACAAGTGAGACTCCAGTACAAAATATAATAATCACGCAACCAAAACTTCAAACATAACCTATCACTTGACATCAGGAAAATGATTTGTATCACGATTCTTTATACTGGGGCAGACATATTCCATTCAAATAACTAAAACCTATGTAAGTGAGAACAAAATCTAATCCAATGTCGTAATCCAACTACCTTGTTAGCATAATTACCATAAACGACTTGAATACAATTCATTGCACACCACGACATAAAAAATAAAGCAAGAGTTGAAAACTTAAATATAGACGTCCAAAAACTATTAAACCAAAATTCCTTATAATCCTCAAGTAGAAATACAATTCCACTGCATATCAAATGAGATTAAATCGACAGAAAGAAAAATGTTCCATAGAGTTTCGCACCAACACAGAACCCTTAACAACTCCTATAGTTCAATGATCCTGAAATATTGCTACCTTCCAAAGCTTAGGCAGTGGCAATAGCTCCCCTCTCCCTTGGTGCAGCCTCGGTACCTGATTCAAAATCACCACGTCAACAAAAACCCTAAACCAAAGTCCAAAAACCACTGGAACTCAACCCTAAAGCATAAGTGCGCCTCCATCATGATCGCCGACGATCCCGCCGGTTTCAGCCTGCAGCAGCCCAAGCGCTCTGTCAGCGTCGGTGCTGCGCTGACCCCGGGAAGCCCCTCGGGATCCGATGTGAGCGAGACCAGCGCCCTCGGCGTAGTCTCCCCATCGCACGTGTTCCGGCCCGTGCCGGTTCGCCCCGTGGTCGAAACGGTGTCGTCGTGCGACGACGGACCTACCACTTCACTGTCGCTGTCTCTTCCTGGCGTTGAGTCTTTGGAAGCCTCGAATCGGGCGACGGCGATGCAAGGCAATCCCTTCGCGACAGTGGCGGGGGGCGGCGTGGCGACTCCGCCGAAAAGGAGGTTTATGAGTTATGAGGAAGCAAGAGAAAAGGAAGCTGTTTTCCTTTTTTATTTTAGGGAATAATATTGGTAGTGTACAGTTGGAAGGATAGGAGAGGAAGACAAAAGTAGCATGGAACGATGAAAATTGAAATTTCATGGCAAATCTGAAATTTCTTTGAACCTCTTTGTGCTTCAGGTTTTGAATTTCACTTATATAAAATATACATAGGTAAAAGTATTTTTTAGTTTTAGCTACATTTATTTAATATGTGTAGGTAAAAATGTGTGTAGGTATAGATAACATTTCTTGTAGTGGTATAACACCTAAGTTTGCTTGAAGGAAAGCAAGCAAAGAAACACAAGACAACAACACAAATTAGAATTTTAAATACAAACAATTGATTCAAGAAAATAGAACAAGCAATTGAATCAATTTAGAAAAAATTGAGTAGAGTAACATTACTCTAAGAAGAACTAAAAACTTAACTACTAATGAAAGACAAGACTGAAAACTAAAGAAGAAAACAAGAAAAAAAAAGAACTAATTATCTCTTAAAGACCTCTAACCATGACTCATTATGCCACTTGATGGAACTCCTCTCCAAGTCCAACGAAAGACTTAGAATTTTTCCTCTCTCAAGGGAGGTTCTTTAAGGAGGAAATAGGACAAGATTCTCCCTTAAGTGACCTTAAGAACAAGAAGATAAACATTGGTAATCCATTCTCATTCATCAAATGTGAGTTTTACAAGAGACAAGGAGATTTATTCATAGATACATAGCTCCCCTTGCATGAGTGAAAATAATGATGTGGGACTAAATGATAGAAAGCTGAAAAATTGCAATTGTAATATACATGGGATGTACACCCACAGGTCCAAACATGACCCTTGCCAAAATCTCTTAAATCCACCCTGTTTTGGTTGGTGTGGGACTTGATTCCTTCATCATCTTCTCTTGGGGTGTTTGGCTAAAAAATGAATTATTCTACATACCTTAGTTGACCAAGGGAGGTATCTTTAGCAATGTTTGGTCAACCCATATGTTCCTCATGTATCGCCCCATATTGGCCCAAATTGTGACCCAAATGGAGCACAATTTGAGGCCCCATTGGAATCCAATTTGAAGCTCAATTTGAGTCCAATTTGAGATCAAATTATGCTCAATTTTACAAAAGAAATTTCTAATCCTATACAATTTCTACAAAATTATACAAGAAAATAATACTCCTATACAATTATTTACAAGACTAAGAAGAAGGATGAAAAAATTAATAAACTATTCTCCAACAAAGGAGCACCTTGTACTTGGAACCTTTGTTCCCTTTTATTCTCTCAACCATGACTCTTGAGACTAGATGGATTTTCACAAAAATTGAAACTAGTTGATTGGTAGATTGTGTTGATCTAAAATATTTGAGTAAAAAACTATAATTTTAAAATATCTTTAAGAAGTTGTAGTTCGACCATGATATCACCTTGAATTAAATGGTCAAATTAGAAATGCATGTTAAAATTGTAAAAAATAAATGTAATTTGAATATTAATGACAAACTTCTATATTATGTATATATGTATATGTAGACTTCTTATTCTAACAATTTTGCACAATTATTGTAAATTTTTTTTATATTATATAACATAAAAAAATAACATTTTAATTAATCGATGTAAAATGTAGAAATAACATTACGAAGGAAGTTCAACGTAAATTTCTATTTTTTTTTTCAACAATCGTCGTAACCTCACCTTTTGTTTTTTTTTTTCGTTTCCTTCTACTTCCTCTGTTTCTAAATAAGAGTCATTTTAGAAAAGTGATTTTGTTTCTTTTTATCTGTCTTTTGTAGAGTTTAAGGTTGCATTAATTGTTTTTTACCAATTATACCCTTACTTTTGAAAATATCAATAGCAATTAAATTATTCCTTTGATGAGACTTTAAGTGACCTACTGTTTATATCAACCAATTACTTAATAAATAATTTATTATTTTCACCTTTTCATAATTTTTAAAGAAAGAAGACGTTAGAGTGAAATTATAAAGGAAATGAAAAGAAAAATTGGTACTTACACAGAAAAATGAAAACAGGAGTTAACTATTATATAGAAAGTTAAAGACTTATTTGATAACACAAAAGATGATATATATTAACAAAGTAATTGAAGATTCTCTTAAAGTTGAATAGTGATTCAATATATAGAGTGAAATGGAGTGATATCAAATTTTTGTGAGAACAAAAATATTCTTCAAATTGTTTAAATCAAAATTTCTCGTAATGAAAATTTTAAGATTAAAAGTTATAGAGGGAAACTTATTTTGACAGAGATGAGAAAAGAATGTTTCGAGTATATATACTTATTGTTGAAAATTGAAAAGTAGTTTTTTTAAGTAGAGTGAGAATAGATTAAATACTATTTATTACATAGAAAAAAAAATACATACTTCAATATTATTGAAAAAACTTAAAAATTTATTATAAATAATAAAAATTACTATTTTTATTGATTTGTATAACAAAATCTTAAACTATATTCCCTTTGTTTCTAAATAAGAGTCGTTTAAGATTTTGTTACACAAACCAATAAAATGAGTAACTTTTGTTATTTGCAATAACTTTTTAATTTGTTTTCCAATAATACCCTTATTATTTAAAAGAGTGTGCACTTTCTCTCTCTAATAAAGAGTATTCAATCTATTCTCTCTCCACTTAAAAAAATAACTTTTTAATTCTGAACAATACACCTGTACTTGAAATATTTTTTTCTCATCTCTATCAAAAATAAGTTTCTCTCTATAATTTTTAATCTTAAAATTTTCACCATTAAAAATTTTGATTTAAAAATTTTAAAGAATATTTTTGTTCTCAGAAAAATTTGATATCACTCTTAGTTTCACTTTATATATTAAATCACTGTTCAACTTCAAGAGGATTTTTCAATTACTTTGTTAATATCATCTTTTGTGTTATCAAATAAGTCTTTAATTATCTCTATAATATAACTATTAACTTCTGTCTTTATTTTTTTTTGTGTAAGTACTAATTTTTTTTTATTTTTTTATAATTTCACTTTAACATCTTCTTTCTTTAAAAATTAAATATATTTTATTATTGATTAAGGAAAAGGTAGATGAAAAGGTGAAAATAATAAATTATTTATTAAGTAATTGGTTGATATAAGCAGTAAGTCACTTAAAATCTCGTAAAAGAAATCATTTAATTACTATTGATATTTTTAAAACTAAGGATATAATTGGTAAAAAATAATTAATACAATCTTAAATTCTATTATAGTTAAAAAAATAAATCATTCTTTTAAAATGACTTTTCTTTTAAAACGACTTTTATTTAAAATGAGAAAGAATAACTAGTTAAAAAAGTACGAAAGGGCAATTGTTGAAATAGTCATAAGCACAAAACTAGAGAGAAGCAGAAAGTGTAAGTCTAACAACAAAAAGTCAAGGACATAATTAATAGATAATAAAAAGTTACAAAGCAATCATGATCAACAAACATAAAAGAAATAGCAAATCTACAATGTCCCTTTACAAAAGATTTGCCCTTTTATTATTGGTCCTTCGAAATTGGTAGAGGTTCTGGCAGAAGTAACGACAAAGTTTTCCTTGAACTGTTGCTTAAACCTGTGTGATTTTTCCAAGATCATCATTATTCTTTGCATTTCAGGATGTCATGAATGCGGGGTGTTTCTATGAGATTTGAGAAAAGCTAGTAAGTTATTGATATACCTATCCTGTCTTTCGGGATTTACAAACAAGTCCCTCATCTCTACGATCTTTTCCCTGTACACCCTTCCCTCTTCCTCGAGGAGAACAAGCCTGACTGAGTCAGCAACCGCGTCACTCGTGAACGATCCATCTCGCTCATCTCTAGGCACAGAATACCCCATTTTCTTCTCCTCCAACATCCTCGCATTTAACCCCTGATCTGCCAAGAACGTTAACAGAACCAACGGTTTCTCGTTCTGAACAGCCTCCACCACAGAGCTCCAACCTGAGTGAGTCAAGAATCCTCCAACAGCCACGTGCCCCAATATCCTCAACTGCGGGGCCCAACTGGTCCACACAATTCCACGCCCCTTCGTTCTCTCTTCGAACCCTTCCGGTAATTGCAGCACATCAAGATCCCACGGCCCACGTTGAACTCTCAGTACCCAAAAGAACGGAAGCTCTGATTTTTCTAAACCCAAAGCTATCTCTCTCACTTCATCTTCCCTCGGTTTCGCTTCGCTTCCAAACGCCACGTACACCACGCTCCCATCCTCCTTCTTGTCCAACCAATCCTTGATCCACCGCCACTCGTCGCCGTCCAGGCCGCTTTCCAATCCTGTGCTGACGAGCTGCCCTACCGGGAGAACCGGTTTCTGGTAAATGTTCTCCAGCACTTGAAACCATTCCGGTTCGAACTCGGTGCATCCCCGAATCACCACGATATCGCAGTTCTGAACAACCGCGCCAAACCTGTACAGATCAGAAACGCCGGAGTCATTATCGCCAATGGCATCGGAGACTCTCATGATTTCGAAGTAACGGTATGCCACGGTTGTCGGGAAAGGGACCCACGGCGGAGGGACAGTGAAGTCTTCGGGTTTTTTTCGGTACGGCTCACTGCCCATGACTGCCGAGGGGGGTCCTAGAAAAGCCATACACGGTGGATTACAAATGCTGTAAAAGGCGCTCTTGATACCGAGTTTTGAAGCCATAGAACCTGCCCAGTAGGGGATTAAGTCGTAGAAGAGCCAATCGGCTTTGGAAGATTCGAGAAAACGGGTCAAGGGTTCTTCCAAAGCATCGTAGGCTTTCTTCAGATATTGAACGACGTCGTAGGGGACGTCAGAGGTGGCCTCTGCGTTTTCTGGAAGGTTTTGGACTTTGGGCAGTGGAAGCTTGACGAAGTTGATGAATGTAGCCAAGTTTTGTGACACTTTTGGGAGACGTTCTATGTTTCGTGGGGTGGATACGAAGCTCACTTGATGACCCTTCGCAGCGATGAGCTTGGCCAGCTCAAGGTTTGGGATCATGTGACCAAAGGCTAGCCATGGAAACATCACTATGTGAAGCTTTTCTTCGTTTCTAGCCATAGCGGAACTGGCTCTTGCTTTAGAATCAAATACCAAGAGCTAAAGGAAAATTGTATCTTCTTATAGACCATTGTGTACTTTACATCTCCGAAAAAGTTACCCTCTCACCTTTTTTTTTTGGAAAAAAACACCTGATCTTTATTTCTTTTTTTAAATATTATTATTTAAAAATAATTACACAATTATAACCTCATATTATTTATATAGATATCATATTATTTATACAAAATAAGTTAAAACTAATAACTTGATGAACAAAATTTGTTGATAATTAATACATTACTAAAATAGATGTGATTACAACAATAATTAATGACGAGAAGTAGAGAGTTTTGTAACATTGGAACAAGTTCTTCTACTATGTCAAGGAGTGTGACAATATGAATAAGTTTTGACTTGACCTTGATGTTCTTTAATGTCCATTTTCGTTCTTATACGACTTGTATTTGGTCGACCCTTTGATGTTCTTTTCATTACTGGATTTGGACACAAAGTTGGGCCTGTATAAGTTGGCCAATAGTCTTCATGTCTAAGCTCTCCAAATATCCCTTCATATACTTTGAAGACTTCCTTTAAGGTGTACTAAGGAACTATGTATATGCTGAAATCATTGTGGGCATGTTTGCATGCAACAAGAATATGAGAGCATGGCATGTGAACCTTTTGAAATTTGTCACAGTCACACCACAACTCACCTAGCCTGACATTAAACCTCCCTGGTGGTCGCCTTTCTCTTGGATGTTGTGTCTCCTCCACCACAAACCTATTGCTAGATCTACCAAAGGTTATCACCTTATGAGTATTAGCCTTTGCATGAGCATCTTGCAGGTTTCTAGCTATGCATATGACTAGCAGTTAACATGGCATCAATCTCCCTACCTCTATGTTGCCATGACCATGGAACAAATTGGGAGATTCATGGTTTTCTTCAGCATTGAATTAATAGACTCTGCTAGGTTTGTTGTCATGTGCCACCAACATCGCCCATTGTCCCATGCTAGTGTCCATTTCTCTCTTGGTACTTTGTAATAATAATAGAACTTGGGCTCCATCATGCCATAAGCTGCAATAAGAATTGGTAAAATTTTATGAATATAAGCATTTTTAATAATGTAAGAAATAAAAGTTAAGAGATCAAAAAATATTATCCATTTTGACTACATCCTTTTTCAGGTCGTATTTTTTAACTGTCGCATGAAATTTTGTGCAATGTGTCTGATGCAGTAAACATGGACAAAATTATTTTCAGTTCAACCACTACCGTCTTTGCTATATGCACTTCTTATTAATTCACGACGGTCAGAAATTTGGCACAATTTGTCCTGTGGTGTGACATACCTCTGGAGGTTTCTTAGGAAAAAAAACCATTCGTCTGATGTTTCACCTTTAACAATGGAAAATGTGATGGGGAAGACGTTGTTGAGTCCATCTTGAGCAACCGCAACCAACAACGTGCCTCTATATTTTTCATAAAGGAAAGTCCCATCCACTTGAACAATGGGCTTGGAGTGTTTAAAGCCATCAATGCATTGTTTAAAAGTCCAAAAAAGCCTCTTAAAAAAAATTATAAATTTAGCAACAACCTCACCTTGGTATGCTGGTTGGGTGTGAATTTTGTAGATGAAATCGGGTACAAACTATTGCATAGCTTGCAACAAAGATGACAACTTATGATAGGAATCCTCCCAGTTGCCATATATTGCTTCCACAACCTTCTGTTTTGCCAACCAACCCTTTCTGTAAGTAATGGTGTAGCCCGTTACTTCTTTGATGTGGGCAAAGATTGTTGCGATCGGTGTAGCAGGATCAACCTCCACTATTTCACGAATGGTTTAGGAAATGATTCGAGATCCCAACTTGTTGTGGTCTTGTGAAATTAAAGGTGAAACACATGTGCTGATCTTCTAGCTTTATTATTTCCTAACATTGTTGTCTAGTTCGCAATATTGCTCTACACCCCCGGTTGCAGTCTGCGTAAACGCATTGCAATACCAATAGAACAGGGCTAGAGATCGTACTCCTCTAAGTATAGTGATTGATGATGGGAAATCTATTGATTGCATCCAGAACCTGCTCTTTTGTGGTAAAACGCTATCCAAGAAACAAAGTTTCTGGTGGATAAGCAACATCACCCCACTCCAAGACATGAACAAAGTCTAAGTCTTGTTCTGGTTCAATGAGGAAGTTGAGGAAGTGTTGTGGTGGGTTATATAGAGTAGTTTGGCTCATAGGAAGAATGTTGGATATTCGTGCATGTTCTTCTTCTAGGTCATCATCATCTTGTTGGCTAAGAAGTTCATCTTCATTCTCGCTAAAATGATCAAAGACCTCATTTGGAAGGCCAACAATGTTATTTTCTTGAACTACGAGTTCACTACTTGGTGATTCATTAAGGTTTAGGAAAGGGCTAGTTAAAAGTTGAGTGAAAGTTTGTGTTTCAAAATTTGGGTCTTCAGTAGACATGGGTGACGGTTGGACTTGTTCAGGTGTTGTTTGGATTAGGTAAGGTGAATATAATTCTGGCAAGATTTGATGAACATTTGATGCAGGTAAAATATATGAGAACTACAAATTGACCCTTCAAAGGTAACATACAACTCAATAAATGATTGCAGGACATTGACATCATGAATGCTGAAGATGCCCTCCACATCTTCATCGTCCTTCAACTCCACATCTGTGTAATTATTAACACCAGCCCCAAGCCTAATAGGGTAGCGAAAATATAAGTTTGCTACCACTTTGTTTGCTCCCCTTCTATGTTTTTTGTGGATTACCCTCTTCATCCTGTCTAGTGTCAAACCTCTGCGTAAGGCTACCATGGTTGTTGAGGGGAGGAAAAGGAAACTCCTTCAGCTGCGTCATTGTTCATCTGACCATCGAAGTAAACAATGGCATAAATAGAACCCATTTTTGCTGAGATAACAAGATCTAAAATTACAACAAAGATGTAGAAAGAAAGAGTGCAATACACAACTCTAAATTCCAATACAAGTGAGAATACGTGATCATGACCTATTTATAATGGGTTCGACTATGGGTTGGACTAGAACGATCATTCTTGAATTCTTCTGACATGCATAAAATAAGACATGAAAACAACCATTTTCGTTTGGGAACAGCCGTCCCTATGAGAATGGCCATTTTAAGGTCAAGAACGACGGTTCTAAATGTTGACTTCGTAGCCTTCTTTTGGACCTCAGAACAACATTTCTCAGGGGTAGAACAACCATTCTCAGAGCTAGAACGAGCGTTATCTACCTCAGGCGTGTCTATAAAAAGTTAGTTTGATGTTCTGTACAGACACACTACTCGGAATACTCTTGCAGTCTGCAACTCTAGCTCTGAATTAATCTTCTGATAAAAATAAAGCTTGCTTCAGAGGTTTAATTTCCTTTTGTCTGTCTTTCGTCTTTGTTGCTTTTTGAGTTGTTAAAAGTTTTATCTCTTCATTTACCTGTGTATTTGAAAGTGATATCCTCTTTCAAAATGTTGTTGTCCAACCAAGATAAACACAAATCCGCCTTCATTGGCAAAATAGAAACAGAACAAGTCATATCATCTTACTGTCACTCAATGCCAAAACCTCACCCTCTTGTTAATTCCATATTGGAAGAAGTTGGCTATGCTGGAATAGCAAAAGTTAAGACATTTGAAGGTTGAGCATGACTTGGTTATGACCTTAGTGGAGAGGTGTGTTGGACTTGAAGACTTGGTTTCAAGTGGATTTGATGTCTCCAACCACCTTTAATGATGAAGATGTTGGTGCTTGAAGAATGAAGATTTTGTCTTAGGATTAGAGAGTCTTAAGTTGTGTGGTATGATGCATTTCAATTTATCTTGATCTTAGTCTTGGAGTTTAAAATGTTTTGAAATGTTTTAAAAAGGTTTTAAAATGATTTCAAAGGTTTAACTGTTTTTTAACTGGTTAAAAATCTGATTTCAACTAGTTAAACTGTTCTTCATTTTCAAAGCTTTGTATTTGGAAAATTTCAGCTGATCGTTTTGAAATTTAAACCAGTTAAAATCCTGGTAGCTTTGTTTCGGAAATTCAGTTTTCGGAATAGCTAGTTAAAACGAGATTTCAACCGATCGTTTTCAAGTTTCGAGTAAAACAGGTGCTCACTGGAAAATTGGTTTTTAATGAAAACAACCGACTAAAACGCGTTTTAACCGACTATTTCCTGCAGAATCAGTTTTTACAGTTTTCTATATATATCTTGAAACTTAAAGAACTAAGTGACGAAACCTTTTCTAAAAGACCCATTGAGCAAGAACGTTCCTAATACACTCTAAAACATTTTGCGAATCACTCCAAGACGATCAAGATTCATTTGAGTGCGAATCAAATCAAGAATTGCATGCTCTGCTTTTTCGTTCTTGCTCGGTGCTCTGTTTCGTTTCGCATTGAATTTCCAGGTGAATTCAATCCAATTCTTTGTGTGTTTGTTAGCTGTGTGTTTGTATCTTAATCAGGGTGATTAAGAGATCTTGTAATAGGGTTTTACAGATGTTTAGAAGTCTTGTAGGGTTCAAGACTTGGTGCAGCTTTCTGGTTTCGGTTTTGCATGTAGTGTTCATGTAAAAACTGGTTTTTAGTGAATTGATTGAATTTGTTTGTTTAGGAAACTGGATGTAGCCTTTGTTGAAAGGTGAACCAGTATAAATCTGCTGTGTTGTTCTTCTTCCCTTGAACTCTTTACTTTCGGTAATTGAAGTTTAAATTGAAATTGAATTGGATATATGATCAATTGATAAAGAGCATTTCAAGAACCTATAAAAACTGATTTAAATCTTCAATCCGAATCTGGTTTTTCATAATTGGGCATTGGGTTTCAAAAATCTTTGAAAGTTTAATTCACCCCCCCTCTTAAACTCAGCCATTTATTCCAACAATTGGTATCAAGAGCTGGTTCTTGAAAAATATTCAAGTTTTTCGAAAAATTTCAAACATGGTGAAGGAAAATTGCCTTTTGCGGAGGGTGCTTCTATAAACAGGCCACCTATGTTTTCTGGGGTAAACTATCCATTTTGGAAAGTGAGAATGAAGATTTTCATTGAATCAATTGATATAGGGATTTGGAATGCTATAGTCAATGGACCAGTATATCCCTAAAGAAGAAAAACCATGGGAAAGTTTAAATGCTTGATGAACAAAAGAAAGTGCAATATGATTGTAAAGCAAAGAACATCATTACATCTGCACTTAATCTTGATGAATTCTTTCGTGTTTCACAGTGTTCCAATGCTAAAGAGATGTGGGAAGTGTTGGAGGTTACTCATGAAGGAACAGATGATGTTAAGAGAGCAAGAAAGCATACTTTAATCCAAGAGTATGAGATGTTCGGAATGCTTCCTGGAGAAACTGTTTCGAGATGTGCAAAAGAGGTTTACACACATTATAAACCACCTGATCGGCCTTGGAAAAGTCTTTGAGAAAGAGGAGCTGAACATCAAAGTGCTTGAAATGTTTGGATCGAAGTTGGCAACCCAAAGTTACAGACAATTTCGAATCCAAGGACTTGTCAACAATGAGTGTTGCTGCACTTTTTGGAAAGCTAAGGGAACATGAGCTAGAGTTGAATAGACTTGCTGAACAAGAAGACAATGACAAGAAAAAGAAAGGGCTTGCCTTGAAGACTTTGGTTCACAAAGAGGAGAATAGTGAGGATGAAGGACATGGAGGAAGTGATGCAGAAAATCTGAACCTCTTAGTTAGAAAGTTCAACAAGTTCTTGAAATACAAGAACAAAGATTACAAGAACAAGAGGTATAATAAAAGATCTGATTTAGCTTCTTCTAACTTTACCTGTTTTGGTTGTGGAAAACAGGGACATATAAAGGCTGAATGTCCAAACTCACAAAACAAAGAGAGAAATGGAGAAAAGAAGCATGAAAGATCATTCAAAACCAAGAAGGCTTACATAGCATGGGATGAGAATGATATCTCCTCTAGTGACTCTTCAAGTGATGATGAAAGAGCCAATCTTTGTCTTATGGCTAATGGTGATACAGACAAGTAGTGTAAGTTCCTCCACTACTCAAAATGGTCTTCCTTATGATCAGTCTGCTGCAAAATTTTCTAGAATTGCATGAAGAGGCTAATAAGGTTGCTTGTTCTAACAATAGGCTTAAAGGTATGAACAATTGGCTAGAGAACAAGGTGAAAGAGCTAGAGAAAGAGCTGGAAAATTCAAAAACTGATTTTGAAAATCTGGAAATGATTTACAAAGCTTCAAGTTGCAATGATGAACATGCTGGAAAAATCTGCACAAACTGCAGAACTTTAGAAAATCAAATTGAGTATTTGAACAAATCTCTAGCTAAATTCACCATGGGAAGAGCCAACTTGGACACACTTTTAGAATTTAAAAATTGTGTAACGAATAAAGCTGGACTTGGATTTAAAAATGGTTTTCAAAAGAAACAAAAGGCTTATAGAAATTTCTTTTCACATAGAAAACCGTCCAGCACTTCATCCATTACTTGCTTCTATTGTATGAACAAGGGACATACTTCAAAATCATGCAAAATCAGAAAATTTGGTGTTCCTAGTGGTCAATTTATTTGGAAGCCAAAATGTGGTAGAAAGGTTATTAACTTTGTTGGACCCAAATTGATGTGGGTACCAAATTCTCTCCATTGATTGTGTTTTGCAGGTGTTCTTGAAGGCCAAGGAATCATTGTGGTATCTAGACAGTGGCTGTTCAAGGCACATGTGTGGTGACAAAAGGAAGTTTGTCAAACTCACCTTGAGATGATGCATTGTTTTTAGGCTATTCTTTACATAGCAAAGCATATAGGATCTTCAATAAGAGATTAGCTATCATTGAGGAATCAATACATGTTGTTTTTGATGAGTCTAATGTGCAAAATGAAGGTGCAGTGAGTGGTGCAGGTGCAGGTGAAGAGAACTTAATTGAAGGTGTATCAACTGGACATGTAGAAACTGAAAAAGCTGCTGCAGGTGGAATTTCAGCTGGTGAAAATCAGAAAGAACTGACTGAAATCTTGGCACCAGAATTAAATTCTGCAGAAAATGATCTACCTAAAGAATGGAGGGTGCCTCGCAATCTGTCCATTGGAAATGTGATAGGAGATGTTCAAAGAGGTGTTTCTACAAGAAGGTCTATGCATGATACATGTTTAACTGCTGCATTTGTTTCCCAAGTTGAACCTAAATGTGTTGATGATGCTTTATTGGATGAAAACTGGATTTTGGCAATGCAAGATGAACTCGAACCAATTTAAAAGAAATGAGGTTTGGGAACTAGTCCCTTACACACCTAACATGAATATAATTGGCACAAAGTGGGTGTTTAAAAATAAAATGAATGATCAAGGAGTAATAACTAGAAACAAGGCTAGGCTTGTAGCTAAAGGGTATAACCAAGAGGAAGGAATAGATTATGAGGAAACATATGCTCCTGTTGCTAGGTTAGAAGCTGTTAGGTTATTACTTGCTTTCTCATGCATGATTGGATTCAAACTGCATCAAATGGATGTGAAAAGTGCATTTTTGAATGGATATATAAATGAAGAAATCTATGTTTCACAACCATCTGGATTTGTTGATCACAAATTGCCTAACCATGTATATAAGCTCAAAAAGGCTCTTTATGGACTCAAGCAAGCTCCAAGACAATGGTATGAAAGGTTAAGTAACTTCCTTATCTCTCAAAACTATGAAAGGGGCCAAGTTGATAAAACTTTGTTCATTAGAAAGTCTTTGGACAGCATTATACTTGAGTGCGAGGTTTATGTGGATGATATTATCTTTGGATCCACTAATGAGAAGCTTTGTGAAGAATTTGTTGCAGCTATGCAGGGGGAGTTTGAAATGTCAATGATGGGTGATCTAAACTTCTTCTTAGGCTTACAAGTCAAGCAATTACATCATGGAACATTCCTCAATCAGTCAAAATATTGCAAAGAGTCATTAAAGAAATATGAGATGGACAGTTGCAAAGAATCAAGCACACCCATGGCTACCAGTAGCTATCTTGATGCGGATGAAAGTGGTAAACCTTTTGATTCCACTAAGTATAGAGGTTTGATTGGTTCACTATTATATCTAACTGCTAGTAGGCCCGATATAATGTTTAGTGTATGCATGTGTGCTAGGTTTCAATCTAATCCCAAAGAATCACATTTCGCAATTGCCAAAAGAATTTTGAAATATCTAAAAGGAACTATTAATGTTGGTTTGTGGTATCCTAAAGGTGCTTCTTTTAATCTAGTGGGCTATTCGGATGCGAGACTTTGCTTGGATGTAAACTTGATAGAAAAAGCACTAGTGGAACTTGTCATCTACTAGGAAGTAGTCTAGTATCATGGCATAGCAAAAAGCAAGCTAGTGTGGCTTTGTCTCTCGCTGAAGCTGAGTATGTTGCAGTTGGGAGTCGTTGTGCTCAAACTCTTTGGTTAAAACAACAACTTTTTGATTATGGTTTGAAACTAGATCACATTCCTATTAGGTGTGACAATACAAGTGCTATCAACTTAACAAAAATCCTATTTTGCACTCTAGAACGAAACATATAGAAATAAGGCACCATTTCATTAGGGATCATGTTCAAAAGGTGATTGCATAATTGAATTTGTTGACTCTAATAACCAACTTGCGATATATTTACCAAACCACTCCCAAAAGATAGGTTTTTCCAATTAAGAAATGAGTTGGGTGTTCTTGATGTTTCAAATGTGATGTAATTCCCGTATATGATTCATTTCTGCTGTTAATCATGTCTGTATTTGTGTGTTTGAATGCTTAAATCTGCATAATTCTTGATTAATTACGATTAGATTTGCATATTGTATGTTATAAGTGAAATCTGCAATGTTATTCAGGATTTTAGCTAGTTGTTTCGGGCTTTTAATCGGTTGTTTTGCCTAATTTGGGGCTGCAGTGGATGTGCGATAATTTACGTCTCTGTTTTAGTCGGTTGATCCGTCGATTTAGTCGGTTAAAATCGAGTTATCCGCATTAAACCGATGATCGAGATTTCGTTTTAATCAGCTGTTTTTCATAAATCAAGCGATCGAAATTGCTGTCGACATGCAAAATTTAAAATTTGTGCGAATTTGTCTGTTATACTTGCATTGATTCATATTCAATTGGTGCATTTAAGTTGATTAAATGAGAATTGAGCATTTAAACATGATAGATAAAGGCGATTCAAAGAATCTTGACTGCTTTGTTTTGTCTTGTAGTGCCTTTGCTTTACTTTTTAACTGGTTTCTCTCTCCAAATACGTGTTGCAATGAACTAACTGATTTCTCTGGTCAAAACTGTGCCTACTGCATATCTCTGTCCAATATATTCCAACTGAATGCAATTGATTCCTTCTTTGACTGAGCAAAGCACTAATTTCTTAATAAATTGAAAATCTGCAATGTTAAATACATATGGGTAGCATTGTTACTTCAGCATTCACTTTACTCGTGCAAAAACACTGCATATACTCTGTTTCTGTGCATTTCTTTTTCTGCTATGGCCTCCTCAAGCAACCCAAGGAAGAGATAAAAAAAGGCTGGGTCATCCAAAGGTAAGGAACCAGAAATTCCAGCAACTCATACTTATAGACATGGGTCTATAGAAGCTTGGTTCGAAGGTGATGAAGAAAGGATTGAGAAGTTTCAATCTCAAATCGAGTAGGAAGGCTGTAAACTCACCCAAAGTGCTCGGTTTTCGATGGTTGGAAGATGAAGGACTGATCGATGTTATAGCTATGATTCAACATCGGGATCTGCAGAAATTTACTGGAATTAAATGGGTTCATATACCCAGATTTGGTGAAAGTATTCTACACAAATCTCAAACATGATGGATCTGTTTTAACTTCCAAAGTGAAAGGAACAGAAATGGTTATAAACAATTGCATGCGGAAAAGAATTGGGGGCTTCAAAGCCGATGGCATTGTGGTTAGCGAGGGCTTGTGTGGTTCATTGGAAGATTTTAACAAGGTGCAAACATACGGAGAGTGTTTGAGAAATTCTCAAGGTTCCGTTCGTGGATTCCAAGTTGGTGGACTTACATTGACGACAAGGGTGCTTACATTTATCATCACATGGATGATCACTCCAAGGGGCAGCAATCATGCTACAATGAATGAAGGTGATCTTCTTCTACTTTTTTGTCTAATGAAATCTGTAAGGATTAACTGGATTCATATCATCAAAGATCACATGATGAAGTCCAAAAGGTCGCCGGATTACCGTCTTCCATATCGTCGTGATTATCTCCAAATTCTTTGAGTATTTTGGTGTGGATATTAGAGGTGAACAGAAAATTAGTATAGGGAGAACCCATCAGCTGGACAATAGCTTTCTCTTTAAGTTTGGATTTACCAAAAGCAATGGAACTTGGACTGCTGCACAAGATCTCGTCAACGCGAGGCCAAATCTCGCTGGAACGTCTGCTGGTGCTTTGGAGCTGCAACCGATGAAGCTGGAAATTCGAAGTCGGTGCGGAAGGATACTCCATGGGAGATATTGTACCTTATGTTCCTCCAGTTGACCGTGGACCTCCACTTTCATTGTTTGAACAGGCAGTGTTCCAAAGATTTGATGCCATCCAATCTCATCAACAATATCATCACAACTACTGCATTAATAGGTTTGGGCGCATTGATCAAAGTATTGAAGATTTACATGCCCAACTTGCGCAGATTAATATGGGTTCCTATGCTACTCCTGGTGATGATAGTGAAGAAGATAATGACCGATATCAGTCTCTGAAGTTCCGCTTTGTCGTCACTCGAATCTGTCTGTAGTTGGTTTCGACATGTTGTCCCTCATGCTATTGTTATTTTCCGTGTATCTCTTGTGCCTTTTAATTTCTGTATTTCTTTTCTCTTGTTGCTATTTGATGATTCCAAAGGGGGAGAAATTGTTGAATGTTGAATGCATTTGAAGGCACATGAATGCATTTGAAGGCACATGAAGCACAAGTACAAGAAAAAGGGGGAGAATCAGAATCTAGTGAAAGGGGGAGAATCTGGAATCTGCTGCTGCTGCTATTTTTTTTCTGCTGCACTGCTGCTGTATTTACTGTATGCTGTATTTCTGCTGCTGTATTTTTCGAATTTTTGTTTTGTGCAGGACTCCTACATTCTTCAAAGACAATGAATGCATCAAGTGGTTGTCATCATCAAATAGGGGGAGTTTGTTGGACTTGAAGACTTGGTTTCAAGTGGATTTGATGTCTCCAACCACCTTTAATGATGAAGATGTTGGTGCTTGAAGAATGAAGATTTTGTCTTAGGATTAGAGAGTCTTAAGTTGTGTGGTATGATGCATTTCAATTTATCTTGATCTTAGTCTTGGAGTTTAAAATGTTTTGAAATGTTTTAAAAGGTTTTAAAATGATTTCAAAGGTTTAACTGTTTTTAAGCGGTTAAAAATCTGATTTCAACTAGTTAAAGCTGTTCTTCATTTTCAAAGCTTTGTATTTGGAAAATTTCAGTGATTGTTTTGAAATTTAAACCAGTTAAAATCCTGGTAGCTTTGTTTCGGAAATTCAGTTTTCGGAATAGCTAGTTAAAGCGAGATTTCAACCGATTGTTTTCAAGTTTCGATAAAGCAGTGCTCACTGGAAAATTGGTTTTTAATGAAAACAGCCGAGCTAAAACGCGTTTTAGCAGACTATTTCTGCGAGAATCGGTTTTACAGTTTTCTATATATATCTTGAAACTTAAAGAACTAAGTGACGAAACCTTTTCTAAAAGACCCATTGAGCAAGAACGTTCCTAATACACTCTAAAACATTTTGCGAATCACTCCAAGACGATCAAGATTCATTTGAGTGCGAATCAAATCAAGAATTGCATGCTCTGTTTTTCGTTCTTCGCTGGTGCTCTGTTTTCGTTTACGCATTGAATTTCCAGGTGAATTCAATCCAATTCTTTGTGTGTTTGTTAGTCGTGTGTTTGTATCTTAATCGGGGTGATTAAGAGATCTTGTAATAGGGTTTTACAGGTGTTTAGAAGTCTTGTAGGGTTCAAGACTTGGTGCAGCTTTCTGGTTTCGGTTTTGCATGTAGTGTTCATGTAAAAACTGGTTTTTAGTGAATTGATTGAATTTGTTTGTTTAGGAAACTGGATGTAGCCTTTGTTGAAAGGTGAACCAGTATAAATCTCTTGTGTTGTTCTTCTTCCCTTGAACTCTTTACTTTCGGTAATTGAAGTTTAAATTGAAATTGAATTGGATATATGATCAATTGATAAAGAGCATTTCAAGAACCTATAAAAACTGATTTAAATCTTCAATCCGAATCTGGTTTTTCATAATTGGGCATTGGGTTTCAAAAATCTTTGAAAGTTTAATTCACCCCCCCCTCTTAAACTCAGCCATTTATTCCAACAAGGTGGAGACCTAAAACTCACACCTTTCACTTTCCAACTAGAGAGTGTACAATCACTCTTGAAGATGTAGCACTACAACTCGGATTAAGAGTTGATGGTTTGGTAGTAATTGGTTCAACAATGTTAGATTGGGAGGAAATGTGTGAGGCTTATCTGAGCATTATTCCAGTAAAAGGGGAGTCACTGATAGGCTCCATGATAAAGTTCAAGTGGCTCAGGAAGAACATGTTGCAGCTCCCTAAACAACCATCAGAAGAAGAACTTCATGCCCACTGTAGGACCTACATACTAGGGCTAATTGAGGGTGTTTTGATGCCTGATAAAATGCAACAAAGTTCATTTCATGTATCTAACTTTATTAATGAACCTTAGAAGATCTCGACGCTATAGTTGGGGTTGTACTTGTTTAGCTGTTTTGTATAGGGAAATTAGTCGAGCAACAAGTGTGACATAAAAAAAATGGGGGGTTGCACATCCTTATTTCAATCATGGGCATGACATCGCATGCCATATATTGCACCCATTTCAAGTCTTCTGCAAACATACCCTCTGGTGTGTAGATGGAGCGACGACAGAGTCTTGAACTTTACGAATGTACCCCACAATGATGTTGTAGCTCACAAGAGTATGTTTGATCACATTTAGTGTCATTAGGTAAATTTTCTTCATATAATTATGACTTAAGATTTTTCTTTCTTTATCTTTAACTTACTTCTTTGTGGCAGTTTTTATAGGTCCCAAATAAGGGCCTTGAAAGTTCATTGCCAATACAAACATACAAGGATGCACAATTGTGGACTTCGTGTACGATATTAATTTGTTTTTCCATTGTTGAGTGACATTAATCAGATAGGATAAAACCAGTTTGTTCCAGGAAGTCCCCTTTGAACCACATAATTTGGATGAGTTTGATGAATTACTATTTATCCACTTACCTTTTTGTAGTTATTTTAATTATTGTTTTGTGTCTAATTATCCATTATTGTCACGTTTTTATTATTTGGACTTTATTGGGTAAGTAATTCAGATTTTTATTAATTCGAGTTTATTTGTCTAATTTTCGTTTGTTTTATTTTTCAGAATAATCTTGGGACATTTTTGAGCATGGAAAATATCCTGGACTTGAAGAAATTTTTGCCACATCTACCTTAACTTAGGATTTTAATTTTTTTTCTATATTTTTGTAATTTGGGCCAGACAGTATTTTTTTTATGAGGCCCAAGCGTTTTGGGAGAGAGAGGATGACCAAGGGTTACAAAACCCTAAGGAGAGGAGGCAAAATACACATTCACGCACAGTTGCTCACGTTTCCGTATTTTGCCTTTCGTTTTTCGTCTTTATTTTTTCTCTCCATTGATTTTCGTTTGAATCTCCATGGAGGGCTAATTTTCAAAGGTTGATTTCCTGAGTAGATTGCTATGAACTTTGATGTTTAATTCTCGTTTTCCCTTTGTTTCTTCGTGATTCTCCATCTTCTAATCTTTGTGTTTATATTTTCATTCATGCTTAATGAATATTATTTTTGCAGTTTGCATAATTCTGTGATTAATTAAAGATTGGATAATGTATACATTTATTGAATTCGTGTAAGGAAGTCTTGGGTTAATCTTCACTTAGTTAATTAATTTGGGTTGGAATGAGGATTAAGACGAACAAAATGCGTTTTTCTGTGTAACCAGGGATAAGGGAAATTGAAATTGAATCAGGGAATCAATCCATTTTTTTTATAATTGTTTACATTTTTGTGAAATCATTTTGTGTTCTATTTTGATTCAACAATCCATACAACCCCCCCTTTGACCTTGTCTGCACCATTGTTAATCCTTTTGCCTTAACCACAGTCTTTGGGAGACGACCTAGGGATCACTTCCTAGTATTATATTTTAATTATTTATTTGATCGGATACGACTTCGATCAAATTTGGTGTCGTTGCCTTAATTTTATTTTTTATTTATTTTTAAGGGTTTGTTTCTTTTTGTTTTGTATTTGCATTTGTTTGGGTTTCGATTTTTATTTTGTTTCTTTCGAAATATTTTTTGTTCTATTTTGTGTTTTTTGTTTGTTGTTTATCTGTGCAGGTTAATTCGGTTTAAACATCAAAGGATTGACTCTAATCTGTTTACAATAACCAAAAACAACATCAGCACAAACAATTTTAGTATTTGGTTTTTTCGGGTTTCGGTAATTTAGGTTTTCATAGCTACATGTTGAATTTTTGCATAATATTTTGTTTTGGCACTTCTTGCATTCCGTATTGATTGTTCCATACCCCAGGCCCAATTAATTTGTTTTTGATTATGATTTAAAAAATTATGTTAGTCATTTTACGATAAAAACTTAAAACAATCAAACTTTTGACTCGGGAATCAGAATTCGACGAATTTTATATGCTTTTGGGGTTGAAAAATCCATTCTACCACTTGTTATAGCTAAAGTGATAAGGAGATCTTATTTTGGGCTAAAAACTTTGTTTTCTATTTTTTCCAAATTTTTTGAATATTTATTTTGCTATTTTTCTTCATTTTTTTTGGATACTTTTTAGGGTTTTTAGAAACTTACACTTTGATTTTTTATTTTATTTTTTGTGTGCTTGTTTCCTATTATTTACTCATCATTTGTATTATTTTCCATTTCTACCCCTATACATTATTTTTTTTGAATTGCTGCATGTAGTGCATGACCAAGGGTAATCCAGGTCCTTTACATCCATTTGATCCTGAGATAGACAGGACATTTCACAGATTGGATAGAAAATTTAGGAATTCATCTTTGGATACTGAGCATCTAGATACTCTTACTATAGAAGATTTTGTGCATTTTGATTCTAAGCATTCTATTCCTGATTTTTACACTGAAAATATGGCTCAACCTCCTCCACGTGAGAAGACCCTTAGGGAGTTAGATGCACCTGATTTTATTTATAGGAGTTTGTGCATCCAGTATCCTGCTGAGGAGGTACCTTTTGTTCTTAAGACTGGACTAATACACTTGTTGCCTAAGTTTCATGATCTTGCAAGTGAGGATCCTCATAAGCATCTGAAGGAATTCCACATTGTCTGTTCCAGCATAAAGCCCCATAATGTTGAAGCATACCACATATATTTGAAGGCCTTCCCTCATTCACTTGAAGGCATTGCTAAAGACTGGCTTTATTACTTGGCTCCCAAATCCATTACTAACTGGGGCGAATTGAAGAAGATGCTCATAGAGAAAATTTTCCCTGCCTCCAAGATCATTGCAATCCGAAAGGATATTTCTGGAATTAGGTAGCTTGATGAAGAGAGTTTATACGAGTACTGGGAGAGATTCAAAAGATTGTGTGCCAGTTGCCCTCATCACCAGATTTCTGAACAATTCCTCCTCCAATACTTTTATGAGGGTCTGAATAACATGGAGAGGAACATGATTGATGTTGCTAGTGGTGGTGCATTGGGTGACATGACCCCTAGAGAAGCTAAACACTTGATAGAAAAGATGGCTTCTAACTCTCAACAATTTAATTCTAAAAGTGATGTTGTGGTTATTAGAGGTGTTAATGATGTGGGCACATATACAACAAAGAATAAGAAGCTTGATAGTAAGCTTGATGCTCTAACTTCCTTGGTCACTCAATTGGCCGTGAATCAGAAATCTTCCCTTGCCAAGGTCTGTGGCATTTGTTCTTCATATACAAATTTGTCCCTTCATTACAACAGACTGGAGTTGATGACCAACTTGAAACATATGCCGTGAATATTTAAAATAACAAGCCTCAGCAGTTGCAACATAATTATGATCTCTCGTCCAACAGATATAATCATGGTTGGAGGAATCATCCCAATCTGAGATGGGCAAATCCTTCCCAGCAATCTCCACCAGCACCATTTCAAAATAATGCTAGATCAAGTAGGCCATATATACTACCTCCTTTGTAGCAACAACAGAGACAATAGCAGTTAGTGGAAACACATCTACCTCCACCTGTTTCTTTAGAACCTTCATTAGAGGAGTTGGTCAGGAAAATGACGATACAGAACATGCAATTCCAATAGGAGACCATTCAAAGTCTGACAAATCAGATGGGGCAGCTGGCTACTTAGTTGAACCAAGCACAGTCCCAAAACTCTGACAGATTACCTTCCCAGACTGTGGTGAATCCAAAGAATGTCAGTGCCATCACCTTACAATCCGCAAAGCAGATTGACGCGCTTGTTCCAAATCCAACAATTCCCTTTGCAACTGCAAATGAAAAAGCAGACGATCTAGCTACATCAAAGAGGAAGAATCCTATTCAAGAGGAGTACGAAGACACTAGTAGAGAATTCGAAGAGAGTAATCCCTCTCCAAGTGCACAAATTGGTGGAAGAAAACAACCTCCATCTATCCCTCTTTCATTTCCACCAAAACCGATTCTAAGCAAGAAGATGGAAGAGGTGGATAAGTAGATACTGGAGACTTTTAAGAAAGTTGAGGTGAATATACCTCTACTTGATGCCATCAAGAAAATTCCCAAGTATGTCAAGTTCCTGAAAGAGTTGTGCACTCACAAAAGGAAGCTCAAGGGCAATGAGAGGATTATGTTAAATAAAGAAGGCAGTGTAAAAACCAAGAGGGGGTGAATTGGATTTTTAATAAAATTTTCTCTTTTAAATAAATTTTCAGATTTTGAAATTCTTTCAAAAACTCGGATGTGGATTTTTCTTATCCTTTGATTAACGCGGTTTGAATTTGCAATTGTTATAATGATCCACAATTAAAAGAGATAGAGAAAGAGAAAGAACACAGAGATTTATACTGGTTCGGATTAAGCCAATCCTACGTCCAGTTCCCAACCACCACAAATGCGTGATGATCACCCCACTATCTTTAAATGAAATTACAAACACCAATTCATGCAATAACAAATAAAGATAAAGGAAAACACCTCCTTAGACACACTAAGGATGAAACACCTCCCCAGACACACTGAGGATGAAACCCACCTCTCTTGACACACAAGAGATGAACACACCTCCCTTAGAACAGATCCAAGGGATGAATTTTCCCGTTTATAAAAACAGTAAAAGAATACACCTGATAATAGTGCTGGATAGAAAGCTTAAGCACAATGATCACCACTTCCAAAGACTTGATCCAACTGAAGAGAGTAGGAAAGCAGTTTTAAAAAGCTAAGGCGCAGAAACACTTTGAATATTTTGTGTTTAATCAGATGTGTTTAACCTAAGACATTCTCTTTCATTTTATAATTCGAAAATGCTCCAAAGTTTCCATTCTTAGGTTGATTTGGTATTGATTTTGCAAAAACGACTCATTTAATCGATTATCTAAAAAGCTTAATCGATTATATCATCTTTAAAAACTGGAAAACAAATATCGTATGATATAATCGATTAGATTAAGGCCATAATCGATTATATTAACCCAAAATCAATATAATCGATTATCAAAAATACTTAATCGATTATTTAGTTCGTTAAACATTTTTAATTCAAATTTTAAGTTAAATAATCGATTATCTACGTATCATAATCGATTAAAAGTGTAGAAAAACGTTTTTACGAGAAAACACCTTGCTCTCTTGTTTGGGAAGGTCTTGAATGGGATTTATGACTTACTCTTTTTATCCAACACCCAAAACAGAACCTTCTACTCTTGATCCTTCAGCTCTTGAGAAAATCTTCATCAATCTTCATCAATCTTCTCTCTTGAAAGCTTTGAATGCTCTTTATGCCTTTCCTTTTCTACCAAGCAACCTTCCTTTGTGAGATGGCGCAAGTCTTTAATGTTGATTGAATCACTCTAAATCTTCATCATCAAAACTTTAGGTCTTCATAAAAAAAACTGGAGGACTTCAAAAACTCTTGGTCTTGAAATATGCCAACAATCTCCCCCTCTTTGATGATGATAAAAAGAAACATAGAGACTTGTGATTGATATCCTGATAATCTTGAGAATAATGTATGGATATCTCCATCATAAAAAATTAGTTCACAAAGGAAATAAAGTAGACAGTCACATAGCATTTAATTTTCAATTTGAATTTTGAAAAAGAGATTTCAAGGAAATTAATGACTGGAAATTATTTCTAAAAGCTCCCTCTTAAACTTTGCTCTTTAATGTTTAAGCTATATTAGACATTTATTTGAAATATTTCCTAAAGCTCCCCCTGAAATTAATTTTCTTAAATGCTAGAAAAACTGGACAGATTATCAATCAAAACAATGGACAGATTATCAATCAAAACAATGGACAGATTATCAATCAAAACAAATATTTTTCTCCCCCTTTATTTTTATCATTTTCAAAAAGATTACATTTTCAGAGATTATTATAGCAGAAGAAAATTAATACACAGAAATTATAGATAGAAAAAAAAATTACAGCAGCTAGAAATAATTAAAAACAAGCTAAGGCATAAGTGAATTGTTAGCTTATTCAGTTTCTTCACTATCTCCTTCATCTTCTTCATCTTCCTCATCATTTTCAGCTGGCTGTTTTCCTCTTGAGGATCTTGTATTGTCTTCTTCTGGAGATATGTCTTCAATTTGTAGCTTCCTTTCAACTCTATAAACTCTCCTATTGAGCCTTGAGAGTCTATGACAAAGGTCATCATAATGAGTTGTTTGAAGACTCATCATGGTGTCCATCCTTGAAAGAATGTGTTCCTCCATTGATCCTGGTTGAGGTTGAGGTTAAGGTGGTGGTTCTTCATCATCTTCTTCCATTGCAGCAGCTTCCTCATCTCTTTGCCTAAACTTGTTTCCTTGTTCTATAAGGCCCATGTGCCTTAGAACATTCTTCCCAATTTTGCTATTGCTTAGCAAAATCTGCTTGTTCTCCCCTTCAAGGTCTACACCCTTATATTCTAAAATCTTTGAGATAAACACAGCATAGGGTAAAGCAAAAGATGAAAGCCTAGTGACTTTAAACATATTATCAAGAATAATGGAGGGCCAATCAATGCTAACATTATTAAGGAAGCCATTCATTAAAAGAATGTCCTCCTTAGTAAGTTGGGCATGATTAGTGCCTCTAGCAACTAAAATCCAAACAATTACATAGTGCACATATGCTCATTAAGCTTAACATTACCAACTTTGTACAAGTTTTCCACTTGTAAATTTGGATCTTTGCAGAATTTTCTGAACTCTACCAATTTGTTGAAATCCTTAAAGCCATAAGTGATGTTGATGCCTTCAGAAGATAGTCTAGCCACATTGTTCCACACCTCTTCATCAAGGTGAATTCGCACACCCTTCATCTTTGAGCTAGGACTAGTTTCCCTTGAGGTTAGGTTCATATAAAACACTCTAACCAAATCTGGATAGAATGCTCGTTCCATCTCCACAAAATTCTGAAGTCCACTAGCTACTAAACATTCCTGAAAAGTAAAACCGTGAGATCTGAAAAAATTGCAAGATAGATATTTGGGAGTAAGGATCTTCCTGTCTTTCCATTTGTTAACAAACCCAATCTGCATGTCTTCATCAGAAATCCAACCAGCAAGTGTTGGAGGTCTTCTTTCTTGCTGTTGAGAGGTCATGAACTCCTTGCCTCTCCTCCTTGAGGGCATCTTTCTCCTCCTTTGATAAGCCATTTTTTTGTAGAAAAGACAAAAGAGAAAGCACAACGAAATAACAAAACAACAGAGTAATCACAGAGATAGAATTTCGCACAGAAAAGGAATGACAGCAAAAAATCAGCAAGAGTGAGAGAGAGTGAGTGTAACACCTTTAATTCTCAATCCAGCTATTTATAGGAAGGAAATCCGGTCATAAAACATTGAATTAATTGAAATAGAGCCGTTTGAATCGAATATAGCCGTTAGAATAAAACAAAACACGTGAAAATCAGTCCAACGTTCGAAAAAATAGTGTGCAGAAAAACACAGAACGGTGCATTTAATCGATTATGTTCTTCATTTAATCGATTATTTGCCTTCAAAATTTTCCAGAAAACGAAAACCCAGAAATTTAATCGATTATGTGCATTCCTTAATCGATTAAATTGCTCCCCAGCAATTTAATCGATTATGTTATAAACCTAATCGATTATGTTGTAAAACATTTTCAAAAACAGCGCGTTTAATCGATTAACACACGAAACCTAATCGATTAAATACGTAATTTTTCGTAAAACACGTAATTAACATCAAAATCAACAATAAACATCAATCAATCAACAGATTTACCATAAACAATTACCTGGAACCTTTCTAAGCTCATAAAATCTTACTTGAGATAAGAGATTTGTAAATATGCTAACTCGTTGATATTTTTGCCTCCCTTCATAAACTTGATCACTTGCTGTTTCAACACGGAAGAGGCTTTTTGAACTTTGAAACCAGCCTGCAATACAAACAAGAAAAAAAATCTGGTTCCCTAAAATCACTTATTAGGGTCCTCATGGGTTAGAAACAAGTTTTCCTTTTGGAACCCATTTGTATTTCCCATTAGGAACACTAAAACGCTTAATATTGCACCTATTAACAGGATGACCTTTATGCATACAGTAAAAACATGTAGGAACATTTGTTTTTCTTGAAACATATGCATTTTTATAAGCTTTCTTTGTAGGCACATTTTATTTAAAGGAATTAGGATTTTCAAAAACCTTATTTGAATTTGATGATTCTCCTTTTACAAAAACAGTTTTAGTAGGTTTATGATTATATTCGAAATTATAGCCAAGACTTGCTTTTTCATATAAACCTTTTTGCACATTTAAAGCGTTATTTAAATTTTTATTTCCCATTCAAATGTTTGAAAGAGATGTTTCAAGATAAGAAACCTTATTTGCAAGATCATTACAATTTTCGCAAACAGGAATTTTTGTTTTGCATTTACAAAGAATTTTTGCCTTTTCCAAGTCATCTTTCAAAACCTTTTTCTCTTCTTCTAAATCAATAACTTTCTTTTCAAGAACCTTATAATCATTTTTTAATTTATTATAAATTGAAGAAAGCTTTTGAATTTTTTACAAAGACTAAGAAATTCTTCAACCAATTCATCATAATCATTAGGTAGATCAGAATCACTTACCTCACTGCACGTGGATTCCACATCATCATCCGCCATGAGACAAATGTTTGCTTCCTCTTCTGATTCACTTGAACCTTCAGAAGAACTCACTTCATTGTCGTCCCAAGCGATATATGCTTTCTTCTTCTTTTTGAAGAATTTCTTTCCTTTCTTTTCCTTTTCTTCGGGCTTCTTAGAATTTGGACAATCTGCTCTCATGTGTCCCCTTTTGCCACAACCATAACATTTATAATTATCATTAGAATTTGAATTTTCAAATTTCTTACGTTTCTTATGGTTGCCTTTCTTCTTGATGAACTTTTTGTATTTCTTTACAAATTCATTTAGATCATCGTCTTCTGAAGAATCATCAGTATCACTACTC
Source organism: Lablab purpureus (assembly GCA_030347555.1). NCBI lineage: Eukaryota > Viridiplantae > Streptophyta > Magnoliopsida > Fabales > Fabaceae > Lablab > Lablab purpureus. The sequence goes on from CM059256.1 coordinate 37,894,067, forward strand.
TCATCCTTGTAGGATTCCGCTTTAAGACCAACACCTTTTCTTTTGACGTCTTCTTCTTCTCCTTTGAAACGTCCAAGCTCCATTTCATGTTCTCTATGCTTTCCAAAGAGAGTTGTTATGTTTACGCTTGTGAGATTCTTTGATTTCGTGATAGCCTTCACTTTGGGTTGCCATGTCCTGTCCAAAGATTTCAAAATTTTCACATTTAACTCTTCAGTATCAAATTTCTTACCTAACTCCTTGAGGTGATTTACAATGTGAGTAAATATCTTTTGGACGTCATATATGGTTTCCCCTTTGCTCATCTGGAACATCTCATACTCTTGAATCAAGGTATTTTTCCTTGATCTTTTCACATCCTCCGTTCCTTCATGTGTGACTTCTAAAGTGTCCCACATCTCCTTCGCTGTAGTGCAATCCGACAACCTGTAAAACTCATCAATGGTTAAGGAAGATGCTATCATGTTACACGCCCTTATGTCGCATTGACTTTGGTTGTACTCATCTTTGGTCCAGCTTGCTCTCGCTTTGGGTACCTGCGCATCTTCAACAACAATCATAGGAATATATGGACCATTCAAAATTGCATCCCAAACGCCTTGATCATTAGACCTTAGAAAAATCTCCATCCACTTTTTCCAAAAAGGATAGTTTTCACCTGTAAAAAGTGGTGGTCTATGAATAGATGCACCTTTAGCAAAAGTTTGATTTTTATCTGCCATGAGGATCTTGTTTTTGAGTAATTTTCAAAAAACCAGCTCTGAGGCCAATTGTTAAATAAAGACGGTAGTGTAAAAACCAAGAGGGGGGGTGAATTGGATTTTTAATAAAATTTTCTCTTTTAAATAAATTTTCAGATTTTGAAATTCTTTCAAAAACTCGGATGTGGATTTTTCTTATCCTTTGATTAACGCGGTTTGAATTTGCAATTGTTATAATGATCCACAATTAAAAGAGATAGAGAAAGAGAAAGAACACAGAGATTTATACTGGTTCGGATTAAGCCAATCCTACGTCCAGTTCCCAACCACCACAAATGCGTGATGATCACCCCACTATCTTTAAATGAAATTACAAACACCAATTCATGCAATAACAAATAAAGATAAAGGAAAACACCTCCTTAGACACACTAAGGATGAAACACCTCCCCAGACACACTGAGGATGAAACCCACCTCTCTTGACACACAAGAGATGAACACACCTCCCTTAGAACAGATCCAAGGGATGAATTTTCCCGTTTATAAAAACAGTGAAAGAATACACCTGATAATAGTGCTGGATAGCAAGCTTAAGCACAATGATCACCACTTCCAAAGACTTGATCCAACTGAAGAGAGCATGAAAGTGGTTTTGAAAAGCTAAGGCATAGAAACACTTTGAATATTTTGTGTTTAATCAGATGTGTTTAACCTAAGACATTCTCTTTCATTTTATAATTCGAAAATGCTCCAAAGTTTCCATTCTTAGGTTGATTTGGTATTGATTTTGCAAAAACGACTCATTTAATCGATTATCTAAAAAGCTTAATCGATTATATCATGTTTAAAAACTGGAAAACAAATATCGTCTGATATAATCGATTAGATTAAGGCCATAATCGATTATATTAACCCAGAATCAATATAATCGATTATCAAAAACACTTAATCGATTATTTAGTTCGTTAAACATTTTTAATTCAAATTTTAAGTTAAATAATCGATTATCTACGTATCATAATCGATTAAAAGCGTAGAAAAACGTTTTTGCGAGAAAACACCTTGCTCTCTTGTTTGGGAAGGTCTTGAATGGGATTTATGACTTACTCTTTTTATCCAACACCCAAAACAGAACCTTCTACTCTTGATCCTTCAGCTCTTGAGAAAATCTTCATCAATCTTCATCAATCTTCTCTCTTGAAAGCTTTGAATGCTCTTTATGCCTTTCCTTTTCTACCAAGCAGCCTTCCTTTGTGAGATGGCACAAGTCTTTAATGTCGATTGAATCACTCTAAATCTTCATCATCAAAACTTTAGGTCTTCATAAAAAAAACTGGAGGACTTCAAAAACACTTGGTCTTGAAATATGCCAACAGATTAGCATGGGAAGAAATGTGTCTGCACTCATAGGAAAATATGTTTCTCACATTCCTGAAAAATGTAAGGACCTAAGTACGTTTTCTATACCTTGCATCATAGGCAATAACAAATTTCAGAATGACATGCTTGATTTGGGAGTTTCAATTAATGTTATGTCTCTGTCCATTTTTAATTCTCTTTCTCTTGGACCCTTGCAACCCACGAGTGTGATCATTCAGTTGGCAAACAGGAGTGTTGCTCATCCTACTTGATTGATAAAGGATGCCTTGGTCCATGTTAGTGAACTTATTTTCCCTGTTGATTTTTATATACTTGATATGGAGGATGGATTCTCCCATGGCTCAGCTCCTGTTAGAATTAAAGAGAAGTATGAAGAAAGGGGGGGATTGAATTGATACAAGATTTTCGTCAAAATCTATCAAATATAAAATTTCACAGTTTCTTCCAGTACCAGATTAGTTGACAAAACGATTAGAATAGTTGGTTATTTATATCATTAGAACATTAAAGATTGTTAAGGAAGAAGAAGAAGGCACAATAATTTATATCGGTTCACTCCTTTTACAGAGCTACATCCAGTTTGATCTGTCACACAAACATATTTTAAAACACTAAAAGAAATGTCTTTACAAGAACTCTACTTCTAAAGACTATCTTAACATGATTGACAAAATTATACACCCTATAGAATCTAATCAACAACACAAGACTCACACTAAGTCAAACGTGATAACGCTAATCACAAAAACAAATGCAAAAATACACCAAGATAACCCAAGATGGGTAAAACCAGTAAAGATGTGTATCAAAGATTTCACAAATGCACTTTATCCTCAAGATTCTTCAAAGACTTTGTTCTTCAATAGAGTTTTATCAAAGGGGTCACTTGAAGTCGGATTGCCCCAACATAAAGAAAGATGAAGAAAAGGTCAAGAAACACAAAAAGCCTTTTGACAAGAAGAAAAAGAAGGCGTACATTGCTTGGGAAGATAATGAAGTGAGTTCTTCTGAAAGTGCAAGTGATTCGGAAGAAGAAGCAAACATTTGTCTCATGGCGGATGATGATGTTGAATCCACATGTAGCAAGGTAAGTGATTCTGGTCTTCCAGATAATTAGGATGAATTGCTTGAAGAGTTTCTAGATTTATGTGAAAAATCTAAAAAACTTACTTCTTTTCATAATAAATTAAAAAATGACTACAAGAGTCTTGAAAAGAAAATCGTTGTTTTGGAAGAAGAGAAAAAGGTTTTGAAAGAGGATTTAGAAAAATAAAAAATTCCTTGCAAGTGCAAAACAAAAATTCCTGTTTGTGAAAATTGTAATGTTCTTGCTAACAAAGTATCTTATCTTGAAACATCTCTTTCAAAAATTACAATGGGAAATAAAAATTTAAATAATGTTTTAAATGTGCAAAAAGGTTTATATGAAAAAGTAAGACTTGACTATAATTTCAAATATAATCATAAACCTACCAAAACTGTTTTTGTAAAAGGAGAATCATATAATTCAAATAAAAATACAAATTTCTTTAATAAATCAAATGTTCCTACAAAGAAAGTTTATAAAAATGCATATATTCCAAGAAAAACAAATGCTCCTACATGTTTTTATTGTATGCATAAAGGTCATTCAGTTAATAAATGCAATATTAAGCGTTTAAGTGTTCCTTATGGGAAATACAAATGGGTTCCCAAAGGAAAAATTGTTTCTAACCCATGAGGACCCTAATAAGTGACTTTAGGAGACCTAAATATTTTTGTTTATGATGCAGGTTGGTCCCAAGTCTAGAAAGTCATTGTGGTACCTTGATAGTGGTTGTTCAAGACACATGACGGGTGATAAAAGCAAATTCAAAAGCTTCAAAAAGAAAGAGCAAGGTTTTGTAACCTATGGAGACAACAACAAAGGAAAGATCATTGGTAGTGGAGTGATTGGAGAATCTTTAAAGATTCATGATGTTCTTCTTGTTGATGGATTGAAGCACAATTTGCTAAGCATTAGTCAACTTTGTGATAAAGGTTTAAAGGTAACTTTTGATAGTGATCTTTGCAAAATTCATCACAAGGACTCAAATGAAATCGCCCTCATTGGTAAGAGACATAATAATATTGATATTGATTGTGCATCTACATCTAGTAATTTATCTTGTTTAGTTGCTAAAGAAGAGGATCCATGGTTATGGCATAGAAGAGCTGCTCACATTCATATGCCTCATCTAAGTAAACTCATATCAAAAGAGTTAGTAATTGGATTGCCAAAACTGATTTATGAAAAGAACAAACTATGTGCAGCTTGTCAAAAAGAGAAGCAAACTAAAAATTCTTTTAAATCTAAAAATGTTGTTTCCACTTCTAAACCTTTAGAATTATTGCACATGGATTTATTTGGTCCCTCTAGAACAAAAAGTTTTGGTGGCAATTATTAGGCTCTTGTGATTGTTGATGATTACTCTAGATTTACTTGGACTCTTTTTCTTTCATCTAAAAGTGATGCTTTCAAAAAATTTAGAAAATTTGCCAAGGTTATTCCAAATGAAAAGGATTTAAAAATCAAGTTTTTAAGAAGTGATCATGGCGGTGAACTTCAAAATGTTTCTTTTGAAAATTTTTGTGAAGAACAAGGTATTTCTCATAATTTTTCAGCACCAAGAACACCTCAACAAAATGGTGTAGTTGAAAGGAAAAATAGATCTTTGGAAGAACTTGCAAGAACTATGTTGAATGAAAATAATTTACCTAAATATTTTTGGGCTGATGCCGTAAGCACCGTTTGTTATGTTTTAAATAGAGTTTTAATAAGACCTATTTTGAAATTAACACCTTATGAGCTTTTCAAAGGAAGAAAACCAATTATTTCTCTTTTTAGAATTTTTGGATGCGAATGTTTTGTTTTGAATAATGGAAAAGATAGCCTTGGGAAATTTGATGCTAAATTCGATGAAGCGACATTTTTAGGTTATTCTTTGCATAGTAAAGCATATAGAGTTTTTAATAAAAGGACTTTAAATGTTGAAGAATCTATACATGTTGTCTTTGATGAATATCTAGACCTTGAGGAAACCCCTCTTGAGTCAAAAAGAATCTTTGTAGATGATGAAGGAGAAAATCAAGAAGAAACTCCTTTAAAAGAAGCTGTTGAAGAAATCAAATTGGATGAAAATCCTCCTCATGATGAAAGCCTACCAAAAGAATGGAGACCACCTAAAGACGTATCTTTGGACAATGTCATTGGAGATATCTCAAAAGGTGTAAGAACAAGGAGGAACATGAATAATTTCTGTATGAATGTTGCTTTTGTTTCACAGATTGAACCAAAGACCGTAGAAGAAGCTTTGACGGATGAACATTGGTGTATAGCAATGCAAGAAGAGCTAAATCAGTTTGAAAGAAATCAGGTATGGGATTTAATTCCTAAAACTAACAAAATGCAGGTTATAGGCACCAGATGGGTTTTTAGAAATAAGCTTGATGAAGATGGAAATATCACCAAGAACAAAGCAAGGCTGGTTGCAAAAGGTTATAGACAAGAAGAAGGCATAAACTATGATGAAACCTATGCTCCAGTAGCAAGACTTGAAGCTATTAGTTTGTTGCTAGCATATGCCTTCATTATGGGATTCAAATTGTTTCAAATGGATGTGAAAAGTGCTTTCCTAAACAGATACATCAAGGAAGAAGTCTATGTAGAACAACCTCCAGGCTTTGAAGATTTAAAAAATCCTAACCATGTGTACAAGTTGAAGAAAGCCTTGTATGGACTCAAACAAGCTCCAAGATCTTGGTATGAAAGGTTAAGTAATTTCTTACTTGAAAATAGTTTTCGAAGCGGTAAAGTTGATTCTACTCTTTTTATTAAGAAATCAAAGAAACATATTCTTATTTTTTGAGTTTATGTTGATGATATCATATTTGGATCAACTAATGATGATCTTTGCCAAGAGTTTGCAAGTAAAATGCAGGGAGAGTTCGAAATGTCCATGATGGGAGAATTAAATTTCTTTCCTGGTTTGCAAATCAAACAATTGAAGAAAGGCATATTTATATGTCAAACAAAGTATTGCAACGAAATCTTAAAGAAATTTGAGATGGAAAGTTCCAAGGAAGCTGCAACTCCCATGGCTACATCTTGTTATCTGGATCAGGATTTAAGTGGTAAGGCAGTAGATCAAACAAGGTATCGAGGTATGATCAGATCATTACTTTATCTCACTGCTAGTAGACCTAATATTATGCAAAGTGTGTGTGTTTGTGCTAGGTTTCAATCCAACCCTAGAGAATCACACCTAAAGGCTGTTAAGAGAATCCTTAAGTACCAACTCTTGCTGGGTGGACTTCTGATGAAGATCTACAGATTGCATATGTTAATCACTGGAAAGACAGGAAGATTCTTACTCCAAAATTCTTGTCTTGTCAATTTTTCAGAACTCATGGTTTTTCATTTCAGGATTTGTTAGTTGCAAGTGGCTTGCAAACTTTTGTAGAGCTGAAAGGTGCTTACTATCCAGATTTGGTAAGAGTTTTCTATATGAATTTAACATCTAGAACAGCAAATCCCAGTACCAAGGTGAAAGGAGTCCGAATCTACCTTGATGAAGATGTGTTGAATAATGTTGCTGGCCTATCCACACAAGGAGGAGTAAACATCACATATGGCTTTGAAGATTTCAACAAGCTGGTGGAGTTCCGCAAATTTTGCAAAGACCCCAACTTACAAGTGGAAAACTTGTATAAAGTCGGTAATGTAAAGTTAAATGAGCGTATGTTGAATTATATTATTGTCTGGATAATTGTTGCTAGAGGAACTAATCATGCTCAACTTACTAAGGAAGACATTCTTTTGATGTATGGTTTCTTTAATAATGTTAGTATTGATTGGCCTGCAATAATTTTAGATAATATGTTTAAAGCCACTAGGCTATTATCTTTTGCATTACCCTATGCTGTGTTTATATCCAAGATTTTAGAATATAAACATGTGGATCTTCACGGAGAAAACAAGCAGATTTTGCTAAGCAATAGCAAAATTGGAAAGAATGTTCTAAGGCACATGGGCCTTATTGAACAAGGGAATGTATTCAGGCAAAGAGATGACGACGCTGCCATGGATGAAGATGAAGAACCACCACCTCAACCTCAACCTGACTCAATGGAAGCCAACATAGTTTCCAGGATGGACAACATGATGAGTCTTCAACTAACTCATTATGAAGACATTTGCTCTAAACTCTCAAGGCTGAACAGAAGAGTCTACAAAGTAGAAAGAAAGCTGGAGATTGAAGATGTCTCTCCAGAAGAAGACAATACTGGATCTTCCAGAGGAAAACAACCAGCACAAGATGAAGAAGAAGAAGAAGATGAAGAGGATAGTGAAGATACTGAATAGGCTACAAGTTCACTTATTCCCTTAGCTTTTTTTTTTGCTGCTGTATTTATTTTTTTTCTCTCCATATTTTTTGTGTAATTAATTGTTTCTGCTGTATTAATCTCTGAATATGTAATTTTTTTGAAAATGATAAAAATAAAGGGGGAGAAAAATATTTGTTTTGATTGATAATATGTCTAAATATCTAGCATTTTTAAGAAAATAAAAGTTTCAGCGGGAGTATTAGGAAATTTTTTCAAATAATTACCTAGTATATCTTAAACATTTAAGAGCAAAGTTTAAGGGGGAGTTTTTAGAAATAATTTCCATGCATTAATTTCCTTGAAATTTAAATTTCAAATTTCAAATTGAAAATTAAATGCTATATGACTGCCTACTTTATTTCCTTTGTGGATTAATTTTTATGATGGAGATGTCCATACATTATTTTCTAAGTTTTCAGGATATCAATCACAAGTCTCTATGTTTCTTTTTATCATCATAAAAAAGGGGGAGATTGTTAGCATATTTCAAGACCAAGTGTTGATGAAGTCCTCTAGATATTTCATGAAGATTTAAAGTTTTGATGATGAATGATGAGTCATTATTTTCCCTTATTTTCTTACCTTTCTGTACTTGTTTTCATCTCTAATTTGTTCTTAATTGTTTATATTTTGTACTAATTTCTATTAGGGCTATATTTGGACCAGAAATTCATATTTTAATTAATTTGAATTTTCTAAGTTTAATTATTCCAACTTTTATTTCCAGGGCAGTTTAAAATTATTTTGGGCTTGGAATTAATTCATGGACTTCAAGAGGAGCTGCCACGTCACAACTTGGATCAGATTTGTTTCTTTGGATTTTGGGCCCAATGGGGTCTAGGGTTTCGTGCCTATGCAATGCAGCTACAACTAGGGCAGCTGAGGGAGAGCGGAACAGAGAGACACAGACACAGCGCGGAGCAACACGACAGCAGTAGTAGGATTAGGGTTTCTTTTACGTTTTGCCTTGCGGCGGCAACAAATATTTTTAGGTTTACGTTTTGTTTTTGGTTTTCAATTCAGAATTCGTTTACTGTTCTATTGTTTTGCAATTCCAGTTTTCCGGTTTCAGTTTTCAATTTCATTTTCGTTTTCTGTCATTTTTGTTTTCTGTCTTTCTATTTCATTTTACGTTTTCGTTTTCAATTTCAATTTCAATTTCAATTTCAATTTCGTTTTAAAATTCGGTTTACGTTTTCTATTTTCTGAATTAATGGAAGGCTAAAATCCCAGGGTGGGGCTCTTGGGCATGTTGCACTCACTGATGGAGGTTTTGTGCATTTTATGGTTTCGTACGTTTGATTCTCCTCTGTGAAGTCTCTGTTCTGGAGGATGCTTAATCCTGCGGAGGAGACCTTACAAGGTTCACGTTTGCTTAATTTGTGTAGGGAAGTCTTGGGTTAACTTTTGCTTAGTTGGTTAATCTAGACCCAACAAGGATTAAACGGACTAATAATCTGTTGAGAGCCAAGGATGTCAGAGATGCATTGTGTTCAAGAGTCTTGCCTATTTTAATTATTGTAATCAATTTGTTATTTGTCTGCTATATTTTAATTAACTGTTATCTGTCCAAACCCCCCCATTGCATGATTCAATCTTTTGACAGTGAAAATTGGTCCTTGAGAGACGACCTAGGAGTCACTTCTTCTAGTACTACATTTAATTGTTTTTTTATTTGACCGAGTACGACATCGATCAATGAAGTTTTAAAGTGCTCTAAACAACATTAAAGACTTGTGTCATCTCACAAAGGAAGGTTGCTTGATGGAAAAGGCAAGGCATAAAGAGTGTTTAAAGCTTTCAAGAGAGAAGATTGATGAAGATTTTCTCAAGAGCTGAAGTTTCAAGTTTAGAAGGTTCTGTTTTGGGTGATGGATGAAAAGAGTAAGTCATAAATCCCATTCAAGACCTTTCCAAACCTGAGAGCAAGTTGTTTTCTCGCAAAGACGTTTTTCTACGCTTTTAATCGATTATGATACATAGTCTAATCGATTATTTCACTTAAAATTTGAATCAAAATAGTTTAATGAGGAAAATAATCGATTAAGTGTTTTTGATAATCGATTATATTGATTCTGGATTAATATAATTGATTATGGCCTTAATCTAATTGATTATATCAGGCAAAATGAGTTTTCCAGTTTTTAACTCTGATATAATCGATTAAGCCTTTTAGATAATCGATTAAATAAGTCGTTTTTGTGAATTCACCCCCCCCTCTTGATTTTTACACTGTCGTCTATTTCTAACATCTCCCCCTTTGACATAAGAAAATAGGCAATATTAAGTAGAAATTCAGAAATATATGTAAGAAAATATTACAGACCATGAAATGTAACAAAGGTTTATCAAAAAGGCCTCATAAGACATAATAAAATGAAAATCAAAACATGTAATTAGCAAATTTAACACTTAATCTTCATCCTCATGATCATCATCATCATCACCATCATCATCCTCATCATCATCTTCATCAACATCTTCATCCATAGCAGTAGCAGTCCCAAATGTGTCTTCAAATGCTTCAATAGAGACTTGAATTTTTTTCAAGTTGTTGCTGAATAAGATCAATTTCATAATCAATGTTTGTAAATCTGGCCACCATTGTTTCATGGGTATTGCGCTGCATAGAACAAAGAAGGTTAAGATGAGATATAAGCATTCTCTCAAACTCAGATAATGGAATCCCTTTATATGCTGGAGGAGCTGTGTATGGAACCATTTGATAACCAGAGTAATCCTGAGGAGGGTTCCTTGAAGGAATATCTTCTTGAGCAGATGAACGGGGTGCAGTATAGGATGAACCAGCTTCAAATTTTCATTCATTATCAACCTTTGTCAGATCCATTTTTTGGAGATAGTAGTTATCAAATGTGTGTTTTCGGTTGATAATTTTAGTTGTAACTCCTTCAGTTGATACTTGAAAGTGATCCAGAACTTTGGAGATGAATATGGCATATGGCAGTTTGTGATCATTCAGGCATTTTTCTTTGAACATATGTCCCTTAAAGACATAAATCCAATTTACTTTTATGTCATTTTTCATGCAATGAATCAGAGCCAAGTCTTCTTCCATTAGCTGGGCGTGGTTGCTCCCCCTGGGTGTAAGCTTCCAAGCAATTATGAATGCCAGAAGACGATCATCTCTTTTAATCTTGCCTACTTGAAATTTCTGAACCTCTGTCTCAGCATTGCGCATGCAAGACTTAAAAACTGATTCTTTTTTTAAACCAGGGACTGAAGATGTGTTACCTTTGCTTATTTTCACCCCTTCATATTTGAGTCCAGCCAATCTTCTCCATAAAGAGTGATCAATTTTTATTTCCTTATCTTTTGCATTTGAATACAGTATATTGTTCTCAACTTTTAGATTTGCATAAAAGATTTTAATCAAATCAGTATAAAAGTTACCTTCTAACTCTAGAAAGTGACGTAGACCTTGAGAATGTAGAGTTTTTTTCACAAACACAAGAGTTTCTTCATTTAACCAGCTGAACTTGAGAACTTTAGGAATCATAACAAGTTTTCTTTTCATCTTTTGTTCCAGTGATTCAGCAGCTTCTTCTTCTTCTTCGTTTTCAGAGACATTTTCTTCCGAAGCTTCAGAAGAGTCAGATGAGTTGCCGGGAAGGAATTCTTACTCTTATTTTATTCTTTTTGAAGACTGGCCCACTGTTGGATTTGGTGGCGGCACAGTAGCAGAACCAGAGTTCCTGTTAGCTTGAGCAGGAGAAGCAGAGGTTGATCCTCTATTATGAGTTTTCATTCTGTGAGATGGAGATTTAGAATCTTTATTCTTCATTCTGGTTTTTGATGATTTTCTGAATCTTTCAACAACATTCACCAGTGGGGTATCTGAATCATCACTGTTAGATGCGGAATTATATCAAGAAGGGGGGGTTGAATTGATATAAAGCTTTATTGAAAACTTTTTCGTATCGGAAAATTTCTTGAGTGCGGTTCTCGAGAATTAGCCAATCGATTATTGCAAAATAGTAGGTTAGTTCTTAATGTAGAATATAACAGATGATGAAGGAAGAGAAAAGATAACACCAAGAATTATACTGGTTCGTTCTTTGTGCAAGAACTATATCCAGTTGGTGATCTGCAACTCCATAGATCCTAATCACTATAAAAAATGTATTCTTTACAACAAATCTTTCTTGAACACTACAAGAAACTCAAAGAACCTATTCTAAACACTATAGAACAGTTCTAAACAACTCTGACTCACACGAGTCACCGTGATCACCCCAATCACGAGTTAACGGGGTTCTAAAACCCACCTATAAATCTCTATCCCGAGATTTAAAGAATACAAGATACAGTGAAAGAAAATATTCTTCTTGAACAGCAAATACAGTAAACGAAATTCTACAGATTCCTTTGCTCTAAATGTTTGCAACTCTTGAGTGTATTCTCTTGAACTCTTTCGCACCTTGATTCGTCCTTGAGAGTTGTATATATAGGCAAAGATCAGAGCTATGGGTCGTGTTCTCTTTAAGTCTTTAAAATCGCGTTCGCACTTTTACGCATAAGGAGGGTCTAGAACAAAATAATCGGTCGAAGCGACAAACCGGTTAGCTATTTTCATTAAACCTCGTATTCCTGGTACATTAATGAAAATAGTCTACTAAAGCAACAGGATTAGCAGACTAATTGATGAATTATAAAATCAACAGATTATCATATTTCAATTAGCTAATCATATACAAATAATCTAACATCTTAGAAATGCTAAATCAATTAAGAACCATTAATCACAAACTTAGCATATTCTAAAACAATCATCAAAGCTTGTTAAACATCATCAAATCTCAAATCATCAACAATCACTTTCAATAACAAAGAAGTCATTTGAAGCCATTTTGGTAGAGAAGAGATAGATGCAGAGAAACTATATTTGTGTAATGCAGAGGAAGTGTATTTGTAGAGAAGGATGAATAGACTTGATAGGAAAGCGTAATTAGTACAATAAATGTGAGAAGATTTTGAACAGATATGCACTCAATGAAGATGGTTATAGTCAACTGTTCTAATGTCAGAAACTTAGAAAGAATACATTGAAAGAATGGAAATTCAGTTTTGGAAAAGAAATAAAGCTTTCTCACATATATCCACAAATAGAGTATTATATTTTATTAGAGGGACCCGGTGTGATTTTTAGACAAGAAGATTCTATCCATACATAATTCAAAGATTCTTAGTATTTTAATCAGTTAATTTGAATGTCAACTTGAAAATATAAGTAAAGAAAAGAATTAGTCAACTAGTCAGAGAAATTAACAAGCTAGACTGACAACAATTGTAGAAGTATGTTAATTAAATGAAATCAGTCATCTATTTCAGAAGAATTAATAGACTATATCATGTATTAGACATATAGCAATAGAGTTTTAAGACAAATTTTTAATATTCAAGATTCCTAATTGATTTCTTAATTTGAAAAATCTGTCATGACTTAATGGTTTAGTGAAAATATCAGCTAGCTGGTCATTTGTTGAAACAAATTTAATTCTACAATCCTTCTTCTCAATATGATCTCATTTGAAGTGATGCCTTATTTCAATATGTTTTGTTCTAGAGTGTTGAATGAGATTTTTTGTTAGGTTTATAGCACTTGTGTTATCACAGAGAATAGGAACATCAGATAAATGTAAATCAAAATCAGATAGTTGCTGTTTTAACTAGAGAATTTGTGCAGCGCAGCTTCCAGCTGCAATGTATTCTGCCTTTGCAGTTGACAATGCGACACAAGCCTGCTTCTTGGTAGTCCAAGATATCAAGCAGTTTCCAAAGAGGTGACATGTTCCACTTGTGCTCTTTCTATCTAATTTGCAACTTGCAAAATCAGAATCTGTATAGCCAATTAAATTTAATTGATTACCAGTGGAGTACCATAAACTAACATTCATTGTTCCTTTGAGATATTTGAGAATTCGTTTTGCAGCAGTGAAATGTGATTCCTTTGGATTGACTTGAAACCTTGCACACAAGCATACAACAAACGTAATATCTGTTCTACTGGCAGTTATATATAGTAAAGAACCAATTAGTCCTCTGTACATGGTAGCATCAACATATTTTCCTTTTTCATCTATGTCTAGATAGCAATTTGAAGACATATGAGTGGTGGCTTCTTTGCAGTTTTCCATATTAAATTTCTTCAACAGTTCATTGTAGTACTTTTTTTGGTTGATGAATGCACCATTTGACATTTGTTTAATCTATAATCCTAAGAAAAAATTTAACTCTCCCATGATGGACATTTCAAATTTACCTTTCATAGTATCTGCAAACTCTTGGCATAGAGATTGATTAGATGAATCAAAAATTATGTCATCAACATAAATTTGTACTAATATAAGTTCATTATTAACTTTTTTAGTGAAAAGAGTTTTGTCAATAACTCCTCTTCTAAAACCTTGTGATCTGAGAAATATTGTAAGTCTTTCATACCATTGTTTAGGAGCCTGTTTGAGACCATACAAAGCCTTTTTCTGTTTGTATACATGATTTGGAGATTTAAAATTTATAAATCTAGGAGGTCATTCAACATATACATCTTCATTAATAAAGTCATTTAAGAAAGCACTCTTGACATCAATTTGAAAACGTTTGAAACCTTTAAGACAAACAAAAGCAAGTAATAGTCTGATAGCTTCTAATCTAGCTACAGGAGCATAGGTTTCATCAAAATCAATACCTTCTTCTTGATTATAACCTTTAGCAACTTATCTAGCTTTATTCCTAGTGATTATTCCATTCTCATCAAGCTTATTTCTAAACATCCATTTAGTGCCAATAACATTCATATTGTTATTTCTACGTAAAAGATACCATACATCATTTCTGGTAAACTAATTTAATTCATCATGCATAGCAGTAATCCAATTATCATCAAGTAAGGCATCTTTGATATTCTTAGGTTCAATTTGTGAAACAAAAGCCATATGATTGCAGAGATCATTGAAAGAGTTTCGAGTTGTAACTCCCTTTTCAATGTTTCCTATGATGTTGTCCAATGATAGTCCTTTTTGAGTTCTCCAGGATTTAGACAGTACATTGTTTGTTGCAGAATTATAACAAACTATTCCAGAGTTATTGTTGTCTTTTTCAATTTGTCTGTTAGCAGTAATAGATTTTTTTGTGCAGTCATTACTCTTTTCTAAGATATTTGGTATATCATCATCTGTACCTGCAGGAAGAATACCTTCTCTCTCTTTTTGACATAAGAACTCATCAAATACAACATGAATTGATTCTTCAACAGTTAAGTTCCTTTTGTTGAAAACACGATAAGCTTTACTATGCAGTGAGTAACCTAAAAAGATTCCATCATCAGCTTTTTCATCAAACTTTCCCAAGGATACTTTTCCATTGTTTAATATAAAACACCTGCAACCAAAAACATTAAAATGTGCAATGTTAGGAGTTCTACCATTCAATAGTTCATAAGGAGTCTTCTTAAGAATTGGTATAATTAATATCCTGTTAAGTACATAGCAAGCTGTAGAAACAGCATTTGCCCAGAAATACTGAGGTAGTTTAGATTCACTTAACATAGTTCTATCACATTTTTGAAGTGTTCTATTCTTTCTTTCAACAACTCCATTTTGTTGTGGAGTTCTTGGAGCAGAAAAGTTGTGAGATGTACCATGTTTTGAGTAAAATTTTTCAAATAAACTATTTTGAAATTCTGTTCCATGATCACTTCTTAGAGAAACAATGCTAAGATCATTTTCTTTTGAAATAATCTTGGCAAATTTCTTAAATGCACAGAAGGTTTCATCCTTAGAAGATAGAAATAATGTCCAAGTAAACCTTGAAAAACCATCAACAATAACAAGAACATAAGAATTGTTACCAAGACTTACAGTTCTTCATGGACCAAAAAGATCAAGATGTAGTAGTTCAAGTAGTCTACTTGTTGAGATGAAGTTCTTTGAGTCAAAAGAATTCCTTGATTGTTTTCCTTTTTGACAATATGCACAAATTTTGTCTTTCATGAATTTAACCTGTGGAAGTCCTCTAACAAGGTTTCTGCAGCAGATTTTGTTTAGTAACTACATATTGATGTGTCCACATCTTCTATGCCAAAGCCAACCTTCATTCTCTTTGGTTAGCAAGCAGATATTTTTGAGATTTGAAGATTCAATATCTAACATATACACATTGTTTGATCTTCTTCCAATGTGGACAACTTCTGCAGATTTACAGTTATATATAACACAAAATTTTGCATCAAAAGTAACCTTCATACCTTTGTCACATAATTGACTAATACTCAACAAATTGTGTTTCAATCCTTCAACAAATTCAATATCTCCAAAACCCATAATTTTTCCTTTGTTGTCATCTCCAAATGTAACAGAACCTGCTTCATGTTCTTTAAAGTTGATGAACTTAGATTTATCACCTGTCATATGTTTAGAGCATTCACTATCTAAATACCATAATGCTTTTTTTGCTCTTTGACATATCTGCAAAACAAATTTAGTTTAGTCTTCTTGGTCCCCAAAGCAAGTTGGGTGCTTTTGAGTTAGAAATAGCAGACTGTCTTGGTTTCCAAATGTATTCACCTCTTGAAATACCAAAATTTTTAATGTAGCAACATTTAGATATATGCCCAGATTTCATACAATAAAAGCATTTTTTTGATTTGCTATTTGAGAAAACTTTAGATTCTGTAGCAGAAAATTGTTTGACAGATTCATTATAGCCAAGTCCAGTTCTATTTAGAAAACCTTTTTGAGAGCTTAACAATTTATCAAGACTGTTTTGACTAATTTGAAATTTTCCTAGAGTCTTTATTAAGTAGGCTATTTTATCTTGAAGATTTTTTTCAATTTTCACAATTAGCAGAACTATTCTTGTTAACCATTTCAAGCTTTTCAGATTCTTTTTTTATTTCAATCTGATTTTCCAGTTCAAGAACTTTGTTTTCTAACCAGCTGTTTAAACCTTTCAGTCTGTTAATCTGATGATCTTGTTTTCTAGCTTAATCATGCAGTTCTTTAAAAGCATCTAGCAAGGTATCATAGTTTTCACTGAGATCAGTATCATTGTTACTCACCTGACTTGAGGTTTCTGCATTAGATACAAGACATAAATTAGCTTCCTTTTCCGATTTAGATTATGACATAGAAGATTTGGATGATTCACTATCATCCCATGCTATATGAGCTTTCCTTTCTTTCTTTAGGTGATTGTTTCGTTTTTCAAAAACTCTATCTTTTCTTTCTTTTCTTTCAGGAGTTCTTTCTTTTGAGTAACAAAGGGATAATCCATTTTCACATGTCCTAGCTGTCCACAATTGAAACAAGAAAAATTAGAAGTATTAAAATCATATTTTCTTGTGTATGTTAAATGTAGACGGTAGTGTAAAAACCAAGAGGGGGGGTGAATTGGATTTTTAAGCAACTTTTTCCCTTTAAAATAATTTTCCAGATTTTAAATAAATGTTTTAAAATCAGGATGTAGATTATCCTTAACCTTAAATCAGAGCAGTTTGAATTGCAATTGTTAATATGATCCACAATAAAAAGAGATAGCGAAAGAGAAAGAACACAGATTTATACTGGTTCGGATTAGGCCAATCCTACGTCCAGTTCCCAATCACCACAAATGCGTGATGATCACCCCACTATCTTTAATTGAAATTACAAACACCAATTCATGCAATAACAAATAAAGATAAAGGAAACACCTCCTTAGACACACTAAGGATGAAACACCTCCCCAGAACAACTGAGGATGATTCCCACCTCTCTTGACACACAAGAGATGAACACACCTCCCTTAAAACAAATCCAAGGGATGAATTTTCCCTTTTAAAAAAAGTAAAAAGAATACATCTGATATAGTGCTGGATAGAAAGCTTAAGCAAAAAGATCACCACTTCCAAAGACTTTGATCAACCTTGAGAGAGCAAGAAAACAGTTTTTTTTAAAAGCTAAGGCACAAGAACACTTTGAATATTGTGTTGTATCAGATGTGTTGAACCTAAGACATTCTCTTTCATTTTATAATTCGAAAATACATTAAAGTTTCAATTCTTAGGTTGATTTAGCATTGAATTCACAAAAACGACTTATTTAATCGATTATCTAAAAAGCTTAATCGATTATATCAGAGTTAAAAACTGGAAAACTCATTTTGCCTGATATAATCGATTAGATTAAGGCCATAATCGATTATATTAACCCAGAATCAATATAATCGATTATAAAAAACACTTAATCGATTATTTAGTTCGTTAAACAGTTTTGATTCAAATTTTAAGTGAAATAATCAATTAGACTACGTATCATAATCGATTAAAAGCGTAGAAAAACGTTTTTGCAAGAAAACAATTTGCTCTCAGGTTTGGAAAGGTCTTGAATGGGATTTATGACTTACTCTTTTCATCCATCACCCAAAACAGAACCTTCTAAACTTGAAACTTCAGCTCTTGAGAAAATCTTCATCAATCTTCTCTCTTGAAAGCTTTAAACACTCTTTATGCCTTGCCTTTTTCATCTAGCAACCTTCCTTTGTGAGATGACACAAGTCTTTAATGTTGATTAGAGCACTTGAAATCTTCATCATCAAAACTTTAAATCTTCATAAGATATCTAAAGGACTTCATCAACACTTGTTCTTGAAATATGGTAACAGTGTACCTTTTCTGATTTGAATGATCTTGAAACCTGTCTTTTTCATTATTTATTTTCTTTAGAAATTTCCCAAATTTCTTAACGAGCATGGTAAATTCCTCACTGTCTTTTTCGTTATTCTCTTCATCACAGCTTAAACATTCTTTAGCTTTCAAAGCAAGACTATTCTTCCATTTAGAATTTTCCAATTGTTCAAGTTTTTTTAATTCCAGTTCATGCTCTCTCAATTTACCAAACAGTGTTGTTGTGTGCATGACTGAAAGATCTCTGGTTTCAAGAATTGTTGTAACCTTAGGCTGCCAGCTTCTGTTCAGACATTTCAATACTTTGATATTCAATTCTTCATGTTCAAACATTTTGTCCAATCCTATCAAATGATTCACAATATGGGTGAATCTTTTTTGAACATCTTGAATGCTTTCTCCAGACTGCATTATGAACATTTCGTATTCCTGAATCATTATACATTTTCTGGCTCTTTTCATTTCAGAAGTACCTTCATGAGTCACTTGCAAAATGTCCCATATCTCCTTGGCAGTAGCAAACTAAGATATTCTAAAGAATTCATCAAGATTCAAGGCAGAAGTTAAGATATTTTTAGCCTTATAGTCAAACTAAGCACGCTTGCTTTCAGCTTCAATCCAAGTCTCCCAAGGCTTGTCAGTTGTAGTTCCATCCTCTGCTTTTATCTTTGGAACATATGGCCCATTTACGACAGCATCCCACACACCTCTATCCACAAATTTGAAAAAGATTTTCATCCTAGCCTTCCGAGAAGGGTAATTAACCCCAACAAACAATAGTGGTCTATTGGTTGAAGTGCCTTCGACAAAGGGAAGCTTGTTTTTCGACATCTTGTTCTTGGATCAAACTTGAGTAACTTTGAAGAACCTGCTCTAGATACCAAATGTTAGAATTAAAGAGAAGTATCAAGAAAGGGGATTGAATTGATACAAGATTTTCGATCAAAATGCATCAAATATAAAATTTCACAGTTTCTTCCAATACCAGATTAGTGGACAGAACGATTAGAATAGTTGGTTATTTATATCACTAGAACATTAAAGATTGTTAAGGAAGAAGAAGAAGGCACAAGAATTTATATTGGTTCACTCCTTTTACAGAGCTACATCCAGTTTGATTTATCACACAAACAGATTCCAAAACACTAAAAGAAATGTCTTTACATGAACTCTACTTCTAAAGACTATCTTAACATGATTGACAAAATTCTACACCCTATAGAATCTAATCAACAACACAAGACTCACACTAAGTCAAACGTGATAACACTAATCACAAAAACAAATGCAGAAATACACCAAGATAACCCAAGATGGGTAAAACCAGTAAAGATGTGTATCAAATATTTCACAGATGCACTTTATCCTCAAGATTCTTCAAAGACTTTGTTCTTCAATAGAGTTGTATTTGAAATTCTTGTCGTATTTCTCTGTTGTTTAGAGCTTCCAACTGTTTTCTTTTATAGAAGATGAGAAACTTAAATCCCAACAGCTGATATTCAGACTCTGAAGGATCTAAGAAAAATAGTTGGCTAAAACGCAAAATAGTTGACTTTATTCATTAAAACATATTTCCAACATGTTTCCTATTTTAATGAAAATAGTGGACTAATATTTAAAATTAGTTAACTAAACAGAGATAATCTCCCATCAACTAAAAACTGCAGCAATCATCATCAAATCTGAATTATCAGCAGTTCCTATCATGTTGGGAGACCGTTTTTAAAGACATCACGAACCAAGATAGATGTCCATGCTGGGACACTTTCTATGGAGTTTGGTGATATTGTGGTCCACTTTAACATTCTTGATGCAATGAAACATCCATCTAAGGACCATTCTATTTTCCGTGTTGAATTGCATGATGAGTTGATTGATGAGCATGTGTCTGCTTTATATTCTTCCATTGAGTCTGAGTTGGATATTGTAGACGCACCAACTGAATCTGATATGATGGATGTACTTGTTCATTTTATAGAGTCAAAATGTACTAACCCTGTTGTAGGACTTGCACAAGAATCTAACTTAGTTGCTGAGGTATAGGCTGTAGAAGTTACTAGTTTGGTTCACTCCATTGCGCAACCATCACCTACATTGGAGTTGAAAACTTTGCCTAAGAACCTCACGTATGCTTACTTGGAGGATGATGAGAAACTAACTATGATTATTTCCACCTCCCTTACTAATGATTAAGAGGAGAAGTTGCTGCAAGTGCTCAAGAAGCACAAGAAGGCCATTGGTTGGACCTTAGCAGACATTCTTGGTATTAGCCCATCTATGTGCATGCATAGGATACCCTTGGAAGATGGAGCTAAACTAGTGAGACAACCACAGAGGAGACTCAACCCGGTGATTCTTGATGTTGTGAAAAAGGAGGTCACCAAGCTTTTTTACAAGCTGGGATCATATACCCTATGTCTAATAGTTGTTGGGTGAGTCCTGTTCAAGTAGTTCCCAAGAAGACGGGAATTACAGTGGTGAAAAATGAGAGGGATGAGCTGATTCCTACTAAAGTGCAAAGCAGCTGGAGAGTTTGCATTGACTATAGGAGGCTGAATCAGGCAACTAGGAAGGATCACTTTCCCCTTCCCTTCATTGATCAAATGCTTGAGCGATTGGCAGGTAAATCTCATTACTGCTTTCTTGATGGTTTTTCTGGCTATTTCCAAATCCATATTGCTCCTGAGGATCAGGAGAAGACCACATTCACTTTCCCTTTTGGCACTTTTTCTTATAGGAGGATGTCTTTTGGCCTATGCAACGCCCCTGGTACATTCATGTAGTGTATGTAAAGCAGTTTTAGTGATTTCTTAGAGAGTTGCATATAGGTGTTTATGTATGATTTCATGGTGTATGGATCTTCTTTTGACACATGTTTGAATAACTTGGATAGATTTTTGCATAGATGCATTGAGACTAACCTTGTTCTGAATTATGAGAAGTTCCATTTCATGGTAGAGCAGGGCAAAGTCTTAAGCCATATCATTTCCTGTAAGGGAATAGAGGTTGATCCTGCGAAGATAGAGGTTATTTCCTAGTTGCCTTACCCCTCTTGCGTGTGAGAAGTTTGTTCTTTTCTTGGCCATGCAGGTTTCTACAGGATGTTCATTAAGGACTTCAGCATGAAGGTGTTTCCACTATCCAACTTGCTGCAAAAAGATGTGGTGTTTGACTTTCATGACATATGCAAAAAGGCTTTTGATTGCCTCAAGTAGACTTTGACTACCATTGCGATCATTCAGGCACCTGATTGGACAGTTCCCTTTGAATTAATATGTGATGTTTCCAATTTTGCACTAAGGGTTGTCCTTGCTTAGAGGATTGACAAATTACCCAGGGTGATTTACTATGCTTCCAGGACTTTAGATGTTGCTCAAGCAAATTACACCACCATAGAGAAGGAGCTTTTAGCCATTGTGTTTGCTCTCAATAAGTTCAGATCCTATCTTCTTGGTGTTAGAGTTATTTTTTTTACTAACCATGCATCTCTAAAGTTCTTGTTGAAGAAGGCCGAATCCAAGCCAAGGTTGATCAAGTGGATGCTCTTGCTATAAGAGTTTGATTTGGAGATCCATGGTAGGAGTGGAACACAAAATTTGGTGGCGGACCATTTGAGTAGAATAGAGAGAGCTATTGATAATCTTCCTATCCAGGATGACTTCCCTGATGAACAACATTTTAATATTTCTAATTCTTTTCTCACCCCTTGGTTTGCGAACATTGTGAATTACTTGGTTGCATCTGTTTTTTCTCCCACTTGCATCTAGATCTCAAATTTATAAACTCAAGAGTGATGCTAAATATTATGTGTGGGATGATCCATATTTGTGGAAGCTATGTAACCAGGAGATGCATTTCGGATCATGAAATTGAGTCAATCCTAAGTTTTGTCATACCTCTACACCTGGTGGACATCTAGGTTCCCAAATGACAACACACAGAGTTCTTGATTCCGAATTTTATTGGTCCACCATCTTTAAAGATGTGTGGCAAGTTTGCAACAGTTGTGAGAAGTGCTAGAGAGCAGGAGATGCACTATCTTGGAGACAACAAATGCCTCAATAGTCGATGTTATTCCGTGAGGTTTTTAATGTCTGGGATATTGATTTCATGGGTCCCTTCCCTATCTTTAATGGTTTCTCATATATTCTTCTTCTTGTTGATTATGTTTCTAAATGGGTGGAAGCTAAGGCCACTGATGTATGTCATTTTACTCTTTATTTTTTTTATCTAAGAACACTTTTTAAGCCATTTGTTCTATTCTTAAACCTTGCATTTTGCACGTTTTCATAAAAACAATGACATAATTTAAGTTTAGTAAATTTATTGAATTTTACATATTTTTAACATCAAAACATACATTCATACATTCATATTGCATATATCTCTTTTTTTTCTAGTTGATACTTTTCTTGTAGGAGAAGAAGAACTTGAAGTTATTTTGAGATGAGCCCACTGTGCTTCAGTGGGGAAAACTTTTTCAATCTTCCAAATTAAATTCTTCGCGGCCCATTTGTTGGCATATTTCAAGTCCAGAGTTTTATGGAGACCTACAGTTTTGATGATGAAGTTTTTAGGAAGTTTCAATCAACATTAAAGACTTGTGCCATCTCACAAAGGAAGGTTGCTTGATAAGAAAGGAAAGGCATAAAGAGCATTCAAAGCTTTCAAGAGAGAAGATTGATGAAGATTTTCTCAAGAGCTAAAGGATCAAAGGTAGAAGGTTCTGTTTTGGGTGTTGGATAAAAAGAGTAAGTCATAAATCCCATTCAAGACCTTCCCAAACAAGAGAGCAAGGTGTTTTCTCGCAAAAACGTTTTTCTACGCTTTTAATCGATTACCATACGTAGATAATCGATTATTTAACTTAAAATTTGAATTAAAAATGTTTAACGAGCAAAATAATCGATTAAGTGTCTTTGATAATCGATTATATTGATTACAGGTTAATATAATCGATTATGGCCTTAATCTAATCGATTAAATCGAGGCGATATTTGTTTTCCAGTTTTTAAACATGATATAATCGATTAAGCTTTTAATATAATCGATTAAATGAGTCGTTTTGCGAAATTAATTTTAAATCAACCTAAGAATGGAAACTTTGGAGCATTTTCGAATTATAAAATGAAAGAGAATGTCTTAGGTTTAATACATCCGAACAAACACAAAATATTGAAAGTGTTTCACGCCTTAGCTTTTTCAAAGCCGTTTTCCTGCTCTCTTCGATTTGATCAAGTCTTTGGAAGTGGTGATTATTGTGCTTAAGCTTTCTATCCAGCACATTTCAGGTGTATTCTTTTACTGTTTTCTGTAAAGGGAAAATTCATCCTTTGGATCTGTTCTAAGGGAGGTGTTTCATCTCTTGTGAGTCAAGAGAGGTGGGTTTCATCCTCGGTTTGTGCAGGGAGGTGTTTCATCCTTAGTGTGTACGAGGAGGTGTTTCGTTTATCTTTATTTGTTATTGCATGAATTGGTGTTTGTAATTTCAATTAAAGATAGTGGGGAAAATCATCACGGTTTGTGGTGGTTGGGAACTGGACGTAGGATTGGCTTAATCCGAACCAGTATAAATCTCTGTGTTATTTCTCTTTCTCTATCTCTTTTAATTATGGATCATTATAACAATTGCTAATTCCAACAGCGTTAATCAAAGAATTGGAAAAATTCACATCAAAGTTTTTCAAAACCTGAAAATTTATTTGAAAGAGAAAATTTCTTTAAAAACCCAATTCACCCCCCCTCTTGGTTTTTACACTGCCGTCTTTATTTAACACCATTTATCATGAAACCAACAGGAGGTGCAACTTAGGTGCATTCAATGTGGCCTAATTCAATGCGTGGGCCAGTTTCATTTGAAAATTTGAAATCCGTGCATAATCAACTCCCCATTTTCAGAATTCCATTCTTGCAAATCCAAATCCGCAATCAAATCGAAGCATTAAATTTATTCTGAAGGAGCAATTATTTCTATTCTTGGCAGAGGATCTCCTCATCAGCAAAATCAAATTCGGGGAAGAAATATTTGACTTGAATTATAATTAATTTTCAGATTTTTATTTGTAATAAGACCTTGGTTAATTTCCTATAAATAGGAGATTTAGATGCAAGAAAAAACACACTTCACGAGAGCAATAGTCTCTCTTCTTCCTCTATCTCTTTGTCTCATTATAGTTTTGTTGTTAGTTTGGAGATGAAGTTGCGAAAAGTTTCAGGAGCTCCTGCTACAATCTCCTGGTTTTATTTTCTTTCATTTTAATTTATTTAATTTCATTATTTTGTATTT
This sequence comes from Lablab purpureus, assembly GCA_030347555.1. Lineage (NCBI taxonomy): Eukaryota > Viridiplantae > Streptophyta > Magnoliopsida > Fabales > Fabaceae > Lablab > Lablab purpureus. The sequence goes on from CM059256.1 coordinate 37,918,523, forward strand.
TAGCCTTCATTTTATTTAATTCTTGTCAATAATTTAAATTTTGTACGCTCTACTTTCTCACATTCACACCCTTACACATATCTATTTATTCTTCACACTCCAGTAATTTTATTAGCATTTTACTTTTAATTTAAATTCAGTATTTTATAATTCCAGCCTACATTTTAAATTCAGTAGTTTACTTATTCATTTTAAATTTTAATTGTTAATTGAATACATTTTTCATTTAATTGTTAATTATTTATTTATTTTTATTTTTATTATAATTTAAATTAGCATCAATATTTCATTCTAATTATTGTTTTGCCTTAAAATCTATGATTTAACTGTTAATTAATTATTTATTTTTATTTAAATTTGAATTAGCATAAGAATTTCATTCCAATTATTGCTTTGCCTTTAAATTTGTCTTTTAATTTATTTATTTTAATCATATAAGCATTTATAAACATTTATCTCATTATTAAATTCTTATGCATTAGTTTTCGGTATTTAAATAATTTAATTCCATATTTGTTTTTAATTTTAGTTTCCCTTAATTATTTTATTTATAATTTTTTTTACTATGTGTTTTTAATTTTAGTTTTCATTAATTATTTATTTACAATTATTACTCTGCATTGTTAATTTTATCAATTCCACAAAACCCCCTTTATTATTATTATTATTGTTTATTTTAAATTTTCTTTGGAGAACGATGTTTAACAATGGTTACACTCCTACAATTGAGTCCTTGTGAGATTCGACACAGCTTAGCTATATTACATTAGTTAACTTGTTTTCTTTGATCAAAATTTTGTGCGACTAAAAATCTGTTTATCAGCCACCAGGACTAGTGATGCTCGGGTTTTTGTGGATTTTGTTAGAGCTAACATCTTTTGCAGGTTTGGTGTACCGAGAGCTATTGTTAGTGATCAAGGCACTCATTTCTATAACAAAACCATGCAGGCTTTGCTCAAGAAGTATAGGGTTGTTCATAAGGTTTCTAAACCCTACCACCCCCAAACTAATGGGCAAGCTGAGATTTCAAACAAAGAAATAAAGAGAATCTTAGAGAAGATTGTGCATCCTAACAAGAAGGATTAGAGCAATAGACTTGAGGATGCTCTTTGGGCGCATAGGACTGCTTACAAGGCACCCATGGGGAAGTCTCCTTATCGGGTTGTTTTTGGTAAAGTATGTCATCTACAGATGGAGATAGAGCACCGTGCTTATTAGGCTGTAAAGATGTGTAATTTGACCCTTGATCAAGCTAGAGAAGAAAGGAAGCTCCAGCTGAATGAACTTGATGAGATCCGCTTAGAAGCCTATGAGAACTTTAAGTTCTATAAGGAGAAGACCAAGAGATTCCATGATAGCTTGATAGCTAGAAAGGAATTTGTGGTTGGACAACAAGTGTTATTGTATAACTCTAGGCTTGAAATCATGGGTGGTAAGCTTCGTTCTAAATGGATGGGCCCTTTTGTTGTGACTAATGTTTTTCCTCATGGTGCTGTAGAGATCAAGAGTGAATCCACATATAAGAGCTTTAAAGTCAATGGGCACCACTTGAAGCCTTTTCTCAGTAATCTTTCCTTGCTGGATATAATTGTGGAAAAGGTGTCGTTGGTCAATGCCACATTTTTCTCGTCATGAATCAGGGAGTCTTCTTTGTCTTTCTCCTTCTCTACTTTCATCACAGTTGTCCAATTCCATTGATTGATATGATGTCTTCATCTTGTGATTATGCTACATTGGGACAATGTATAGTTTAAGTGTGGGGGAGACTAGTGTAGGTGTAGGATTTTAGGTTTTTTTTGTACTTTTATTTTTGTGTGTTTAGGGTTTAGGGTTTAGGTTTACATTGCATATTTTTCTTTGATTCATGAGTTTTGAATAAGTAGTGGGTACTTTCTTGACTTTTAGAAGTTTCTTGACGTTTTGTGGATTGAAACTGTTGCTTTTCTTTACATGTCAAGTAGTTCTGAAGTTTGAGAGGTTGAATTGAGAGTGCTAGATTCACCCCTGGTGAGGTTTTGAACCATTTATTTTATTCACCCCTGATGGTTGCACAATGGCCTTGACTTGACTCTTTTTGATACTTCTTAGTTCACATGCATGTTTCGAAATGATTTAGGCATTCTTGTTCTTATAAGCCTCTAGCTAAATGAGTCTATTTTGAATTAATCCTTTTGATAACTGTTGGCATATTTCAGGTCCAGAGTTTGATGGAGACCTACAGTTTTGATGATGAAGTTTTTTAGGAAGTTTCAATCAACATTAAAGACTTGTGCCATCTCACAAAGGAAGGTTGCTTGATAAGAAAGGAAAGGCATAAAGAGCATTCAAAGCTTTCAAGAGAGAAGATTGATGAAGATTTTATCTAGAGTCGAAGGATCAAAGGTAGAAGGTTCTGTTTTGGGTGTTGGATAAAAGAGTAAGTCATAAATCCCATTCAAGACCTTCCCAAACAAGAGAGCAAGGTGTTTTCTCGCAAAAACGTTTTTCTACGCTTTTAATCGATTACCATACGTAGATAATCGATTATTTAACTTAAAATTTGAATTAAAAATGTTTAACGAGCAAAATAATCGATTAAGTGTCTTTGATAATCGATTATATTGATTCTGGGTTAATATAATCGATTATGGCCTTAATCTAATCGATTAAATCAGACGATATTTGTTTTCCAGTTTTTAAACATGATATAATCGATTAAGCTTTTAATATAATCGATTAAATGAGTCGTTTTTGCAAAATTAATTCTAAATCAACCTAAGAATGGAAACTTTGGAGCATTTTCGAATTATAAAATGAAAGAGAATGTCTTAGGTTTAACACATCTGAAAAAACACGAAATATTCAAAGTGTTTCCGCGCCTTAGCTTTTTCAAAGCCGCTTTCCTGCTCTCTTCAATTTGATCAAGTCTTTGGAAGTGGTGATCATTGTGCTTAAGCTTTCTATCCAACACATTTCAGGTGTATTCTTTTACTGTTTTCTGTAAAGGGAAAATTCATCCCTTGGATCTTTTCTAAGGGAGGTGTTTCATCTCTTGTGTGTCAAGAGAGGTGGGTTTCATCCTCGGTGTGTCTGGGAGGTGTTTCATCCTCGGTGTATGCGGGAGGTGTTTCATCCTCGGTGTATGCAGGGAGGTGTTTCATCCTCGGTGTGTGCAGGGAGGTGTTTCATCCTCGGTGTGTGCAGGGAGGTGTTTCATCCTCGATGTGTGCTGGGAGGTGTTTCATCCTTAGTGTGTCCGAGGAGGTGTTTCAGTTTATCTTTATTTGTTATTGCATGAATTGGTGTTTGTAATTTCAATTAAAGATAGTGGGGAAAATCATCACGGATTTGTGGTGGTTGGGAGCTGGACGTAGGATTGGCTTAATCCGAACCGAGTATAAATCTCCGTGTTATTTCTCTTTCTCTATCTCTTTTAATTGTGGATCATTATAACAATTGCTAATCCCAACAGCGTTAATCAAAGGATTGGAAAAATTCACATCCAAGTTTTTGAAAGTTTTTCAAAACCTGAAAATTTATTTGAAAGAGAAAATTTCTTTAAAAACCCAATTCACCCCCTCTTTGTTTTTACACTGCAGTCTTTATTTAACAATTGGCCTCAGAGCTGGTTTTTGAAAGTTATTCAAAAACAAGATCCTTATGGCGAACAAAAATCAAACTTTTCTTTGAAGGTGCATCTATTCATAGACCACCACTTTTTACAGGTGAAAACTATCCTTTTGGAAAAAGAGTATGAAAATTTTTCTAAGGTCTAATGATCAAGGCGTTTGGGATCTTTGTTGTAAATGGTCCATTTATTCCTATGGTTGTTGTTGAAGAAGCGCAGTACCTAAGAAGAAAGCAAATTGGAGCAGGGACGAATACAACCGGAATCAATGCGACATAAGGGCGTGTAACATGATAGCATCTGCCTTAACCATTGATGAGTTTTACAGGTTATCAGATTGCACAACTGCAAAAGAGATGTGGGACACTCTAGAAGTCACACATGAAGGAACGGAAGAAGTAAAGCGATCAAGGAAGAACACCTTGATTCGGGAATATGAAATGTTCAGTATGAGCAAAGGAGAAACCATATGCGACGTAAAAAGAGATTTACTCACATCGTAAATCATCTCAAGGCGTTAGGTAAGAAATTCGATCTCGAAGAATTAAATGTCAAAATTTTGAAATCTTTGGACGAGGACTTGGCAACCTAAAGTGACGGCCATCACGGAATCAAAGAACTCGTCAAACATGAACATGACAACTCTCTTCGAAAGCTTAGAGAACATGAAATGGAGCTAGGTCGCTTCAATGGTGAAGAAGAGGACGTTAAAAGAAAAGGTATTGCCTTAAAGGTTCAATCCATTAAAGAGGAGAGCAGCGATACTGATGATTCAGAAGACGATGATCTAAATGAATTTGTAAAGAAATACAAAAAGTTCATCAAGAAGAAAGGCAACCATAAGAAAGGTAAGAAATTTGAAAATTCAAATTCTAACGATAATTATAAATGTTATGGTTGTGGAAAAAGAGGACACATGAGAGCAGATTGTCCAAATTCCAAGAAGCCTGAAGAAAGGGAAAAGAAAAACAAGAAGTTTTTCAAAAAGAAGAAGAAAGCATATATTGCTTGGGACAACAATGAAGTCAGTTCTTCTGAAGGTTCAAGTGAATCAGAAGAAGAAGCAAACATTTGTCTTATGGCAGATGATGATGTGGAATCCACGTGCAGCGAGGTAAGTGATACTGATCTCCCTAACGATTATGATGAATTGCTTGAAGAATTTCTCAGTCTTTGTAAAAAATCTGAAAAGCTTTCTTCGGTTCACAGTAAATTGAAAAATAATTATAAGGTTCTTGAAAAGAAAATTATTGACTTGGAAGAAGAAAACAAGGTTTTGAAAGATGATTTGGAAACAGCGAAAATTCCTTGCAAATGCAAAACCAAAATTCCTATTTGCGAAAATTGTAGTGTTCTTGCTAACAAGGTTTCTTATCTTGAAACATCTCTTTCAAAAATCATGATGGGCAATAATAATTTAAACAATGTTTTGAAAGTGCAAAAATGTTTATATGAAAAAGCAGGTCTTGGTTATAATTTCAGGTATAATCATAAACCTACTAAAACTGTTTTTGTGAAAGGAGAATCGTCTAATTCAAATAAGGTTTTTGAAAATTCTAATTCCTTTAAACAAAACGTTTCTACAAAGAAAGTTTATAAAAATGCATATTTCTCAAGAAGAACAAATGTTCCTACATGTTTTTATTGTATGCATAAAGGTCATTCTGTTAATAGGTGCAATATTAAACGTTTTAGAGTTCCTAATGGGAAATACAAATGGGTTCCCAAAGAAAAAAAATGTTTCTAACCCATGAGGACCCTAATAAGTGATTGTAGGGGACCAGGATTTTTCTTGTTTGTATTGCAGGCTGGTTCCAAAGTTCAAAAAGTCTCTTCCGTGTTGAAACAACAAGTGATCAAGTTTATGAAAGGAGGCATAAACATCAACGAGTTGGCATATTTACCAATCTTTTATCTCAAGTAAGACTTTATGAGCTTAGAAAGGTTCCAGAAGAAGGAAGATGCCATCAAGGAGAAGGGGCAAGGAGCCAATGACTTCTCAAGAAAGGAGACCTCCAACTCTAGCTGGTTGGATTTCAGATGAGGATCTGCAAATTGGTTTTGTTAACAAGTGGAAAGATAGAAAAATTATTACCCCTAAATTCTTGTCTTGTGAATTTTTTAGATCTCATGGTTTTCAATTTCAGGAATTTTTAGTAGGAAGTGGACTACAACAATTTGTGGAGATGGAAGGGGCATTCTATCCAGATTTGGTTAGAGTGTTCTACATGAATTTGACATCAAGGACAGCCAGCCCAAGTACCAAAGTGAAAGGTGTAAGGATCTTCTTTGATGAAGATTTGTGGAACAATGTAGCTGGTCTCTCAACTCAAGGCATAAACATCACATATGGCTTTGAGGACTTCAACAAGTTGGTAGAAATCAGAAAATTCTGCAAGGATCCTAACCTACAAGTTGAGAACTTGTATAAAGTTGGTAATGTAAAGTTAAATGAAAGAATGCTGCATTATGTTATTGTTTGGATTTTAGTTGCTAGAGGCACTAATCATGCCCAACTTACTAAGGAAGACATCCTTCTAATGTATGGATTCCTTAATAATGTAGGCATAGATTGGCCCTCAATTATCCTTGATAATATGTTTAAAGCCATTAGGCTTTCCTCTTTTGCATTACCCTATGCTGTGTTTGTTTCTAAGATTCTAGAATACAAAGGTGTTGATCTTGAAGGGGAGAATAAACAGATTTTGCTAAGCAATAGCAAAATTGGCAAAAATGTTCTAAGGCATATGGGCCTCATAGAACAAGGCAACAGGTTTACCCAAAGAGAAGAAGGAGCTGCTACCATGGAAGAAGATGATGAAGACCAACCTCAACCTCCACCTCAATTTCAACCTCAACCCGGTTCAGTGGAGGAGCTTCTCATATCAAGAATGGATTCTATGATGAATCTTCACTCCAAGGAATTTCAAGGCCTTTCTCATCAACTCTCAAGGCTTAATAGAAGAATGTATAGAGTTCAAAGAAAGATGAACATTGAAGAATTATCTCCTGAAGAAGATAATACAACATCCTCAAGAGGCAAACAACCGACCAATGTTGAGGAAGATGAAGAAGATAGTGAAGAAAGCTGAATAGGCTACAAGTTCACTTTTCCTTAGCTTGTTCTTCATTATTTTCCAGTCTGCTGTATTTTTTTCTATTATTTTACGTGTATTAATTTAGCCTGCTGTAATTATCTCTGAAAATGTAATCTTTTTTGAAAATGATAAAAATAAAGGGGGAGAAAATATTTGTTTTGATTGAAAATCTGTCTAGCTAATATAGCTTTTAAGAAAATTAATTTCAAGGGAACTTTAGGAAATAATTCAAATAAATGCCTAATATAGCTTAAACAATTAAGAGCATAGTTTAAGGGGGAGTTTTTAGAAATAATTTCCACTCATTAATTCCTTGAAATCTCTTTTTCAAAATTCAAATTGAAATTTAAATGCTATATGACTGCCTATTTTCTTTCCTTTGTGGACTAATATTTATGATGGAGATATCCATACATTATTTTCAAGATTTTCAGGATATTATCACAAGTCTCTAGGTTTCTTTTTATCATCATCAAAAAGGGGGAGATTGTTGGCATATTTCAGGTCCAGAGTTTGATGGAGACCTACAGTTTTGATGATGAAGTTTTTTAGGAAGTTTCAATCAACATTAAAGACTTGTGCCATCTCACAAAGGAAGGTTGCTTGATAAGAAAGGAAAGGCATAAAGAGCATTCAAAGCTTTCAAGAGAGAAGATTGATGAAGATTTTATCAAGAGTTGAAGGATCAAAGGTAGAAGGTTACTGTTTTGGGTGTTGGATAAAAAGAGTAAGTCATAAATCCCATTCAAGACCTTCCCAAACAAGAGAGCAAGGTGTTTTCTCGCAAAAACGTTTTTCTACGCTTTTAATCGATTACCATACGTAGATAATCGATTATTTAACTTAAAATTTGAATTAAAAATGTTTAACGAGCAAAATAATCGATTAAGTGTGTTTGATAATTGATTATATTGATTCTGGGTTAATATAATCGATTATGGCCTTAATCTAATCGATTAAATCAGACGATATTTGTTTTCCAGTTTTTAAACATGATATAATCGATTAAGCTTTTAATATAATCGATTAAATGAGTCGTTTTTGCAAAATTAATTCTAAATCAACCTAAGAATGGAAACTTTGGAGCATTTTCGAATTATAAAATCAAAGAGAATGTCTTAGGTTTAACACATATGAAAAAACACGAAATATTCAAAGTGTTTCCGCGCCTTAGCTTTTTCAAAGCCGCTTTCCTGCTCTCTTCAATTTGATCAAGTCTTTGGAAGTGGTGATCATTGTGCTTAAGCTTTCTATCCAGCACATTTCAGGTGTATTCTTTTACTGTTTTCTGTAAAGGGAAAATTCATCCCTTGGATCTTTTCTAAGGGAGGTGTTTCATCTCTTGTGTGTCAAGAGAGGTGGGTTTCATCCTCGGTGTGTGCGGGAGGTGTTTCATCCTCGGTGTATGCAGGGAGGTGTTTCATCCTCAGTGTGTACGAGGAGGTGTTTCCGTTTATCTTTATTTGTTATTGCATGAATTGGTGTTTGTAATTTCAACTAAAGATAGTGGGGAAAATCATCACGGATTTGTGGTGGTTGGGAACTGGACGTAGGATTGGCTTAATCCGAACCAGTATAAATCTCTGTGTTATTTCTCTTTCTCTATCTCTTTTAATTGTGGATCATTATAACAATTGCTAATCCCAACAGCGTTAATCAAAGGATTGGAAAAATTCACATCCAAGTTTTTGAAAGTTTTTCAAAACCTGAAAATTTATTTGAAAGAGAAAATTTCTTTAAAAACCCAATTCACCCCCCCCTCTTGGTTTTTACACTGCCGTCTTTATTTAACACCCATTTCTGTAACAGATCTATGCAGGCTTTGCTCAAGAAGTATGGGGTGGTGCACAAAATTTCTACACCCTACCACCCCCAAACCAACGGGCAAGCCGAAATTTCAAACAGGGTGATCAAGAGAGTCTTAGAGAAGATTGTCCAGCCCAATAGAAAAGACTGGAGTAACAGGTTGGATGATGCACTTTGGGCGCATAGGACTGCCTACAAAGCACCCATAGGGATGTCCCCTTATCGGGTTGTCTTTGGTAAGGCATGTCATTTACCTGTTGAGATTGAGCATCGGGCCTACTGGGCTGTGAAGACTTGCAATTTCTCCATAGATCAGGCTGGTGAGGAAAGGCGGTTGCAACTAAATGAGCTTGATGAGATGCGCTTAGAAGCCTACGAGAATTCAAAATTCTACAAGGAAAAAAACCAAGAAGTTCCATGACAGCTTGATTGCTAGAAAGGATTTCATGGTTGGCCAGAAAGTTCTGTTATACAATTCTCGACTAGGACTCATGGGTGGTAAGTTACGATCAAAGTGGATTGGACCTTTTGTTGTTACTAATGTTTATCCTTATGGTACAGTTGAGATCAAAAGTGAATCCACAGATAAGAGCTTTAAGGTCAATGGGCACCGTCTGAAGCCCTTCCTCAGCAATCCTTCTTTGTTGGATGTTGTTGTGGAGGAGATGTCTCTGCTTGACCCTGCTTCTCTCCCACCATGACTTAGGGAGTTTTCTTTTTCCTTCTCCCTCTTTACTTTTTATTGCACTTGTCCAGATCTATTGATTGTTCTGTTTTCTCTGATCTTCTGTTTGTGCCACATTGGGACAATGTGTAGTTTAAGTGTGGGGGGGAGACTGTTCTTTGTTTAAGTCTTTCTTGTTGTTTATTTTTGTTAGTTTGAGTCTTTGTCGTGTTTACAGTTTTGCATATTTCCTTTTGATTTCTGGGTTTTGTTTAGGGTGTAGACTCTTACTTCACTCTTGGATACGAGTTGCTTGATACTGTATGGATTGAAATCCTTATTTTTCTCTGCTTGGAATGATGATTATGAGGCTTGAGAGGTTGATTTAATTGTGACGAAGTTATACCATGTGTGAGGATTTGGGCCACCATCTATTCTTTCTTGTGTGTTATGCCTCTTGATTGCTTGCACGATTGCCTTGTCTTGACTCTATTTGATACTTCTTGGTTCACATGCATGTTTGGATATGATTAAGGCATTTGTTTTCATAAGCCCCTGGCCAAATAAGCTTACCCTGAATTAATTCCTTTGTTAACCCTGTTGAGCCTGCATTCCCTTTCTTTGTTTGAAGCTCATTACAAGCCTTAAGTGAAAAACCTATGATTACCTTAACCTTAGGGAATTTTTGGAGCTTTGGAATCGTTTTGGGAATAAGTTCTTGAATAAGTGTGGGGGTGTCTCATTGGTTATTTTATTTTGGCTAGTTGGTTCTTTCTGCTATACATATCTTAACGTTTCATGATATATTGTTTATTCAAAGTCAAAAAAAAAAAAAAAAAAAAAAAGAAGAAAAAGAAAAAGTGGTTTTGTTTGAGGCAAAGGAAAAGGAATGGTGTTAGAGGTTTATTAGAGGTTTTTGGGTTTGCTCTTATGCTTGTTTCTTACTTATTCCCCATTTCTCCTCTAGTTCCTCTGGTTTGTAGCTACTTATCCTATATTTTATCCTCTACCCTGTCCTTGACCACATTACAACCCTGGAAAGACCTTATGATCCTTATGTGCATGTTTATTAGGTGTTGATTTTAGAGGCTTGCCAAGTCTATCTTGCTGCTTGTTTTTCATGAGTGCTTTGAGAGTATACAGTTACCTAAACACTTGAGAGATACAGTGATATAGTGCATCTTGTGAGATTTTGTTGCTTTTGATTCACCTCTTGATGCTGACTGATTATCTTACCATGTTTTGACTTGTTTGGATGATTTCCATAAGTATCTAGTTTCTCTAATTCTTTGTGTGTTGGATGTTGTTTACTCCCTTTACGTTCCCGAGGATTCATTAAGGAGTGCGTAAATCTGTTTGTTTTCTTGTGTGTCTTCTTGTTTCGTTTCTTCCTTTTGCGTCGCTCTCTTTGATATTTTTGGAGTTGTTCCTTGCTTTGAATTTTGATTTTGCCCAGGAGTGCAAAAGAATAAGTGTGGGGAATTTGATGAGTCATTATTTTCCCTTATTTTCTTACCTTTACTGTACTTGTTTTCATCTCTAATTTGTTCTTAATTGTTTATATTTTCTACTAATTTCTATTAGGGCTATATTTGGACCAGAAATTCATATTTTAATTAATTTGAATTTTCTAAGTTTAATTATTCCAACTTTTATTTTCAGGGCAGTTTAAAATTATTTTGGGCTTGGAATTAATTCATGGACTTCAGGAGGAGCTGCCACGTCACAACTTGGACCAGATTTGTTTCTTTGGATTTTGGGCCCAATGGGGTCTAGGGTTTCGTGCCTATGCAATGCAGCTACAAGTAGGGCAGCTGAGGGAGAGCGGAAGACACAGACACAGCACGACAGTAGTAGTAGGATTAGGGTTTCTTTTACGTTTTAACTTGCGGCGGCAGCAAATATTTTTAGGTTTACGTTTTGTTTTTGGTTTTCAATTCAGAATTCGTTTACTATTCCATTGTTTTGCAATTCCAGTTTTACGTTTTCAGTTTTCAATTTCGTTTTCTGTCAATTTCATTTTCTGTCAATTTCGTTTACTATTTCATTTTTCGTTTTCGTTTTCTATTTCATATTTCATTTTCGTTTTCTATTTCAGTTATATTTTCTATTTTCTAAATTAATGGAAGGCTAAAACCCCAGGGTGGGACTCTTGGGCATACTGCACTCACTGATGGAGGTTTCTGTGCGTTTTATGGTTTCGTACGTTTGATTCTCCATTGTGAAGTCTCTGTTCTGGAGGATGCTTAATCCCTTGGAAGGAGACCTTACAAGGTTCACGTTTGCTTAATTCGTGTAGGGAAGTCTTGGGTTAACTTTCGCTTAGTTGGTTAATCTAGACCGAACAAGGATTAAACGGACTGATAATCTGTTGTAAGCCAAGGATGTCAGAGATGCATTGTGTTCAAGAGTCTTGCCTATTTTAATTACTGCAATTAAATTGTTGTTTGTCTGCTATATTTTAATTAACCGTTATCTGTCCAAAACCCCCCATTGCATGATTCAATCTTTTGACAGTAAAAATTGGTCCTTGAGAGACGACCTAGGAGTCACTTCTTCTAGTATACATTTAATTGTTTTTTTTATTTGACCGAGTACGACATCGATCAATGAACATTGGTGTATAGCAAATGCAAGAAGAGCTAACCAGTTTAAAAGAATCTGCATGGATTTAATTCCCAAATCTAACAAAATGCAAAGTTATAGGTACAAGATGGGTTTTTAGAATGTTTGATGAAGATGGAAATATCACCAAGAACAAAGCAAGGCTCGGTCGTAAAGGATATAGACAAGAAGATAAGCATAGATTATGATGAAACCTATGCTCCAAGAGAGCAAGACATCAAGCTATCCGCTTGTTGCTAGCATATGCCTCCATTCATGGGATTCAAATTATTTCAAATGGATGTAAAAAGTGATTTTCTAAACTGATACATCCAGCAGTTAAGTCTCATGTAGAACAACCTCCGAGCTGAAGATTTCAAAATCCTAATCATGTTTACAAGTCGAAGAAAGCTCAGATGGACTCAAACAAGCCTCTAAGATCTTGGTATGAAAGGTTAAGTGCACTTCTACTTGAAAATAATTTAGAAGAGGTAAAGTTGATTGCTACCTTTTTATTAAGAAATCACAGAAACATATTCTTATTGTTCAAGTTTATGCTGATGATATCATTTTTGGATCAACTAATGATGATCATCTTTGCCAAGAGTTTGCTAGTAATTAAGTGCGGAGAGTCTGAAATGTCCATGATGGGAGAATTAAATTTCTTTCTTGGTTTGCAAATCAAACAACTCAAGAAAGGCATATTTTATATGTCAAACAAAGTATTGCAAACGAAATCTTGAAGAAATTTGAGATGGAAAGTTCCAAGGAAGTCGCAGACCCCCATGGCCACATCTTGCCATCGTGCATCAAGATTTAAATCGTAGTGCTGTAGATCAAACACTCAGACGAGGTATGATCTGATCATTACTTTTATCTTAACCGCTAGATAGACCTAATATCATGCAAAGTGTGTGTTTGTGAGCTAGGTTTCAATCCAACCCTAGAGAATCACACCCTAAAAGCCGTTAAGAGAATCCTTAAGTACCTTAGAGGAAACAAAAATCCTTTGGTTTATGGTAACCCTTCAGAGCCTCACCTAGTATTATAGGTTTTTCAGATCGATCATGGTGGTCAGAGATGTTGATAGGAAGAGTACTCTAGTGGTACATGTCATCTTTTAGGTGCTTCTTTAGTTTCATGGCATTCTAAGAAGCAAGCTAGTGTGTCGCTCTTTCAACCACTACAGGCTGAGTATATATCAACAGAGTTGAATGTTGCTCAAACACCGTGGATGAAAGCAAAGAATTAGAAGTAAGATTTTGATATCTTTTTAGATCATATCCTCTTAAGCGTGATAACACTAGTGCCATTAATCTGACTAGGAACCCTATCATGCATGCCTAAGACAAAGCATATAGAAATTAGACATCATTTCATTGAGAGATCATATAGCTAAAGGTGATTGCATCATAGAATATATAGATACCAAACATCAACTAGCTGGAGTATCTTCACCAAACCTTTGCCTAGAGATAGATTTTATGAGCTAAGAGATCTAGGAATTGTTGATGATAAACTCATGACTGATTGATGTTTGTTGTTGATTTCGATGTTAATTCTGTGTTTTTACAAAATTACGTATTTAATCGATTAGGTTTCTCGTATGTTAATCGACAAACACGATGTTTGTGAAAATGTTTTATAACATAATCGATTAAGTTCATGACATAATCGATCAAATCGCTGGGAGCAATTTAATCGATTAAGGAATGCACATAATCGATTAAATTTCTGGGTTTTCATTTTCTGAAAATTTTGAAGGCAAATAATCGATTAAATGAAGAACATAATCGATTAAATGCAACCGCTCTGTTTTTCTGCACACACCGGTTTTTTGAACGTTGGACTATTTTTCACATGTTTTGTTTTATTCCAACGGCCATATTCGATCTCAAACAGCTTCTATTTTCATTAATTCAATGTTTTATGACCGGATTTCCTTCCTATAAATAGCTGGATCGAGAACCAAAAGTGCTGCTACACTCACTCTCTCTCACTCTTGGCCGATTTTCATCGTTATTCCTTTTCTCGCAGAAATTCATTCTCTCATATTACTCATTGCCTTGTTATTTCATTGTGCATTTTCTTTGTTTATTCTACAATCAAATGGCTGACCAAAGAAGGAGAAAGATGCCATCAAGGAGAAGAGGCAAGGAGCCAATGACCTCCCAACAAAGAAGAAAGGAGACCTCCAACTCTTGCCGGTTGGATTCCTGATGAAGACATGCAGATTGGTTTTGTCAACAAGTGAAAGGAGGAAAGATCCTTACTCCCAAATCATCTATCTTGTAATTTTTCAGATCTCACTAGCTTTACTTTTCGTGAATGTTTAGTAGCTAGTGGACTTTAGAATTTTGTGGAGATGGAAGGAGCATTCTATCCAGCATTTGGTTGTAGTCTTTATATGAACCTAACCTCAATGACGACCTAGTCCTAGCTCAAAGGTAAAAGGTGAGAATCGACCTTGATGAAGAGGTGTGGAATAACGTGGGTGGACTATCTTCTCAAGGCATCAACATCACTTATGGCTTTGAGGATTTCAACAAATTGGTGGAGTTCAGTAAATTCTGCAAAGATCCAAATTTACATAGCTGGAAAACTTGTACAAAGTTGGTAATGTTAAACTCAATGAGCGTATGTTGCACTATGTAATTGTTCGGGTTTTAGTTGCTGTGAGGCACTAATCATGCCCAACTTACTAAGGAGGACATTCTTTAATGTATGGCTTCCTTAATAATGTTAGCATAGATTGGCTCTCCATTATTCTTGATAATATGTTTAAAGCCACTAGGCTTTCATCTTCTACTTTACCCTATGTCGTGTTTATCTCAAAGATTTTAGAATATAAGGGTGTAGACCTTGAAGGGGAGAATAGCAGCATTTTGCTAAGCAATAGCAAATTGGGAAGAATGTTCTAAGGCACATGGGCCTTATAGAACAAGGAAACGGTTTAGGCAAAGTAGACGAGGAAGTCGTTGCAATGGAGGAAGATGATGAAGAACCACCACCTCAACCTCAACCTCAACCTCAACCAGGATCAACTGGAGGAACATATTCTTTCAAGAATGGACACCATGATGAGTCTCCATACAACTCATTATGATGACCTTTGTTATAGACTCTCAAGGCTCAATAGGAGAGTTTATAGATGTTAGCAGCGGAATAATATCAAGAAGGGGGGGTTGAATTGATATTATGCTTGTATAGAAACTTTTCGTAAAAGAAAACTACTGGTTCAATTCCTCGTAAAATTAGTCGATCGATAAACACGTAATAGTAGGTTAGTTCTTACCGCACAGAGATATCGATGATAAGAGAAGAGAAAAATATGACACCAAAATTTATACTGGTTCGTTTCTTTGTAAAAGAACTACGCCCAGCCTATGATCCACAATCCGCAGATCCTAATCACTATTAAAGATTGTATTCTTTACACAAAAGAACTTTTCTTGAACTCTACAAGAAATCAAAAGAAACTATCCTAAACACTATAGAATAGACTTACATCCACGAGACTCAACCAGCAGTCTCCGTGATCACCCCCAATCACAGTCAGTGGTTCTAAAACCCACTTACAATCTCTAACCCGAGATCAAAGAATACAAAGTTACAAGGACGTAAATAAAGTTCTTGACAAAACAAAGGAAAACGAAAAACTCTACGCAGATCTTCTTGCTCGTAAAGTTGTAGCTTCTGGGAGTTTTTCTCTCTATTTTCTCTCTACACTCGAAAGGCCCTTGAAAGTAATATTTATAGACTCCACGAAACATAATGGGTCTTTGCTTTTGAAAGAGCTAAAACGCTGTTCTCGCACGTATTCATCGCATAAGGAAGGTGCGAAGAAAAGAATAGTCGACTCAAGACATGATCTAAGGTGTTATTTTCATTAAACCTCGTATACCTGGTACATTTAATGAAAAACGCCGACTAGACAAGAAGAATTAGTAGACTAATCGATGAATAATAAAAACAATGTTTTATCATTATTCATATGATTAATCTATACAAGTAATCTATCATCTCGAACAAACTTAAAACATTTAAACAAGTATTAACCACGCATCCAACACAGAATTAAAACACAATTAACAACTCAACAAACATCATCAAATCTCAAATCATTCAACAAACTCCCCTATTTGATGATGTCAACCTCGCAAAACAAAACAAACACAAAGAGAAGAGATGGTAGATTATCTCCCCTTCGACATTAGCAACAGTAAGTGTTAAGTAGTTATAGTGTTCAAATAAGTGCAGATTAAGCGTAAAATAGTTTGTGAAAGTTATTACGCACCCAAGATTGTTCTTAAAGCTGAAATAAAATGCTGAAACATAAAATAACGAAGATAGGATCATTCTTCATCTTCATTGTCCTCATCCTCTTCTTCATCCTCTTCTTCAGCATTATCACCATCCACTTCCATAGCTTCCGAAGTGGTTTAGTGCATTTGGACCAAAGAAAGTTCTCAAGCAGTAACTTGCAACTCCGCAAGTTGAAGTTGGATTAATTCGATTTCTTCATCTATATTGGTGAACTTGGCCACCATGGTTTCGTGTGTATTATGCTGCATAGAGGTTAGATCTACAAGACGTAGATAAAAGTATTCTTTCAAATTCGTACATGTGGACTCCCCGATACGAAGCGTGGTGCACAATAGGGAATCATCCGGTATGTCAGTATAACTGCCTCTAGTGTTGACGAGGTCCCCGCATTGAAAGTTCCTCCATGTCCGTAAGAAGTGCGCTTCATAGGTCCAATCTCCATTTACTTTGGATAGTCCCATCTTCCGCAGATAGTAATTGTCAAATGTATGTTTGTGATTGACAATTTCGTAGTTTCTCCATCAGCTTGAACATCGAAGTAGTCCAGAATCTGGAAATCGCATGGCATGTGGAAGTTTATGATCATTCAACCTTTTGCTTTAAATATGTGGCCTTTAATGACATAGACCTAGCCACAATAATCCGATTTTTGAATAAGTGTAGCGTGCCAAGTCCTCCTCCATAAGCCGTGCATGATTGCTCCCCCGGGTATGAGCCGCCATGCTAGAAGGAAAGCCGAGCAACCTTCGGTCTCTCTTCATACTGGCCAACATTGTACTTGATAATCATGGCTCTCATCACAATGCCTTAGGCAATCTTTGTAAAATGCTTTTTGTTGAAGTTTGGCAATGAACTTGTGTTGCCTTTACCGATTTTTAATCCATTATTCCTCGCCCAAGCAATACCTCTCCATATGGTATTATCAATGCAAATCTCCCCTGCCTTTTACGTTGGATACAAGAACACCATTTTCGACTTTCAAGTTCAGTATAGAAAATCTTAACAAGGTCAACATAAAAGTTACCTTCAAGCTCTACGAATCAGTCAAAGATTCTCGTGCTTGAAGAGAGTTTCTCGCACAAAATTCAGATTTTCCATTTCCAACCAGCTAAACTTCAAGATTTTTGGAGTTAGAATTTGTTTCATCATCATCCTTTGTTCTCACGTAAACAAGCAACTTCAGATGTTTTCATCTTCATCGCCTTCATCTCGACTCGCGCTCCTCATTGGCTTCTTCGAGAGGAGGAGAAGGAGGTGGTGGAGGATTCACCCGGCTGAGGAGTCTCACCTCACTTTATACCTTTTGAAATCTCCTTTTGAAGGATCAACAGCTTGCTGTAGAATCTCAATGGGATCTTCGAGTCCCCGACGAGATCCCCCGTTCTCTCTCACGTGATGAAGCAAATGCTGATCGTGAGGAAGCTTTGTTCCTCATTGATCTTCTTAATCTTTGGAACAAGTTTCCAATAGGTGCGTCTCGAGTCATCACTGTACGTCATTTTCAAATTTGAGAGAAAAAGGATGAAATGATAGAAAATATGCAGAGATACAGAGTATGGAGAATGCAAGTTTTAGTCCGTTAAAAATTCAACATATATAGACCAAATAGGAGATACGAATGCATGTTCAAGCAGTGAGTTAATGGTCAAAATATTTCGAGCAGATTTGGACTCAACCACGAAGTGCTCAGACTTTAGAGAAAATGCAGAGAATACTTTGAAAAATGGAAAGACAAAACCGAAGACCAATAAAGCGTATACACATCCACCTATTACTGTTCAAATTTTGAATAACTATGCACGTAATGCGTAGATTCTACGTAAATGGCTTAAATTTGATTTGATTAATCACCGATTTCTTGGAACTGCAATTTGAATTCTAAGTTGTGTTATAGAAATTAATCAGCTAGTCAATGCAATTAATGGTTTGTTCATATTCAAACAACATCTACCACAAGCAATTAATGAAATGAATCTGTTATTTCAAGAAAATAAGCGATGTTATTTCGTAATGCATAATGCCTTGCCGTCGCTTAATGAAATAAATGGACTGTTTCATGAAATTAACACACTGAAATCTGCAACAGTAAGATAACATTGTCAGTTTAATGAAATAAGCACACTATTTCAAACAATTAACAAACTAATCATCTCAGCAGAGGAAATTTTAAGAGATATGATTGATATTCAGGATACCTAATTCATTTCTTAGTTTGAAAAACCTTTCACGACTAAGTTGGCTTAGTGAATATATCAGCCTAATCGATCATTGTAGAGATGAATTCAATCCTACAATCCTTCAATCATGATGTCTTATAAAATGATGTCTTATTTTCAATGTGCTTGGTTCTTGTAATGTCTAGTATAGAATTTTTAGTTAAGTTGATTGCACCTGGTATTATCACACAAGAGATTGGTATATCGAAAGATGTAGATTGAAATCACTTAGTTGTTGCTTCAACCATAGAATCAGTGTCTGCACAACTACCAACCGCAATGTACTCGGCTTCTACTGCTGAGAGCAACACATGCTTGTTTCTTGCTTGTCCATGAAATTAAGCAATTACCAAACAAATGACATGTTCCCTCGGTGCTTTTTGTCTAATTTGCAACCGGCTATGAACTCAAAATCGAGTCAGATATCCAACAAGATTTAACTCATTACCAGTTGAGTACCATAGTCCCATATTCACAGATCCTTTGAGATATTTTAAGATACGTTTGGCAGGCCGTGAATGTGACTCCTTGGATTTGCTTGGAATCTTGCACAAAGACAAACCGCAAACATGATATCGTGTCCGCTAGTCGTGATGTAAAGCAAGGATCCAATCAGCCCTCTATACATGGTTGCATCTATAGATTTTCCAGATTCATCAATATCTAGATAACAGCTTGAAGACATTGGTGTATTAGCTTCTTTACAGCTTTCCATATTGAACTTTTTCAGCAATTCATTGCAGTACTTGGCTTGACTAATGAAGGTTCCATTTTCCATTTGTTTCACCTGCAATCCTAGGAAGAAATTCAATTCTCCCATCTAGACATTTCAAATTCTCCTTGCATAGATTCTGCAAACTCTTGGCACAAAGAGGATTAGATGAACCAAAAATTATGTGATCAATATAAATTTGTACAATCATGAGATCATTTACAACTTTCTTGGTAAAGCGAGTTTTATCCACAACTCCTCTTTTAAAGCCTCGTGATATGAGAAAGGTCAGTGAGTCTCTCATACCACCTGTCTCGGTGCCTCGCTAAGACCATACAAAGCCTTTTTGAGTTTATAGACATGGTTAGGAAGCTTAGAGTCAATAAAACCAGGTGGTTGTTCAACATATACATCCTCATTTATAAAACCATTAAGAAAAGCACTTTTGACATCCATTTGATAGAGTTTAAAGCAATTAAGACATGCGAATGCAAGCAATAACCTAATAGCTTCTAATCTAGCAACAAGGTGCATAAGTCTCATCATAGTCAATGCCCTCTTCCCGATTATACCCTTTTGCTACAAGTCTAGCTTTGTTTCTAGTAATAATACCATTTTCATCTAGCTTATTTTTGAAAACCCATTTAGTTCCTATCACATTCATTGTATTATTCCTAGGAACTAGTTTCCAAACATCATTCCTAACAAACCGATTCAGCTTCTTCATTCATAGCGGTTATCCAGATTATGGTCAAGCAATGCATCATTAATATTCTTTGGTTCTATTTGAGAAACAAAGGCCATATGATGCAGAATTCATGTAAGGAGTTACGAGTAGTTACTCCCTTTTCAACATTCCCAATAATGTTGTCCAGAGATAGCCCTTTTTGTGTTCTCCAAGATTTAGGTAATGTATTATCTGCTGTAGGGCAGTCGACTGAGTCAGGATTATAGTCGACTTGTTCATCCTGTTTGACAGTTTCAGCAGCTTTTTCTGCAATATCTTCATTCTTCTCTGATTCCTCGAGCTTCTCATCATCGATCCTCAAGAGAGTTACCTTTTCTCTCTTTTGGCATAAAATCTCATCAAACACAACATGGATAGACTCTTCTACAGTTAAATTCTTCTTGTTGAAGACACTCGTATGCTTTGCTAGTCAATGAATAACCAAGAAAATCCCATCATCGCCTTCCGATCAAATTTACCTAATGATGCTTTTCCATTGTCGAGTATGAAGCACTCAGCATCCAAAGACTTTAAAATATGCAATACTAGGTATTTTATCATTCAAAAGCTCATATGGTGTTTTATCTAGTATAGGTCTAAGTAACACTCTATTGAGTACATAACAAGCAGCTTGATACAACGATCCGCCTGTAAATATTTTGGTAGCTTTGACTCACTCAACATTGTCCTTGCACATTCCTCGTAGAGTCCTGTTTTTCCTTTCAACAACTCCATTTTGTCGTGGAGTTCTAGTGCAGAGAAATTGTGAGAAATGCCATATTTAGAACAAAACTTTTCAAAATGTATATTTTGAAACTCCGCTCCATGATCACTTCTAAGGAAACAATTTTCAAATCTTTTTCATTTGAAGTGATCTTAGCAAATCTTTTGAAAGCATGAAAAGTTTCATCTTTTGAGGAAAGAAAAAGTGTCCAAGTATACCTAGAGAAATCATCAACTATCACAAGTACATAAGAGTTGTTACCTATACTTACTCGTTCTTGAAGGACCGAATGCATCAAGGTGTAGCAGTTCAAGAGGTCTCCTAGTTGATATGATATTCTTTGATTCAAATGAGCTTTTGGATCTGCTTTCCTTTTGACAATATTCACGATTTTATCCTTCACAAATTTTACATTCGAATCCTCTAACAATACTTTTGGAGCTTATCTTGTTCAACAACTGCATGTTGATATGACCGCACCTTCTATGCCATAGCCAGCTATCATCTTCTTTAGTTAACAAACAGATATCCTTGTGATTTGAGGACTTGATGTCCAAGCATGTAGACATTGTTTACCCTTCTCCCAATGTGCATTATATCTAGCAGCTATACAATTGAAAATGACACAGAATTTTGCATCAAAGGTGACTTTCATACCTTTGTCACATAGCTGACTTATGCTTAGGAGATTGTGTTTTAGTCCTTCAACATAAAGTACATTTTTAATCTGTGAGGAAGTACACTTGCCAATATCTCCGTATCCTTTAATTTTTCCTTTGTCGTTATCACCGAAAGTAATAAGCACCAGACTTCACATTCCTTGTAATTCATCAACTTTGATTTATCTCCTGTCATGTGTTTGGAGCATCCACTATCCAGGTACCATAACGTTCTTTTTGCTCCATGACAGATGATACGAGCATGAAGATGACAACTCGTAGTTTTAGGATTTCTAAATTTAATTTTTAATATTTTGTAATTTGGATTTAATTTTTCTTTGTGGGTCTTTATTGGGCTTTGTATTTTTGTTCTTTTTCCAATTTTGGGCTAATTAGTTAACGGGCCTTGTCTTAGGTCCATTAGTATAAATAGGGATTCTCATAACTCTTTGTACTCGTAATTCAAATTTTAAGGAGTCGAGACTTTGGCTCCGTGAATTCTCTCTTGGTTCTCGAGTAGAACTTTAGATTCTTATCCGTGAATTTTCGAACGTGAGTGGCGAATCCTCAGTGGACTTTATCAATCGAAATGATTGTGGCGTCTTCTCCATCCCTAATCTTTTCCGTGCATTTTCAATTTTTGATCTTTGATTCGGGAAATTTTTGTATTTTAGGCGCACTGGCATCGAAGCTAGTTCTTTTACTTTTCCGCAGCCTTCCGCAGAACAATTTAAATATTGTTATTGCAACCTTTTTCGTAAGGTGGTCGCAGAAGCTTTGAAGTTTTTTTCGCAACCCTTTCTCCCAGATGCTTTGCACTAGTAGAATCATATCCAATGCGAGACGATGTTTTGGAATTGCAATCAGACGCGAAAGTTAACAACATTTTCGGGAAGCTCTCTGTTGCTGTAATTATCTTTCAATATTTCTGAAAAAAATTGAGAACTCGGCAAGTGATTCACATTAGATTGATATGGTTACGATGAGTGCAACATTAATTGTGGGGAATCGACGCCTGCATGTGGAGAGCTGGAGTCACCTACGGAGGAAACGATGAAGATGTTCTTTTTCCAAAGCACTATTGACAACTATCATGTGGCGGAGGTTGTGATGGTTGTGGTGGAGATCTGCAATAGGTTAATATGTAGCGGTGATGAAATTAAACCGAGGGAGGTCTCGGCAAGATTAGCGTGAAAGCGCTTCCACCACCTGGTTCAACGATACGCCAAGGTGACCGAAATTGAAATGAACTAACTTCGGAAACAAAGCATACCAATCTGCTTGATGAAATTACGAGAAGCTTTGAAAGCAATTGGAGTAGGCAAGACTTTTGGAAAGGTTACAATATATGTTTGAGTGTAGGTCTGGTTCAATTAGTGAAAGGAAAAGAGTGCACCATAGGTGTTGGTTGAATATGTGTGTGGGTGTTTTAGTAGCTGGTGTGGAACCGACTGGATGTGCAAGTGTGGGTGCAGATTTTGAACCATCAGCATGCATTGAATTTATGAAAATTGAATAAAACAATGTTCGATTAGCAGGTTGGCTAATCCTTCGTGAGTCAAGAATTGAAACAAATTCTTTCTGAGCTAGGTGCGCTTCATTCAATCGGCTTGGTGCAGTTTTGGTATACTCATGAATTAAATTAGAAGTCAGTTGATTTGGTGGGAGCAGTGTGAGTCTTTGTTGCGATGTAAGTGAGCCAAGCTGAGTCAATTTTGTGTGCAGTGACCGTGTGAATTCAATGTGGAAAAGAATATTTGAGTGATTGACTGTGAATTGAAGAAGAAGTTGAATCCATGCTCACTCCACGATAATTGTTGATCACGTGAATTCATGAAAAAAAAAATTAGATGACATGTGGGGTCCATGGAAGTCAAGTTAAATTAAATGCATGTGAGCCATTGGTGATTTTGTATTGATGAGGTGATATGGAGTGTGAAATTGATTTGGAGTGGGATCCACGACATGGACAAATGGCTAAATTTGATTTGATTAGGTGAATTGAAGACAAGTGGGGCCCGCATTTATCGATTGAATTGAATTCAATTTTGGAAAGAAAGAAAATTGTTTCACGTGAATTGAATTGGTGGAGAGATATGTGGGGTCCACGGTTTTGGAAAAAAAATTATTAATGTATGTGAATGAAATTGGGACCCGCTGGTGAGTTTTACAAGTTTGGTGAATTGAAACATTTGAAAAAAAAAGGGAATTGGTGCAGTTAGCATTGGTGCTGAAATTTGGTTGAAAACTTTTATGGGTGTTAATTAGAAGCTGCAAAATCTTGTGCTTTTGTATGGTATATTAGTTGCTAATATGGTGCAAACATCTTAGTGGAGAACCTGGTGCTTAAATCTGGTTTGACCATTCCTATTCTCTTGTGTCATTTTTTTTATTTCTAGCTTTGAGTTGAGTCATATGTCTATAAATTTCCTTTGAGTTTTATTTTCCTTAGATTCTTGTTGTGAAACATAGTATTGGGAGTTGAATTGTTAGAAAATCTTGATTGTTTGAGATTGAATTTGGAGATTACACAATTAGGAGCTAAATGTAGCATCTATGTTTTGAGCATTCTTTTAAACATGAGTTTAAGTCTTGAGAAACTTAAAGCACAAAGTAAGCAAATTACATAAGAGTGGGTGGATGCCTAACTAGCTTTCATTCATCTCAAGTGTGATAAGCCAAAAAAAAATGTTAAAGTGCATATTCCATATTTCTCTTGAGACTTAGATTCAATTTTAATTGAGTTCTCTATTGGATGTCCAAATTAGTTCCATGCATCTAGGTAGTCTTGATTCATTTCCTACAACTGGACTTTTCTAATTGTTTAGCTTACTTGCTTTGTTTTACATTTCTAGTGGTAATTCTAAATACACTATTTATATTACCTTTGTCTTCTAAAGTGCTTTTCTCTTTGTCACCTTCTTAGTTTGTGTCACATCTTACTTCCCTTTGGTTTAGCTCATTTCTTGATTTTGTGCTTTTTAGTTTGTCTTTCTAAATTCCTTGGTTTTGTCATAGAGTTTTCTATTTTCTTGACCTCTTGAGTTCAATGTGGATTTGTTACATCTTTCACTTTGAATGTAAAATTCTTGATAAGTTGACTGGAAGTTCTCCTTAAGAACTAAAGAGGAATTTGAGTGAAGAGAGTGAAAATAGTTTTTCAAGAGTGATACACGAGTGAATGAGTGCAAACACTTAGTGAGTGGTGAGGTCCATATTTTCTCGTTAATTGTGCTAACCATTTCTTTATGATTTTCTTGTTTTGTTTCTAACATTTACTTGCAGTCATGGGGTTGACTATAGAATATTTGAATTCAAGACTCATTCCAATAGTACAACAGTTGGAAAGAAAAGTTTATGAGCATAAAAGGCTAAAGAAGGCGGAGCATAAATGTAACAACGCATCAAGTTCAAGGATAAAAATAAGTTCTATTAGATGCTCCAAATGTGAAGGCTATGGGCATGTTTCTCTTGAATGTCCTAATTGGAAGTCAAAACCCATAAATGATCAAGATCTTAAAGACTATTACCAGTGGTTGCGAGAGAGAGAAAAGAAAGCATTACAAAAATTAGAGAGGATAGAAAGAGAGCTTAGAGAAGAGAGAGAACAAATGAGGGAGCTTATGGAAAAGGGAAAAAGATTTGTAGAAAGTGAAAATGATTTTATAAGAAGAGAGAAAGAGTTTGGGGAAAAAGTGAAGGAAATTCTTAGGAAAGAGAGGAGAAAATTGAAAAGGAAGAAAAAGAAAAGTTTGATCAAAAGATTAGAGAATTGAAAGTAAAGGCGAGGAAGGAAGTAGAAAATTTGATGAATTGTTAGAGAAGGCAAAAGAATAATAGAAAGAAAGGAGAAAGAAAAGATAGAAAGAGAAGAGAAAGAAAAGAGAGCAAAGGAAGAAGAGACTAATGATAATATTTGTTCTTATTCTGACTCTATAATTATTTGTGTGGATTCTCCTTTGCGAGGAAATTACTAGTGATGAGCTTTCAAGTGATTCATGCAGTATTAGAGAGAAGAACATATGGGCTTCCACTACATCTTTGGAATTGTCTGATGTGTATCATGAGCAAATTAAAAATCCTTGTGAATTGTGCATTTGCTTTTGATATGCATACTATTGTTTTAGGTGGTGATGCCAAGTCCTTGAATGATGAGATGCATACATATCCTGTGGACTTGAATGTTCATGATCATCTTTTCTCTATGTGTGTGAATTATCAGCGAGGTTGATGATGAGATTAAGCATAATCATGTTAGATCTTTAATCTTGTTACGTGAACTGAAAAGGACATTAGATACCATATATTTGTATTGGATTGATGTATTTGACATGCTTATGATTAGTCATTTGATGTTCTTATTGTTTGATGTGTTTTATAGGTTGGTTTATGATCCTGGAGGAAGATATTTACTACACTTTGATAATAAGAGATTGGACTCTCATGAGCTCCACATCTCCATTTAGATAGTTTTTCTCGTCTTTGTTTAGATGATGTTAAAATTGAGTTCTTTTAGTCTTATGTTTGTAAGTTTGCTTGTAGGTACAAAGAGCTAAATTCGTGGACGAATTCTCTCCAACCTGGGGAGGATGATATGAGCATGAAGATGACAATTGTAGTTTTAGGATTTCTAAATTTAATTTTTAATATTTTGTAATTTGGATTTAATTTTCTTTGTGGGCCTCTATTGGTTGGGCTTTGTACTTTTGTTCTTTTTCCTGTTTTGGGCCTAATTAGTTAATGGGCCTTGTATTAGGTCCATTAGTATAAATAGGATTCTCATAACTCTTTGTACTCAGAATTCAGATTTTAAGGAGTTGAGACTTTGGCTCCGTGAATTCTCTCTTGGTTCTCGAGTAGAACTTTAGATTCTTATCTGTGAATTTTCGAATTCAGAGTGGCGAATCCTCACTGGACTTATCAATCAGAAATGATTGTGGCGTCTTCTCCATCCCTAATCCCTTTCCGCATTTTCAATTTTTGATCTTTGAATCGGGGAAATTTTTGTATTTTTGGGCAGACTCGCATCATTGCGTGTACTGATTCTCATCGAGATCGGGTTGGTCTTCAGTGTACCGCTTGTGTAGCCTATGCGAAGCGAACAAGCAAGGGATTGAGGCGAAAGCCGCGTGCATTTGTTTGTTTGGGTACAAGATCGAAAAGAATGCATTGGATGGATGCCCGAGCATTGAGAAGGAAGGACGCTTTCAGAGGCGAAAGGCCATGGCGAGATATCATCTGTGATCCATGGATCTCCGATCGGTAAATCGTATCCAAGCTCCGCGGCTAGTCTACACTCTTTGAACTTTCAAAACTTAGCGAACTGAAACATCTTAGTAGCTAAAGGAAGGGAAATCAACCGAGACCCCGTTAGTAGCGGCGAGCGAGAGCGGATTGGGGTTTAAAGAAAAACAAACACGAAGCTTCGTTTCTCTTTCGAGTATGATAAATGCCTCAGCAACAAAGTGTTCACTTCTTTTTCGCCATGTTTTATTCGATTTGTTGTGGATTGGATGATGGAAAAACCAGCAAGCCCCTTTCATTGAAACGGCGCAGTGAACTGTAATTATGAAAAGGTTGAAAGATCTGGGCAACGAAGGTGATAGCCCTGTAGATTCGTTCCCATGGTTCGATCCTTCCCAGTAAAATGCGGCGTGTTCGAATTCTGATCGCTTTTACGCAAGAAAGGGGGACCACCCTCTAAGCCTAAGTATTCCTCAATGACCGATAGCGTACAAGTATCGTGAGGGAAAGGTGAAAAGAACCCTATTTAAGGAGTGCAATAGGGAACCTGAGATCCGATGCGAACAATCAGTCGAAGGAGCTTAGAGCCTTTACTTGAGATTTAGTAAAGCGCACTCACTCTAACGGCGTACCTTTTGCATGATGGGTCAACGACAAAATGGGAACAGCGGCTTAAGCCATTAGGTGTAGGCGCCTTTCAGAGGTGGAATCTTCTAGTTCTTCCTATTTGACCCAAAACCGATCGATCTAGCCATGAGCAGGTTGAAGAGAGCTCTAACAGGCCTCGGAGGACCGAACCCACGTATGTGGCAAAATACAGGGATGACTTGGGGCTAGGGGTGAAAGGCCAACCAAGATCGGAGATAGCTAGCTTTCCACGAAATCTATTTCAGTAGAGCGTATGATGTCGATGGCCCGAGGTAGAGCACTCAATGGGCTAGGGTGGCCCCATTTCGCCTTACCAACCCCAAGGAAACTCCAAATACAGGCCTAGATCGTTTGTACAGACAAACTTTTAGGGTGCTAAGATCCAAAGTTGAGAGGGAAACAGCCTAGATCGTACGCTAAGGTCCCTAAGCAATCACTTAGTGGAAAAGGAAGTGATCGAGCGATGACAACCAGGAGGTGGGCTTGGAAGCAACCATCCTTTGAAGAAAGCGTAATAGCTCACTGGTCTAGCTCCATGGCACCAAAAATGTATCGGGGCTCAAGCGATTCACCGAAGCGACGAGACCTTGAAAGTTGCTTTTCAAGTGTCAGTAGCGGGACGTTCTATCAATCGGGGAAGGTTTTTGGTGACAACACCTGGAGATATCAGAAGTGAGAATGTTGACATGAGTAACGAGAAATCCTATGAAAAACATGATCGCCTGCCAGTGGAAGGCTTTCTGTGTTCAGTCAATCTATGCAGAGTGAATCGGTCCCTAAGGAAGCCCCGACCCCGAAAGTGCTACCGTTCGATGGGTACACGAAAGTGACGAAGTTGCTTTGACTACAGAACCATGCCTGTCTGTTGGAGTGAATTGGATGATCGGGCCGAGGGCTGCCCCCTCTTCCCCTCACTCTCCTTTCCCTAATATGAACCTTGCTTGAGTCATCAAAGCCTTTTTGACTCGGCCTGGCCCGGTCGCCCTACGCGATTGGCGCTTCAAAAGGTAGTTGACTTGCTTACTCGTTAGAGTAGGGGTCGTGAGAGAGCAGAGCGTACCGCCCTGCCATAATCGCGAGTCTGTTTATAGTCACGACTGTTGTCATAGTCAACAAGGTTGAAACTTCCAGGAAAAAACTTCGAATTGGGAGGGTGATGAGTCATTATTTTTCCTTATTTTCTTACCTTTCTGTACTTGTTTTCATCTCTAATTTGTTCTTAATTGTTTATATTTTGTACTAATTTCTATTAGGGCTATATTTGGACCAGAAATTCATATTTTAATTAATTTGAATTTTCTAAGTTTAATTATTCCAATTTTTATTTTCAGGCAGTTTAAAATTATTTTGGGCTTGGAATTAATTCATGGACTTCAAGAGGAGCTGCCACGTCACAACTTGGACCAGATTTGTTTCTTTGGATTTTGGGCCCAATGGGGTCTACGGTTTCGTGCCTATGCAATGCAGCTACAAGTAGGGCAGCTGAGGGAGAGCGGAACAGAGAGACACAGTGCGGAGCAACACGACAACAGTAGTAGGTGTTGGAATAAATGGCTGAGTTTAAGAGGGGGGGGTGAATTAAACTTTCAAAGATTTTCGAAACCCAATGCCCAAATATGAAAAACCAGATTCGAATTGAAGATTTAAACCAGTTTTAATAGGTTCTTGAAATGCTCTTAATCAATTGATCATATACCCAATTCAATTAGAATTCAAACTTCAATTGCCGAATGTAAAAAGTTCAAGGGAAGAAGAACAACATAGCAGATTTATACTGGTTCACCTTTCAACAAAGGCTACATCCAGTTTCCTAAACAAACGAATTCAATCAATTCACTAAAAACCAGTTTTTACATGAACACTACATGCAAAACCGAAACCAGAAAGCTGCACCTAGTCTTGAACCCTACAAGACTTCTAAACACCTGTAAAACCCTATTACAAGATCTCTTAATCACCCTGATTAAGAATCGAACACGCAGCGATCAAACACACACAAAAAGATTGAATAAACCTGGAGTTCTTCAATGCAGAAGCTAAAAAAGAGCACCAGCAAGAACGAAAAACAGAGCATGCACTTCTTGATTTGATTCGCACTCAATTGAATCTTGATCGTCTTGGAGTGATTTACAAAATGTTTTAGAGTGTAATAGAAACGTTCTTGCCCAATGGGTTCTTTAGAAAATGTTTCGTCACTTAGTTCTTTGAATTTCAAGATATATATAGAAAACTGTTAAAACTGATTTTGACGAGAATAGTCGGTTGAAATCGCATTTTAACCGGTTGTTTTCATTAAAACCAATTTTCCAGTGAGCATCCTTTTACTGGAACTTGAAATCAGTCAGTTGAAAACCCGTTTTAACTAGCTATTCCAGAAAACTGGAATTCCTGAACAAAGCTACCAGGATTTTAACTGGTTTAAATTTCGAAAACAGTCAGCTGAAATTTCCCAAATACAAAGCTTTGAAAAACGAAGAACAGTTTAACTAGTTGAAATCAGATTTTTAACCAGTTAAAAATCAGTTAAACCTTTGAAATCATTTTAAAACCTTTTTAAAACATTTCAAAACATTTTAAACTCCAAGACTAAGTCCAAGATAAATTGAAATGCATCTTACCACACAACCTAAGACTCTCTAATCCTAAGACAAAATCTTCATTCTTCAAGCATCAACATCTTCATCATTAAAGGTGGTTGGAGACATCAAATCCACTTGAAACCAAGTCTTCAAGTCCAACAAACTCCCCCTATTTGATGATGACAACCACTTGATGCATTCATTGTCTTTGAAGAATGTAAGAGTCCTGCACAAAACAAAATACAGCAGCAGAAATAGCAGAACAATAGGTGGTAAGGAAATATAGCAGTACATAACAGCAAATATCAGCAGATCATAGCAGATAGCAGAGCGCGCAGAAGCAAAAGTCTCCCCCTTTCACCAGATTCTCCCCCTTTCTCTTGTACTTGCGCTTCATGTGCCTTCAAATGCATTCAACAATTTCTCCCCCTTTGGAATCATCAAATAGCACAAGGGAATAGAAATAAAATAGCATAGGCAGCAAATTTAAAATTGTTCAAGATACATGGGAATTTAACCCAATTAAAAACAGCAGCAACAATTAACTAACAGCACATGAACAAAACAAAATTAAAAGAAAAGGCAAGCAACAACAGCTTGTAGATTGAGCTCCAACAGCAGCAACAAGACAGACAATATGCAGTACAAGACCATATGACCAACAGCAGCAATGACCGCATATCAGATACTTCAGCAGAGATCAGTCATTATCTTCTCCACTATCATCACCAGGAGTAGCATAAGAACCCATGTTTATTTGTGCAAGTTGGGCATGTAAATCTTCAATACTTTGATCAATGCGCCCAAACCTATTCATGCAGTAGTTGTGATGATATTGTTGATGAGATTGGATCGAATCAAACCTTTGTAACACTGCTTGTTCAAACAATGAAAGTGGAGGTCCACGGTCAACTGGAGGAACATAAGGTACAATATCTCCCATCATTGAGTAGTTTTCTGCACTAGGTTCCGCATTTCCAGCTTCATCGGTTGCGGCTTCGTCACCGATGAAGTTCCAGCGACATTTGGCCTCGCATTGACGACTTCTCGTGCAGCAGATCCATGCTCCATTGCTTTTGGTGAAGCCAAACTTAAAGAGAAAGCCATTGTCCAGGCGATGGGATCTCCCTATGCTTGATTTTACTGTTCACCTCTAATGTCCACACCAAAATACTCAAGGAATTTGGAAATTATCACAGCATATGGAAGACGATAATCAGGCAGCCTTTTGGACTTCATCATGTGATCTTTGATGATATGTATCCAGTTAATTCTCACAGATTTCATCAAACAAAAAATTAGAAGAAGATCACCTTCATTCAATGTAGCATGATTGCTTCCCCTTGGAGTGATCATCCATGTGATGATAAATGTAAGCACCCTTGTCGTCAAGGTAAGTCCACCAACACTGAAATCCACGAACGGATCCTTGAGGGTTCCTCAAACACTCTCTGTACGTTTGCACCTTGTTAAAGTCTTCCAAGGAACCACACAAACCCTCGCTAACCACAATGCCATCGGTTTTGAAGCCCCTACTCTTCTCCAAACAGAGTTGTTTATGATCATTTCTTTTCCTTTCACTTTGGAAGTTAAAGCAGATCCATCATGTTTGAGATTTGTGTAAAATACTTTCACCAAATCCGGGTATATGAACCCATTTAATTCCAGAAATTTCTGCGAGATCCGATGTTGAATCATGGCTATAATGTCGGTCAATCCTTCATCTTCCGACCACTGAGACCGAGCACTTTGGGTGAGTTTACAGCCTTCCTACTGATATGGGATTGAAACTTCTCAATCCTCTCTTCATCACCTTCGAACCAAGCTTCTATAGACCCATGTCTATAAGTATGAGTTGCTTGGAATTTCTGGTTCCTTATTTTTGGATGACCCGACCTTTTTGATCTCTTCCTTGGGTTGCTTGAAGATGCCATTTCGAGAAAAGATAAAGTGCGAGAGAAATAGAGTATAGAGAATGGATTATGCAGATTTTACATGGGCAAGGTGAATAACAATGAAGCAATGCACAACACATGTATTTAACATTTCAGATTTTCAATTTTTTTTAACAAATTAATGCTTTATTCAGTCAAAGAAGGAATCAAATTCATTCAATTGGAATATATGGGATAGAGATATGCAGCAGGCACAGTCTTGACCAAAGAATTCAGTTGGTTGAATGCAACACGTATCTGGAGAGAGAAACCAGCTAAAAAGTAAAGCAAAGGCACTACTGAAGACAAAACAGCGAGTCAAGATTCTTTGAACCGACTTTATCTATCATGTTTAAATGCACAATTCTCAATTAATCAACTTAAATGCACCAATTGAATGTGAATCAATGCAGTTTAACAGTAAATTCGTTCAAA
This sequence comes from Lablab purpureus, assembly GCA_030347555.1. Lineage (NCBI taxonomy): Eukaryota > Viridiplantae > Streptophyta > Magnoliopsida > Fabales > Fabaceae > Lablab > Lablab purpureus. The sequence goes on from CM059256.1 coordinate 37,950,506, forward strand.
TTTTAAACTTTGCATGGTGACAGGCAATTTCAGTCAGTTGATTTGTGAGAAGCAGGTGATTAAAGCAGAAATCCGATCTCGATTTAATGCGGATAAATGATTTTAACCGACTAAATCGACTGATTAGCGGCTAAAACAGAGACGAGATATTCTTGCACATCCACTGCAGCCCCAAATTATGCAAAACAAGCGATTAAAAGCCGAAACAACTAACTAAAATCCTGAATAACATTGCAGATTTCACTTATAACATACAATATGCAAATCTAACTGTAATTAATCAAGAATTATGCAGATTTAAGCATTCAAACACACAAACACAACATGATTAACAGCAGAAATGAATCACATACATGAATTACATCACATTTGAAACATCAAGAACACCCAACTCATTTCTTAATTGGAAAAACCTATCTTTTGGGAGTGGTTTGGTAAATATATCAGCAAGTTGGTTATTAGAGTCAACAAATTCAATTATGCAATCACCTTTTTTGAACATGATCCCTAATGAAATGGTGCCTTATTTCTATATGTTTTGTTCTAGAGTGCAAAATAGGATTTTTTGTTAAGTTTATAGCACTTGTATTGTCACACCTAATAGGAATGTGATCTAGTTTCAAACCATAATCAAAAAGTCTGTTGTTTTAACCAAAGAGTTTGAGCACAACGGCTCCAGCTGCAACATACTCGGCTTAGCGATGAGACAAAGCCACACTAGCTTGCTTTTTGCTATGCCATGATACTAGACTACTTCCTAGTAGATGACAAGTTCCACTAGTGCTTTTTCTATCAAGTTTACATCCAGCAAAGTCTGCATCCGAATAGCCCACTAGATTAAAAGAAGCACCTTTAGGATACCACAAACCAACATTAATAGTTCCTTTTAGATATTTCAAGATTCTTTTGGCAATTGCAAAATGTGATTCTTTAGGATTAGATTGAAACCTAGCACACATGCATACACTAAACATTATATCCGGCCTACTAGCGGTTAGATATAATAGTGAACCTATCAAACCTCTATACTTAGTGGAATCAAAGGTTTACCACTTTCATCCGCATCAAGATAGGCTGCTTTGGTAGCCATGGGTGTGCTTGATTCTTTGCGATTGTCCATCTCATATTTCTTTAACGACTCTTTGCAATATTTTGACTGATTGAGGAATGTTCCATGATCTAATTGCTTGACTTGTAAGCCTAAGAAGAAGTTTAGATCACCCATCATTGACATCTCAAACTCCCCCTGCATAGCTGCAACAAATTCTTCACAAAGCTTCTCATTAGTGGATCCAAAGATTATATCATCCACATAAACCTGCACCAGTATTATGCTGTCCAAAGACTTTCTAATGAACAAAGTTTTATCAACTTGGCCCCTTTCAAAGTTTTGAGAGATAAGAAAGTTACTTAACCTTTCATACCATTGTCTTGGAGCTTGCTTGAGTCCATAAAGAGCCTTTTGAGCTTATATACATGGTTAGGCAATTTGTGATCAACAAATCCGGATGGTTGTGAAACATAAATTTCTTCATTTATATATCCATTCAAAAATGCACTTTTCACATCCATTTGATGCAGTTTGAATCCAATCATGCATGAGAAAGCAAGTAATAACCTAACAGCTTCTAACCTAGCAACAGGAGCATATGTTTCCTGATACGAGCATGAAGATGACAACTGTAGTTTTTAGGATTTCTAAATTTAATTTTTAATATTTTGTAATTTGGATTTAATTTTCTTTGTGGGTCTTTACTTGGGCTTTGTATTTTTGTTCTTTTTCCAGTTTTGGGCCTAATTAGTTAATGGGCTTTGTCTTAGGTCCATTAGTATAAATAGGATTCTCATAACTCTTTGTACTCAGAATTCAGATTTTAAGGAGTTGAAACTTTGGCTCCGTGAATTCTCTCTTGGTTCTCGAGTAGAACTTTAGATTCTTATCTGTGAATTTTCGAATTCAGAGTGGCGAATCCTCACTGGACTTATCAGTCAGAAATGATTGTGGCGTCTTCTCCATCCCTAATCTCTTTCCGCATTTTCGATTTTTGATCTTTGGTTTGAGGGAAATTTGTCGGAACGATCCGTTCACCCCTGAGCAGTTTCTCATCATTTGGTAATCAGAGCTTTGGTTTAATTTTCATGCTTATAAGGTGTTTGTCTTCTTGTTTCATCCATATATTATTGGTAGCTTGTGCAAATTGTGAATCCATGACAAAATCTATCCAAAACTGGTTCCATAACTAATTTTCGTCAAAAAAAATCTGCACCTAATTCTGGAATTGTGGCTTGCTGTTTTTTGGTTTTACATGCTTAATTTTCATGCCAAAATGATCCAACATGAAGTATGTTGAGTGTGTGCATGAATACTAGTCATAGAACTCAAGTTTGGACTAGTTTTTGCATGAAAGCTACATGTTTGATCATATGCTTGAGTCAAGTTTAGAGTCTTTTTGTGTTGCTTTCCCTTTGCTTGAGTCACATGTCATATAATTTTCCCCTTTGAGTTTTCTTATCCTTGTTTCCAATACTTGAACATGTTTGATAAAATGTTTAGCTAAAATTGCATGTAACTTGAATTGATTGGTTGAACCTAAACATAGGAACTAAGTGCTTCATAATCATCTACAACCATTGCAAGTGTGTATGTTAAGTCTAGAATCAATTAAAGAACATTGAGAAGAGCTAAAAAAATTACCAAGGTCATGAGCTATATATGCTGTTTTGAAAAGAAAAAATTGCAAGAAAAAAGTGACCAAGTGCATGATTCTAGAATTTAACTACATGGTTGTATGCTTAAGGATGAGTATGACAAATTAGTACCATCATTTGTAGGATCCTAATCTTCTTGTTATGTGTGGTTTGCTGGAAAATTTTTCTGCATGTTCTAAGTGTTTCCATTGAGTTTTCTTTCAAGCTTTTCTCTTTTATAATCTCTTGTTAAGTTGATTGTATTTTCCTTAGTGTGCCTCTTTCTTGTTTTGAACTTTTCTTGCTTTATCTTTAGGAAATTCTATAAGTTTTGTCTTTGAAGTTTTCTTTCTTGTTTCTTGAGTGTGGTGGCTGAACATCCTTCATTTGAGTCCACTCAAGATTAAAAGTTCACCATTAAGGGTTGGAACACTCTTGATACACAAGAGAGTTGAGTGAAACATACCATCAATCTTTGGGAAGTTAGCCAAACACTTTGAGAGTTATATTTTTTTTTGTTTCCTTTCTAACCATTAAATCTTTTTTTTTTGGCCTTTGTCTAGTTGTTTTTGGTTATTTTATTTTTGTTTGTAGGAATCATGTCTTCCACATCTTCTCCTATCTCACCCGAGGGAGCCAAAGAGAAGAGCATCACCTTGGAGGCCCAACTCAAGTCCCAAAATGAATTGCCTCTCATGGAGTTGCTAAGGGAGATGGAAATCTCAAGAAAAGAAAGTGAAAGACACTTGAGAGAGACCATTGAAAGACTTGAGCAAGAGAAAGCCGAAAGGGAGAGAAGGCGGGCTCATTCCCCACCTAGCTACAATGGAGAGGAAGAAGAAGATTGGGGCTACTATGGAAGAAGGAGGGCTAGGCGCAACACCCCTCAAAGGAAGCCCAACCACAACATCAAAATTCCCAAATTCTATGGAGACAACAATCCGGATGTCTACTTGGAGTGGGAAGCAAAAGTAGAGCAATTAATGAAATAGAGAGCATTCTTGCATAGCCTAGAGCTTGTGTTGTGTTCTTGGGTGTTCTTCCCCCTCTTGGAGTCTTATCTTGAGCCTTGGCTCAAGTGGCGGCTAACACCACTCATCTTGGGTTGGACCATCCCCCAAGTGGCGTGTAGCACTCCATTCCCCTCCCCTTCTCTCAATCTCTTCCTCCATTATTGTTTCATGCTCTTTACTTTCATGCTCTTTAATTTCCAGCACTTTACTTTCATGTCATTTACTCTTATGTCTTTATGATTCAAGCCTTGTCTTAATTTGTGTTGGCTGGATTTTATGTTTTGTTATTCCCTTCTCCTCTTGAGCTCCTTGTGAAGTGAACCTTCACACTTAGATAACCTCCGGGATTATCTTCGTGTCCAGTGGGAATCTTCCTTGAGGCTTTCCTCTAATTGACATTCCATCAAACACCTTATGTGCTAAATATTAAAATGAACCCTTATCATTTGGTATCAA